>JAWWMO010000070.1:2049385-2063236 GCA_035047845.1 Dendrocincla fuliginosa | reverse complement strand
TGGTGCCACTGGTGGGATGCAGAGGAGGAGCAGAACCCCAACAGGACTGGGACCATCACCCTCACCAACAGGTTTCCCTTCCTTTTACTCTGCACTCAGAGGGCCCACATAGGGCTCAGCACAGGGGCCAATGAGCACCATCCTGTTCATGCCCCAGGGTGTTGGGTTATACATCTATTTTCATAGGTTAAAACCAGTTTTTCTCTGTATTATTGTATTTATTGTGATCTTTTCAGTAGATTGCAACTCCGACTTGTAATCTCTCTTGGGCTGGCTTCATTTCTCCCATCGGTTTATCTTTAAACCAGCACATCTGTCAGGGTTGGTTTTTTGGACACCTGGCTTGGGACAGAGGGAGAAAAAGGTGGCTGAATAAGGGATCAAGCTCCTCAAAGCCTGCCAGACCACACCTGAAGTGGACATGGAACAGCAGAGACACCTACAAAGGGTTTCTCTTCTCTCTTAGAGCAATTAATAATTTGTCTCTGAGAAATACAGAGAAAGAAATCGCTCAGGGAAGGGAACAGGAGCTCAGCTCTTCCCCCAAGCTCCTGCTGACACTTTAAATCTCTGCTGCTCTATCTCCCATTGAAAAACTACTAATGGCTCTTCATGCTGGTCCTCAAGTCAGCTCTTTAAGGGGTTAGAAAGACCGGAATTCTTCCAAAGAAGCTTATTTTTATTATATTCCCAGCCCAAGACTGGAAACCGAAGAGCTTTAGAATAGAACTGGCTGCAACTGCAGCAAGTCTTGAAAGAGAGCAAGTTATGGGAAAAATCCCTTTTTGGACATCCTTCCACCAAAAGAAAAAAGAATGCTAATTTTCCCACAGGAAAGTTGCAAGTCGTGGGTAAGTGGGTTTTTCCTCACTTTTTTTTTTTGTTTGTTTTTTGCTGTCTATGAGTTTTCCCAGCTCAAATTTCATGTTTCAAAGAGTTAGTCTTAGTCTGAGCTGGCAGGAGGTGGGTGAGGGGAGGAATGGGTGAGGCTTTCCCCCTTCTCCATGGAGAAGGAGGTGGGAATCCACCATTTAAAAGTGTATTTTGGAACTTTCTCCACCATATTTTTCCCCCTGAGCTTTTCCTGAAGATGGCCCCTCGAAGGGTGAGGTGGCTCCCAGTTGGGGTAGGAATATTTAGGATGAGATCCTCTCTTCCTGCAGTGAGGCTGAGGTTTCTGGGAATGTCTTCTCAGCCACAATGGGAATCACAGGTGATGTCCCAGCGATGCAAGGGGAATAGGACAGGTGCTCAGCTTGGCTTTTGCCAGGTGGATAAGTCATACATTGATTTATCTTTACATAATTAACTTCTTGCTCCACCTACGTGCTGGACCAGGCACTGCTAGAGCAGAAACAGCACATCAGGGAAGAGAAGCCCACACTGGGAATATCAGTGCTGGTCCTGCAGTCATCCTGCTCTTCTTGGGTGAGAAGTTGGATGTAAATAAAGCTGTTTTCTCATCTCTGGGGGTGCAGTGAGGGGCCGATGCAGAACAAAGGTCCCAACAGCAAGACTCTCTCTGGCAAACAAACCCATGGAGCATCCCTTGCACGTACAATAACAATGCTTTAATTTATGTAGGGGTTTCACTATTATTATTAGCCTTTCAGCTGCCAAGAGCTCCTTGCCAGCTTGCTGTGGGCTGGTTATTTTTAATCCTTGCTTGTTTGCCTCTCTGTCCCAGCCTCCTCAGCCTTTTACGACTGGGGCACCAACCCCTCGTGCCCTGCAAACACACCCTCCGTGGCTTCGCTCATGTGAGGCAGCTTTGATGTCGAAATCAAGTTAAGTATGTGCTTTAGTGTTTATAAGATGGGGTCCTCGGTTTCTTAACCCTTGCCCAAGAAGTTTAGTTTACTGCAGCTTGCCCAATAAATCCCTGTCTGCCTTGCTTTGGAGAACAGCTCCGTGTTTTCCCCCACTACAGATGTGTGAGACTTGGCACTGCAGCCCCTCTTTCCCCCCCACCCCCTCTTTGTTTTTGCTTATGGCTTTGTCTCTGGCTCTCCAGTATCATGTTTTCCCTCCTCTATGGCTCTGAATAATCAATTTGGAAAGCCAGGAAATAAATCAAAGCCTCAGATAGTACTGGAGAAAGAACGAGGGGAAAAAGCAGACATATGGATTTCATCACCAACGGAGAAGAACATGTATAACAATAACAACAGAGTGTAAATGAGTGTATGGACTCACAGGAGGCTTTTCCAAAAGGGCTGTTTTTCTACATGAGCAGGGAAGTTCTTTTGTGGTTGGAGCTCTTTGCAACTGGCACTGCCTGAAATCTTTCCCAGCCTTATTCTTTGCACTTTTATCGAGTCCCACTGAAGGTCTGGTGCCCCCAGCTGTGCCCTGGGAAGGGTTCAGCGATTCTGGGCAGCTCCCAGGAGAGGACCTTCCTCGCGTGCTAAGCCGTGATGGTTTCCATCCCCATGTCCCTGCAGAGCGCCGTGGCCTGGAATTCACTGCCTCTCCCCTAAACAAAATGAATCAAGCGTGCACGGCCTTCCCTGGCCAAGATAAATGAAGGAGAGAACATTGTCTGGTGGTGTCAAGCAAGCCCAGCCTTGTGTTTGCTTTGAAACCACAGAGCCCTGGGCTTGGTCGCTGCTGGGGCATTGACCTTCACCGGGGGCGTTGGAGACCCTGCCGTGGCGACTCGCAGCGTTGGTGTTGGAAGCAGCAGAATATTTTTGTTTCCTTTCCCATGGAAGAGGATTCCTCATTGCTCGGATGGTCTTTTCCCTCTGGGGTGGAAGGGTGGGTAAAATGCTGGCACGTGCCATGATCCTGGACACGGGCCTGGAGTGACAGGATGGGGGGAATGGCCAGAGGGAAGGGTGGGATGGGATACTGGGGAGGAATTCCTGGCTGGGAGGGTGGGGTTGCCCAGGGAAGCTGTGGCTGCCCCATCCCTGGAAGTGTCCAAGGCCAGGCTGGAGTAACCTGGGCTAATGGAAGGTGTCCATACCCATGGAACTGGATGATCTTGAGGTGCCTTCCCACCCAACCATGCCATGATTCCAGGCTTAGTTAGAGCTGTCAGGACAAGCTGCTGACTCTTAGGCTGAAGTCAGTGATGCTTTAACTAAAGGAGGGTTGGCTTTAGAGGTTCTTTACCTCACCTCTCATCCTCTCTACCACCATCAGTGCACAAATCTCCTTCCTTTTCCCCATTTCTCCCAAATTCTGCATTAGCTGATGTGTTTTTACTGGTTGGGTGGTGGTTTAAACCCAGATGGCTTTTTTAACAGCTCCTGGGATAATCCAACAACCCATTACACCATCAGAGGTGGGAAGACAACCCAAGCCAAGGGTGAGTTGTTCTTCATGGTGTCCTCATCTGCAGATGGAAATTTCAGCTCCAACCCTTGCTGGGACTTCCTTACCATGCTGGTTACTGACCTCTCCCAGAGGGATTTTGGTTAAATGTTTTTCAGTCCTTGAAAATTCCTATATGAAACTGAGGTTTTTCTACTGAAAAATCTTCGGGGAGAAATAAGAATTGTCAAAATTAAGGGGTTCTTAGGTCAGATATTCTGATTTGCAGCCAAGCTGACGTCAAATCCTTCTAAAAGGTAATTCTGAGTTCTTGCTGCTGTGATGTGGAGGTGAAGAAATGGAGGGAACTGCAGAAAATGATCAGATAAGGCAATCAGTTCTCCCCAGCTCCTTTCACAGTCCTGGGCTGCCTTTGAGTGCAAATCCAACCCTTTTCACCAGCAATAAAAGTCACATATTTTTCTGCTTTATTTTAGTTTAAGAAAAAAAAACAAAAAAACCCAAATAAACTTCCTGGCAGAATCCACCACTTGTCCTGTAACTGCATTTCATTGTGAAACAGCTTTTCCTAATCAGAGCTCGTGCCCTGTGTGCCATTTCAGGGCTGCAAAGAGATGCCAAAAATGACCAGAGCTCAGGGGTTGTGACCGCCCTCCATGGCAAGGGGGAAGGGGGGACAAAATTAGGAGGATGAGCTGCAGGTCAGGAGAGTCTCTGAATTCCAAGGAAACCCTGAAACCTGCCTGGTCCTGGCTCTGAGTTGCTTTTCAGGGATGCTGAGCCTGGCTCTGGAAGGCAGGGCTGTGCTTGGAGCCTTCACCAGTGTTTTTGGGGCAGCCTGGGTATTTTTTCTCTTAGCAAATAAAGCCTGGCCTGATGGGCTAAGCTGGGCCCAAACGCTCCACTGGGTGACCCGAAGGCTCAGCAGAGTTCTGGCTGTGCCTCTTGCTTGTTTGAGCAGGTTTTGCAAGTCCTGAGTGTCTTGCTGAAACACAACTTCTTTCTCAAGGCTTTTGCCAGGATATTGCAGTTCCTGGCACCGTAAGATAAAGTCATCTTAGGACTGAAACAGAGACTTTGGATGTGTTTTAGTGATGAATAAGCTCCTGTGACTCAGTTCAACTCGAGCAGAGGGGATCTCATGGACTTGCAAATTAGGGAATGGTTTGGCTTGGAAGGGGCCTTAAAGCTCATCTTGTTCCACCTTCCACTGTCCCAGGTTGCTCCAACCTGGCCTTGGACACCCCCAGGGATGGGAATTTCACCTGCTTGGCTGTGGCCCTGCAGTGTCACCAGTCAGCAAAGCAATTCCTGAGAGGTGGCTGCAGAGTGGTCCCCACCTGGAACGCCTGTCCTGTGCAAGGGTGGGCTCAGCCTTTGCTCTGGTGTTAACCAGGGGTTTGGAAACACCTGGCTGGCTCCAGTCAGAGTTTCAGAGTCCATTCTTCTGGCACATGTGGGCACAGTCTGCTCTCCTCGGTGTAGATTGAGGTTGGAGTAGTTGTTTTATCACAAACCCTGTGTTCTGCTGCTGTGATTTACCCAGAAGTTACCGAGGGGATGGGGAAGGTGATTTCTCATCCCATGAATCCTCCTCTGCCTGATTTGGGAAAGCAGGAGAGCGTGCCTTTGTCTGGTGCTGTGGATGATGAGGCTCTCTGTGTTTCTGTCCCATCCCAGCTGAAGGAGCTGCATCTTCAGCTCAGGCAGATGCTCCAGTGTGCAGCTTGAGCTCTGTGTTCTGCCATCACCCCAAACCCCTCTGAAATGACAGCGAGCTCACTGGGGGCTTGTTCCTCGCTTTCCCCACCCAAATGGCAATTAAAGCTGCTCCTAAAGCTAATCAGCCCTCTTTCCCCCTTACTATTTCCCCCTTATTAAGCACTATTGCATTAGTGCTTAGCCTAATGCAACAACTCTATTAAACCCTGAGCCTTGAGGCTGCAAATTTATGACCTTCCAAAGCACCTGAAGCCTCACGACCCCTATTTCAGGGTTTGGCTATTACAAAAAGCACTTTCATCAGGCTGTTCTTCATGTCAGACCCCCCTTTTCGGACCCCAGAGCCTCCCTCTCCCTACCTGCAGCAGAAATCTGTCAGAGCAGAGGGTGTTGTGTGGGAAGGAGGCTGTTTTGTTGCCATGTGGACTGCGGGGCTGGTTGTTTTGTGATGACAACACGGGCTCAAGGAGACCCTCCTGGGCTTTCCCCGCTGGCACCGTGTTGGTCAGAGGAGTAAAAACATGTGTTTGTGTTTCTGCTCTGCGAGTGGAGCGCCCGTGAGTCACCAGGAACACGAGGGGCAGATGGTTGTGGTGATGAGGTGTCACTTTTATACAGTCACTCCTCGAAACGCAGCCACGTTTGGAGGCTGCTTTGGATGCCTGGGGAGCTGGGCTGAAATTGGGGGAAAGCACTGAGGCTGGAGTGGTCCAGAGCAGAGATTTTGGGATGGGAAGGGGGGGGCCATACCTTGGTTTAAGCAGAGCTTTGGGGACATGGGAGCGTGGGCTGGGCTAAAAACCGAGTGGGAGATAAATGGGGGATCCTCAGCTATTTTGGAGCAGGATGCCTTTGGTTCCCTGGGATCTGTTGAGGTAGGCAGAGCTCTTTAATCTCCCACATTCCTCACAACAAGCAAAAAGCAAAGCAAACCCAAGCAAAAAGTAGAAATCAGCTCGAGCAAAGCCTCTTTAAGCAGTTCAGAGCACACATCCCAGGGGTGCTTTTGGCTATCTTGCCAATGCAATATATGTTTTATAGTGCTTTTAAAACGTGGGTAGAGTAATTGAGCTCTGGATGTGTTTGTGTTTGGAGCAGCGTTGGGGAGTTAACCCTTGCAGCCAGTTCTGGGCCACCTTTCCTTTTTTCCTGCCAGAATGTGTCCAAAGGCCACATTTCCCACGACCTTTCAAGGTTTTCTAGGAAATGTGGCTTCTCTGGGGCCTGTGATGGACCTTTTCCAAGCCCTGTGCCATGGTGGGGGTGTGGAGCAGGGAGCTGGCTCGGAAGGAACGTCACAACTCCTGCCTCTCATGTTGGCAGCTCCTGGTTTCTCCCTTGTCCTCACTGTGTCCTGTTTCCAAGGGAAGAAAAAGGAGGTAATCCCAAATTTTTTGCCTCCAATGTGGCCTTGGTATCTTTCAACTCTGGTGTTGAATTTTGGGGAAAAATCTATTAATCTTACTTGCAAACTCAACCATTGATGAGGATGGAGTGAACTGTGCTCCACAGTGATTCTGATTATTCCCTGAAGTATAAAAACCATGTTCTTTTTCTCTAACACAATAATAAAGCTGAAATAATGCATTTATATCCAGGCCTTGGTAATTAAAGCCCCTGGACTCTAATCCCAGTTATAGAGTTTGTTAAATGTTGTTGTTATTTGTGAGAGCAGCCACTTCTCTTGGTGTATGAACCCCTGAGTTGCCTTTCTCCAAACAGACACACAGGGGGATTTGGGGGGCAGTTTGGGGAGCTGGACCTCATTCCAGGGAATCCGTGGCTGTCCCATCCCTGGAAGTGTCCAAGGCCAGGTTGGACGGGGCTTGGATCACCCTGGGCTGGTGGAAGGTGTCCCTGCCCATGGCAGGGGTGGGATGGGATGAGCTTTAAGGTCCCTTCCAAGCACGACCCCTCTGGGGCTCCGTGATCCCTGTGGGTCCCTCCCAGCTGGGGCTGTTCTTGCATTCCAGAGCAGCTTTGTGAGGCTCCTGAGCTGTCACCTCTGAATTCCAGTGGGGACACCAGCCCTGTGTGATGTCACCCAAACACTTTTGGAGGCCTCCAAAGTGCTGCCTTCCCAACCTGGGGGTGCAAAGCCCCCTCTCCATGCCTTGGCTGCTGCTGCAGGGAGAGGGGACTCGTACCTACCTCAGAGCGGAGCTGTGGTCGATAATGTTTGCAAAGTGCTTTTTAATCCCCTGCTGAAAGGGCCTGTGCGAGTGTGAGTTATAATTATTACGTAAATGTGCCTCATATTTTCCTGCCCCAGCCCTCAGCTTGCCACAGAGATGTTTTCCCAGCCTTTATGTGGATGCCATTGGGTTTGTAGCTTCCTGGCCTGCTGTCGACAGCCCCACACTTCCAAAAGAGAGAATTAAATTCTTTTTCTCTCTTTTTTTTTTTCATCAACTTGGAAAGCCAAACCCAAACCCCAAACCGCTGTCAGGAAACCTTTCCAAGAGGGAAAAATTGATTATCCATCCAAAGGGAAGAGCAGCAACTTCATTAAGGATGGGTGAGTGGCTCTGGTTCCTGCACGCAGGTGCCCACCTTGGGAGCAGAGGTTATTTGGGTCTCCTGGAGGGACAGCTGAGCAAACATGGGCTCATCGTGTTGGCTCATGAGGCTAAAATAAGCCATGAGGTCATGGCTCCATCACCGTGGCACCCTGCAATAATTAAACCCACTGCCTGGTCCCCCTGCAGCCCCAGCTTTGCTTACAGGTGTGTTGTTATTGAGCAGCTGGTGGAACAAATCCCTGCCAGTGCCAAGTATGAAACAGCTCAGGCCGGGGCCAAAACCAACACAGCCGGCACTGGGATGGAGCCCAGGGGGTGAAGTTCTCCCTCCTGGAGATGAAAACAAATCATAAAGGTTAAAAGGCAGGAATTGGGGGCCGTTGCTGTCTGCAAATTGAGGAATCTCTGCGCCTCCTCCCAGGAGGAAAGGAGTTAATAGGTAGCCAAGGCGAGGGTTTAAAAATAGAGCTCCTTGCATAGTTATTTGGTGATGTCTCTGTCACTTCTGCTGCCACAAATCCCACTGTGTTCCCAGCAGGTTTTTAACGTTGGGTGTTTGAGGGGGGTTTATGACAGGGTGGAGAATAGGGAATGTGGGCTTTGGAAGAAATGACTTTGGGGGCCTTGGAAACCAGGTAAGGGGCTGAGTGGGGTCCTCAGTCACACAGGCACCATCCCACTGGAGTGAACAAGGTGGCTTTGAATCTGGGGAGGCAGCTCAGGGAGCCCAAGGTATGTGTGAAGTGATGTGTGTCCCAAGAAATGGGATGCTCCATCCCTGGGAGTGTCCAAGGCCAGGTTGGACGGGGCTTGGAGCAACCTGGGGTAGTGGAGGGTGTCCCTGGACAGGGCTTGGAGCAACCTGGGCTAGTGGAGGGTGTCCCTGGACAGGGCTTGGAAAACCTGGGCTAGTGGAGGGTGTCCCTGGATAGGGCTTGGACAACCTAGGATAGTGGAAGGTGTCCCTGGATCGGGCTTGGAGCAACTTGGGATAAGGGAATTTGTCCCTGGACAGGGCCTGGACAACCTGGGATAGTGGAAGGTGCACCTGGACAGAGCTTGGACAACCTGGGATAAGGGAATTTGTCCCTGGGCAGGGCTTGGACAACCTGGGATAAGGAAAGATGTACCTTGAACAGGGCTTGGATCAACCTGGGATAGGGGAAGGTGCACCTGGATAGGGCTTGGACAACCTGGGATAGGGGAAGGTGTCCCTGGACAGGGCTTGGAACACCTAGTTTAGGGAAAGGTGTCCCTGCCCATCACAGTGGGTGGAACTGGATGAGCTTTAAGGTCCCTTCCAAGCCAAAAACTCTGGGATTCCCTTCTTGCACGAGTTTATTGCTCTTGCTCTCCCTTCCTGAGGGATGTTGCCCACCCAGTGCAAGGTGCAGGTGATTTTGCCACCCCACAGCTGGGCTGTGCTCACTGATGGCCTCCAAAACGTGGCCACAGAGAGTCCCTGCTGGGAGCTGAGTGTCCCAGAAGAGCCTCTTGCTCTGCAATGGGGGTTTCCACCAAAATTCCTGCGTGTCTGTTCCTGAGCAGCAATCCCTGCGTGGAGCAGAGCCTGGGACTGCCAGGAAATGGGAAAGCTGAGGCTGAAACTCCAGTTGTTCCCTTCAGAGGTGCTGGGGCTTTCATTAATGCAGACATCCCTATCCAAACCCAGAGCTCACAGTCCCTGCTGGGGCAGAACTGTCTTTGCCAGTTTGGAGCTCTGATATGCCAGAAGCTCCAAAGGTCTCCCTTTCCTTTAGGATTTTTCAGACCTTAAATGATGGCTGGGAATTTCTGTCAGGCTTTTTTTATTCAGAGCACATCTCTGCGAGCCTCTTAGAGGATGTGCTGGGGAAATGCAGGATTAGATGGGAAAACTGGATTAGCCCCTTAGGACTTCAGCTTTGGTTTAATATAGAAGAGTTTCTTTAATATGCTCCCAGAAAAATGCAGCCTTGCATAGCTGAGATCTGATTTTCCCACCCTGTTTTCTCCACAGATCCATTCCCTTGACTTTTTCTCATGGATAAATACAGAGCCACGTGGGGAGATTTTTTTGGGACCACGGGTTGATCTGTGGGGAAGGGCTGGCCTTCAGCTCCCCATTTTCAGGGGAATGTGGGGTCCCTTCCCCTCTGTTCCAGAACACACAGGTGGAAGGGAGCAGGAGGAAAAGTCTCCTCTCCCTTTCTCTTGTCATCCCTGAAGGTGTTCCATTTTAATTTGGGATTCCTGGACTCTCTGGCTTTGCTTGGTCCTGCTCCCATCAGAGAGAAGATCCAGGTGGGGATGGAGCCTGACCTGGGGCAAGATCCTCTGTCCAACAAATCCTGGTCTCTCTGACTCTCTTAAGGAACTGAAGCTCTTGGCCCTCCTGTGCCAAAACTTTCAGGAACATGGCTCTGTGTCAGGACAGGATTTAGCCAGGGGGTTGAGAGTCACCTTGCTAAAAGTGAGTGACATGGCACAAGCCAAGCAGGCAGGTCAGAGCTGACTAGGTTACCTTTAAGGTCCCTTCCCACCCAACCTATGTGAGATCTGGGTGAAAACCTTCCACTGGTAAAATTTAAATGGGAAAATTTAGGCAGCCAGAGCATGAAGAAAGGGCAAGAAGGTTAATTCACATTAGCCAGGGTTTCTAAACACCTGGATGAACAGGGATGGGGATTGTACACCCATAGCAGGAGGTAGCTGAGCTTGGAGGTGACAGGATAAAGCTTCCCTGGCATCCCTGAGATCCAAGGGGGACAATCCTTCGAATCAAATTCAACATCTTGACCAAGAAAGCTGAAGAAGAGGGAGCTTTTCAGAAGAAGCACGAGGGGCACTTGTGATGCTGGTTGAGCCTCCATCCCTTGGGAAATGAGGAGCAGGTGGAGCAGAAGTCGTGCAGGAGCAGAAGGAGCCAGGTTTGCTTCTCTTCCCCTGGATGCAGAGAGTGGTGGGGTGCTTGGGACACCCTCCAGCTTGAAACCACTGGGCTCCAGCTGCCTCCTCCCTGCTGATCCCCAGATCAGGAGAGGCACTGGAAGGACTGGTGCTTTCTCACTGCCCCACCTCGGTGCAGTGCATTCCCCTGCAGTGCCAGATAAAGTGGCTGCTCTTTAAGTGGCCTCTGTGTTGGACACACCAAGGCCTTGCTGCAGGAGGAGAGCTTGGCATTCCTGCTGCTCCCCTGCTCTGCCCAGCCTGGATTTATTACTGGCCACTGGCCTCTGCTGTTGACTCCACGATTCCTGCTCTGATCCTGCAGGATAACTCTTCCCTGGGCTGGGCTCCGAGGGAACGTGCATTCCTTTCTTATCTCCCCCCAGCATGAGTTATGCTCGCAGAAATTAGCCCTTATTTATTAGCACGGCGCAGCCAAAAACCATCTCCAGGAGTTTCACTTGCCTGGGCAGCATTTCCCCCTCCCTTTTCTGGCTCCCCGGGGGAGGTTCATTAGGAACAACCTCACCTTTCAGGGAATTAGATGCTCCTCCAAGGATGTTGACTTCCAAGATGTTTGGAGACAGCAACCCAAAGAGGTTTGTGTATTCAGCTCATCTGTTTTCACTTAAAGCTGCGCTGAGAGAGCCTCTGGAGAGCTGAGAAATAAACACAAGGGCCCTTATTTCTCCCTCAAACTCCAAACTGAGGCAGCAAAACTAGGAGACAAGGAGGGGGGGAATCACTTTTCCTTCTTCCAGATTCAAAACAACCAGGAGAAAGTTATAATCTGGTCCTGCTTGTGGTGCTTCCCAAGGTAAGGAGAGGAGCGTGGAGCCCCAGAGCAAAGCATCTGCCTCATCTCCACGTGCAGGAGTGAGCAGGACATGACATTAGAACACAACTAATGGCAGACCCAGCTGGACAAGGACAATTTTGGCTTGGGTTGAAAGGCAGGGGATGCACAGAGGTAAAGAATTACAAAGGCGATGGGAGGGCTTGGAATCAGCAGGGAAAGGCCCTGAGTGGGATCAGATGGATGAGGATATCAAAGAGATGCAAAATCAGCAGCTCCCTGAGCTTAAGAACCCACTAGGAACAGCAACATCCGTGCAGAGGTGGTTGCAGTGCAATTAATGAGCCCCATTTGTTGCTGCAAACCAGCAAGGCAGTTCTCATGGAGCTGCTTCTTGGAGCTGAAGTGGCCAGAGAACAAATGGCAGGGCAGGGCTGCAGCAGGACGTGCCTTCCCTCTGCTTGTGCTAAAAGCCCATGGATTTGCTGGGAATGACTCCGGATTTGGGCATCCAAGAGGAAGGAAGTGGCCTCTTGAGACAGGACTGAGCCTGGCTCAAGGTGTTTGCAGAGCACTCGGGGGATGTGATAAATCCCTGCTGACAGGCTCCTCAAACACCTGCAGGGCGTGTGGCTCCTGCTGCAATCCATGGAAATTCATCCTGGCTGTGCAATGTCAGGGGTTTCAGGGCTGGAAGGAAGGGATGACCAAGGGATGTTTACCAGTCAGCAAGGAATCATGGAGAAAAAGGGGAAAGAACACCAATGTGTGAGCTGCCAAGAGCTGTAAAAATCCAATTATTCCCCTGGTTCTTCACACCCGAGACATTTTTGATCCCAGTGCAAAGAAACACGGGCAAGACACAAATATCATGTGATGGCCCTTTATTGACGTAGGAAGTGGGATGGTTTGGGTACAAAGAGAGCCCACACAATGATTTTCTCTGCATATAATCCCCAAGGAAAGCCTTGGAGGGGGTTTTTGTGGTCTGCAGGAGGAGCTTTGGCATCCCCTTTGGCATCAGGGAGGTTGTCATGGCCTGCACCCCAGGGGTTTTCCCTAAAATCCCTCTGGGAGGAGCCTGGGTGAGGTGGAAATGGTGGCAATCACTTGGCACTCAAAGTAAGCCTGTCTGTGTCCCCTGGCTTGGTCCAGCTGCCACCCAAAAATCCAGGTGAAATGAAACCTGGATGTAGTTTTTGGGCTGCTTTTGGTCATGGCTGTGTTTTCAGGGAATGCTGGGCTGGAAAATTGGGACACCTTGATGTTCTTCCTTCCTACACTGCTCAGAGTTTGTGTTTTATGGTGTGAAAATGGACACACTCCAAGTCCCTCCTCTCCATTTGGGGGATTTCTTGGTTTTTCTTCCATCTCAGGTGCTGGGGTGTTTTACACCATGTGGGGAAAGAGGGATCCCACTCCATGCCTGGCATTCCACCGACCCCAACAGCCCCATTGCTCGGGTGTATTTTGCTGCCAGTTTCCTTCACCCATTTGGAGATCAAATGGTTCGTGAAGACCTAAATTAATTTGAGGGGGGAATGTTAAGTATCATTAAACGTGATTAATCTCTCGCTGCTGCCAATGCCACAACCATGTCTGGAATCTCCTGGCTGCATTTGCAGACAGACTCCTTGACCTGGCATTGTGTGAACCAGGTTGGTGGTGTCCAGTTTCCTTTGCTGTTGTTGCTTTTGGGAAGGAGGATATTCCAGGATGAAATTAAGGGGAAAAATAACCAGCTGGGGATGGGATTTGTGCTCGGGTTTATTTGGCTGTGTGATGTTACACAAAAGTAAACTCCCAGAGTACCTTTATCTCCAAGTTTACAAACACAAATAAGCCCTCCCCAAAACTTAGTGCACGATGAAAGATTCAAATATACACACGGGGAGTGTTTATTTGAACGTGCTCCGGGTTCCTCTCTTTGCATTCAACACTGGCTGGTTCATTGTAGGAGGTCCAGAAAGTCAATTCACCAAAAGAAGCTCCGTTTTGGAAACAGCAGGGAAGGGACTGAGGCTATTCGTGGATCTGGTTCTCAGTTTCTTTATTAGTTGGTTTTATTTTATTTGGGTTTTTTTGGAAAAAGTTTGTTTTGGCTCGAGCCAACCCCCCAACCTTTCTCTGAGATCTTCCTTTGCCCAGCTCTGATGCACAGCCACGTCCCAAGCCAAGCTCAGGAAAATCCTCAGGCAGTTTTTTTTCTTTCCAGGGCTTTTTTCCTCCCCACAGATGTCCCGAAATGCCTGCCCTGGACAGGTTTCCCTGGGATTCTGCTGGGTGTTGGACTCGCCTGAGTCTGCTGGAAACACTTTGTCCTTCAAGCTCTGCTGTGTGTGAGTGCCCAGGCTTTGCAGAGGATGCTGAGCTCTCACACAGGGACTGGGAAGGATAAATCCAGCCCAACTGGAGTGGCCAGGCTTTGCAGAGGATGCTGAGCTCTCACACAGGGACTGGGAAGGATAAATCCAGCCCAATTGGAGTGCCCAGGCTTTGCAGAGGATGCTGAGCTCTCACAGAAGGACTGGGAAGGATAAATCCAGCCCAACTGGAGTGGCCAGGCTTTGCAGAGGATGCTGAGCTCTCACACAGGGACTG
>JAWWMO010000070.1:1992412-2003172 GCA_035047845.1 Dendrocincla fuliginosa | reverse complement strand
ATGGGGATGGCACATCTTTTATCCCACTTGGCCCAGCAGGGCTGAATTCCCATGGGATGGGGGAGGCAGGGAGGCTCTTGCCCCTTGACCCTGTGCCCCAGGAGCAGCTCCCAGTGCCACCCAGCTGGTGGAGCAGCTCCCAGTGTCACCCAGCTGGTGGGGCAGCTCCCAGTGTCACCCAGCTGGTCTGTACTCCAGGAGCAGCTCCCAGTGTCACCCAGCTGGTGGGGCAGCTCCCAGTGTCACCCAGCTGGTCTGTGCCCCAGGGGCAGCTCCCAGTGTCACCCAGCTGGTGGGGCAGCTCCCAGTGTCACCCAGCTGGTTTTTTGGGAGGCCTGTGCTGTGCCCAGCTGGGGGCTGGCCATCAGCCAGGGACCATCCGTGGGAAGGCACGATGGGAACACACGGAGAAGCTGTATCTTCTTCGTGGGAATTTGTCCTGCTTTCCCTTTTATTATTTTATTCCCCTTTCAGAGGGATATTTTAAACCCCAAAGATGCCATGTTTGGTTTTGCACAGCTCAGGGAGGTCAGTGAGCTGGTGGCATCTGTGCTGTCCTTGCTGCCACCCTTCCAGCACACACAGCAGCGACTCCTTCCCCTCAGAGGTTTCTGCAGGACATCACTAAGGCTGGCACCACCTCAGAGGTGGGCTCTGCTCCTCCCCAGTGGATTCAGGTGGCAGGGGCACTGGCAGCACCCTCGGTGGGGTTTGCCCTCCCTCCCACCTCTCAGTGATTGAACTCCCGGGGTGAATCCCTGGGAGATCCCCTGGGAGAGCTTCCTGTGCCTCTGCTGATGGATGGAGGCATGGAGGGATGGAGGGATGGATGGATGTTTTCCTTGGCATTCCCCACCTCGTGGCTGCTGGATGGTTATTTGAGTGATGAATTCATCTGTGCAGGGACCCCCCAGTGGTGGGGGCAGAGGAGAGACATCTCTTCCAGCAGCTTGGCACGAGGGAGAGGGAGTAACAGAGAGGAGAGCGGTGCTGGTTGCACATCAAAGCCCTCATTTGGCCTTGCCTATCTCCCAGGTTTCATCTGGCTTGACATCCCCTCTAAGGAGGAGCAGGCAGTGATTTCCCTGGCACCTGAAACCCAAATCCCCCTTAGGAGCAGCAGGATGGGTTAGAGATTTGTTTCAGGATGATGGAAAACTGGGTGGAGTGAGAGCAGGACAGGCATGCAGGGCCAAGGACTCTTGGAGGGTTGGGAAGATGCAGGGAAGAGATCTGGCCCCAGTTTCTGTGCTGTATTTCTCTGGAAACAAGCCCTTTTATGGTCCCTAAATGCAGGATCCCAATGAAACCAGGATCCCAAGTGCTCTGACAGAGGAGTTGTGGGGAACAGCCTCTTGCCTTGGGTTCTCCTGAGCTCTGTCCCCAGGGCAGGTTGTGTGACAGCCTGGCCTGTCAGAGAAAGCAAACCCCTTCTCCACCCCACCCCTTGGGACTTCCAAATCACAGGAAAAGCTCAGCAGATCCACCTGGACCTTCTGGAGATCATCTGGATGACGTGGCAGCGGAGGGGAGGGGAAAAGCTGGAAAAGGGGTTGCATTTCTTCTTGCCCACATCCTCAAAGTGTTCCCCGTGCCAGGGGCCCTTTTGCCAGCATTGTGCAATCCTGGCTCTTGTTTGCCCTGACCTTTAGTCCTGCTTTCATCCGTGCCACAGCAACCCCCAGGGGAAGGAATGCTGCTGATTCCCGAGTTCAGCTGAGATCAGAACCTTTCAGCCATTGTTCTGTGTCCTGTCCCCAGCCTTGTCCCCAGCCCTCACCTCCATCCCTGCAGATGGGCTGGATAAACCATCACCCCCGTGACCTCTGGTCCCCCCCAAAGCCACGCTGAGCTCTCAGATGTTTGTCTGTTTGCTTGTTTTGGCACAGGGAAGGAGGGCCACATTTCAGTGGAGGGAAATGCATCATGCCTCCCTCATCTGGGACCGTGGCAAAGCCATTGCTGCTTCCTTCCCTTATGGTGAGCGAGGTGCTTAATGTGGGAACCATGCCTGGTGCAGTCAGGAACAGCCTGGCTGGCTCTTGGGCACAGTTTGGGGGCTCCAGGAATTGGGGATTTTAGGAGGGTGATTTTAGGAGGGGGTGAGAGGTCTGTTTGGGGAGGGCTTTTCCATTTTTCCTCCATTCCCACGGGATGAGGAGCTGCAGGAGGGGGTGAACCCCCAGGCACCACAGCAGGTGGGGTGGAAACCTTGTCCCTTTTTTTGGAAGAAGAAAGCAGGGAGGGTTCACCCAGGCAGGGATGTTGGCCAGGTTACAATCACTCTGAGTCCCTCTTCCCAGGAAATCCTGTCCCTGTCCCCAGCCTTCCAAGGCCACTTTTCCTTGGAAATGATGACGAGCTGGGTGTAACAAGCCAAGCTGGCTCTTTCCTGGAAGGAGCCTGTCCCTCCCTCCTGCCACCCTTCCCCACCCTGCAGCGTCTCTTCCAGGGGCATTTCCAGTTGTTCCAGAACCTCTCCAGATCCTGTTCCACATGAGGCCGGTTCCCAACAGCCCAGTGTCCATCCCCACTGGAGCTGGTGGTTTGTAGAAGCAGGAGATGCAGTTCCAGGCATTGGGATTGGGCTCTGCTCGGGGTTTTACCCCTTAATTGTTTTTCTGTGGTTGTTCAAATCCAACCTATTGTTGGTGGACTCATCTTTATGTGCTCAGGGGAGGCAGCAAAGCTGGGTTTGCCTCTGAGCTGAGGGGCTTGGAAGGGGACAAAGGGACAAACGTTGTATTAAGGACCTTAATTTAACTGCAAGGATAGTTCTGGGTGTGGATACAGAACCCCTGCTCCAAGATCATCCTTGAGGAGTTCAAGCATTTACTGCTCTGTCTCCAAATCCACAATTTTTAAGGTTCTTTAAGGCACCTGCAGATGAGGCAAAGTCGTTTAAGTGACTCAAAAATATAAAAAGACCCTTCCCAAACTTGTCTTCAGCTGGAGAAATCCTGATTTATGTGGTCTTGAACCCTGTAGGTGCCCTTCAATAAAACAGAAGGGACATTTGAGCTAATAAATCTCCAAGGACTGAGTTTTGGTGGATTCATTTATCCAAATTCTGTGTTTTGTGTGTTGCAGGTTGAACTGGGCTGTCCATGCCCTTCAGACCTGACTGGAAAAGTGGGAATTGAGCCTGGAGGAAAGAACCAAGCCATTCTTCTTCCAAACCTCTCTCCGAGAGCCCCAGGCTGGGAATGGTCACGGTGACCCAGACAATGGTCATGATGGGGCATGAATGGAGAATGATCTGCTGTGTTGGGCTGACAACAGCTCTCTGTTCCCCGGGCTCCTGGGGGAAGGGAGCATTGCCACATTGCCACCCCAGGCACTCCCTGCCTTCATCTTCCTGCTGCTCATGGATAATTCAGTGCCTTAAAGAGAAACAGAGAGGGCAAATATTCTTTCACAGCCCGGTGGCTCTTGAGGAGTGTCCCACAAAGCCTGCTGGAGGAGCATGGCAAGGGAACAGGGAGCAGGGAAAGCCCTCTGGAATACCCAGGCTGTCTGCTGATGCTCCCACAAGGTTTGTGCTTCCCTTGAAGCATCTCAGCCACCTCTGAGAGTGGCACAAATTCCCCCTGAGCGTGGGCTTTGGCATTTCCCATGTCACTTTTTCCATGTTCCCAGAACCACCGAATCCCAAAACGGTTTGGGTTGGAAGAGACCTCAAAGCCCCTCTCATTCCAGGGGCAGGGACACCTTCCCCTGGACCAGCTCCATCCAACCTGGCCTTGGGCACTTCAAGAAGCAGGGTATTAGTTGGGGAATGTGTTTTGGGGTCCAGGTGTGACTGTGGGAGTTCAGGAGGAGGTTTTTCCTGGCTGATGCCATCCCAACATTGCTGTATATTCCATGCCCTCCTCTCCCAGCCCCATGGAGCAAGGAATAACTGGGGAAAAGGAGCAGCAAAGAAAATAATCTGGTTTATTTCTCTGCAAAAGTGCAGGAGGAAGGGGCTGGGATGAAGGACATCCCAGTCCTCCTCCCTCAGCCCCTCTGAGGCTCTCATGGCATCACCAACCATACTCCAGTTTCCATACTGGTCCTGACTGGTTGAGCAGGGTAAGGGAACTGGTTTGGAGAAAGTGAAACCAGGGCAGGATTTTTTAATTGCCAAACCCCTTGTCTCAAGTTTTTCTATTTATTTTTTTTTTTCTAAATGTACTTTTGAGGAATGTCCAAACACAGAAACTTTAGCTCCAAAGGAATTTTATCCAAAGAATTTATGAGCAACTTAAAAAGAGAAGGCAGTGAGGAGAAACTGAAAGCCAGATGTAGCTGCAGCTTTAGATGGCTTTTAGTTTAGGTTCAGATTTTTTAGGGGCTCTCACAGGGAACCATCAGGGTTTTGCAATGTCTGTAATCGGGGATTGAGGCAACTGTGAACTTTTGATCACTTATTCCTTGGTCTTCTGCCCACATCCTAAAGGGATTATCTGACCATCTCCTTAACCTCTTGCTTTTAGATGCTGACACGAGGAAAGAGCAGCAGGAATCAGCAGAATTGCTGTGAAAACAGGGATCCAGGAGCTGTGAAACACCCCAAGCAGCACAGAGACCTTCTCCTCTTGTAGGCACAGCCTGGGGAAATGGCTCCAGAGGAAGGAATTGTTCAAAATAAAGACTGAAGCAAGGCCTCGTGTGTTGTACTTCATTGCACACTCCAGGTCTGGCAGGAAGGGGCTGGAAACACCAGCAAGCCTTGGCTTTGCTGAGGGGATGGGTTGGAGAGGGGATGTGTGCAAGGTTTGCAGTGGGGACAAGAGGCTTTGGGGAGGGCAAAGCAAAAAGCACCCAGTTAGAAACTGGAGGGAGCTCCTGCAACACCAGGAAGGACATCCTTGGCTGACCCTCTGACAGCCAGGACAGGGTCAGGGATGGGGCAGAGAGGTGCTCAGGGCACAGGATTTCCCCTGGCAAAGAAGGGCTCAGATCTTCTCAAAGTGGTGGAGAGAACCACAATGGGGTGCAGGGACTGAATGGAGGAGCTGGAGGAGACTTGCACAGCTCCCCTGTGCTAACTGAGACAGGGCAAGGACATCCCCATCCTCTGCTGCTGCTGCTCCTCTGCTTTGGGAAAGGGTAAAACCCCAGAATCCCAGATTGGTTTGGGTTGGAAGGGACATTAAAGACCATCCTGTCCCACCCCTGCCATGGGCAGGGACACCTTCTGCTAGAACAGGGTGCTCCAACTTGGCCTTGGACACTTCCAGGGATGGGGCAGCCACAGCTTCTCTGGGCCTGCCCACCCTCAGAGGGTGCAATTCCTTCCCAATATCCCACCTAACCCTGCCCTCTTCCAGTTTAAAGCCTTGTCCTGTCTCTCCATGCCCTTGGAGACTGAACCTGTGGGGGTGTTGGTGTCCCAGGTGGGGAGAGCATCTTCCTCCTCCTCCTCCTCCTCCCTGCCCTGTCCCCCAGCAGCACCAGACCCTGCTGCTCTCCAGAGTTTTGCCAGAGCCTCTTATTAAGAAACAAAGCTCTGCCTTTCCACCATCCCTCTGATGTCATCAGAGCAAGGGGCTCCCCGGGGAGACATTCCTCAAGCAAACAGCCAGCGAGCGAGAAATAATAACCCATTAAACCTCACCAAATGCCAAACCCCACAGAGGCTCCTTGATGGATGAGAAGCTCCAAGGGAAAGTCTCCTCCTGGCCTGGCCCAGGGCAGGGCTGGGGGCTGCTCTGCTTACCTGGCTAATTAGCCCTAATTGAGGCTGAGATCATGAAGCTCCAGTGCAGCAACACCCTCTGCCATCACTGCCACCTGCACAGGGGACCTGCAGCTCAAGCAGGTTTAGCTCCTCATGGTTTTAAGTAGTTGGGTTTGTCTCCCCTGGCTCTGCTCCTCCATATCCATTATTTCCTGCAGGTTCCAGGGGTGACAAACCCCCCTGTTGCCAAGCTGGGAGCTCCTGGGATCTCTGTAGGCTTCTAGGGGGGTTTTTTTGGCAGCTCTGGGTTTGAGCCACAGACCTGCTCACCAATGTGAGCAAACCTGATGCAGAGCTTCAGCCCCTATTTTGGGGAAGAGCCCCCAAAATGCCATATTTTCAACATGAAACGGCCAAACTGTGACTCGACTCTGGATTGGGATGACAAAGGGAGAAGGAATGGGGTTTAATCCTAGAGCCATGTAATAGCTTGGATTGGAAGGGACCTTAGGGCTCACTAATCCAACTCCAGACACCTTAAAATGTGGGGACAGAGTGTTTGAAGAGGGGCTGCCCCATGAAAAGCCCCCCACTGGAGCTGGGTCCCAGTGGAATCACCTTGGATCCCCCCCTGGCTCACCTGTGGCTGGGATGCTCCTCCTGAGCTGCTTCTCCTCCTCTCTCCAAGCCTTGCAAACCTCCCTGCCATTTCCCCCCTCCTGCTGGCAGCTTTTGGGGCCTTCAGGACATCCCTTTTTCCTTTTTATCCTGATGGAACCACTCGGCTTTTCCCGGGGAAACTTCCCCCCAGCAGCTCTGCCCTATAAACCAGGGAGCAGAGCTGGCTCCTGCTGACAGGCTGAGCATCCCAGAGCCCCAAGACGAGGTGTCCGTGGTTTCTTTGTGGTTTCCCGGGGTCACTGCTGCGAGGCTGAGGGCAAATCCAGAGCAGGAGCTTCCCAAGGAGCAGCTCCAGCAAATCCAGGGCGGGGTGTCCAAGATTCCATCCCGCTCAGATTGTTCCTGCAGGATCTCAGCCCTGCTCTGGGCTCTCAGGGCTCACACCCACCCTTTCCATGTTTTCCCAGGGTGGGAAAATGTTTGGAAATTCCTGGGAAATGTCCCTTTTTTCCTGCTGCCTGAGGCCAGTTTCCTTCCTCGCAGATTGTGGGGTCCCAGGCAATAAAAACAGCTGGGACAAAACAGCCTCTGCAGCCATTCCACAGGGAAGGGATTCCCAGCATCCCGAGGCTGTGCCGTGTGTTCCCTGCCACTACCCCTTCCCTTTGCAGCAAAAGGGCAATCTGAGGCACAAATGTGACCTTTTCTTCTGGAGAGGAGACTTTCTCCAGACCTCTGAATGGTCCAGAGATGGGCAAACACTCCCATGTGCCAGGCTGGGGTTTGGCTGCACTTTGGGACTCCATAGTCCCTTTTCTCCACTTTGGATCCCCCACAAATCTCCCTTTCCAGCCCTCTCGAGCATGATCCTCACCCCCCAAGCTCTCCAAAGCCCCCCCAAAACCCCTTTGTGGGTCTCAGAGGGGCTGGTTCCTCTCCCCCTTGGCACAGAGGGAGCTGCAAGGTTTTTCAATCATCTCTTAATGATAGGAAAGCAGCTTTTATTCCCTCTCTCCCCCGCTCTTGGCAGGGAAGGTGGAATGTAGCTCATGTGGATCGTGGAGAGGTGCAGGCACCTTTCAGGCCAACAGCTGCTTTGGGGGCTGGGCTGGATAAATGGGCAGGATTTCCAGTGAGCCCTGCACATCCCAGCCAGGGAATCACCCCCTGGGATAATGCTGTGTCCAGCCAGGGAGATCCCAGCTTGGGAATCCACCACAACGGGCTCTGCTCAGCAGCTGAGGGCATGGCAGGGATGAAATCGAGGTCAGCTTGCTTTGGGAAGAGCTGGAGCACAGAAGGATCCCCCAAGACATCTGTTGGATGCTCAGGCTGTCCCAGTGGGAAGAACCAACCCTGCTTTGAAGCACTGGGAAGATCAAGGTGTGTTTCCACCCCCTCCCAGCCCTGTGAAGGGGGAGGAGGGATGTGGCAGGGCTGTGGCCCCAGCTCGTGTGGGAATGCTGGCCCTGGGGAATGTCCCCAGTGGGCTCAGGAATGGAACTTTCCAGGTGTTTTCCCATCAACCTGTTCCCACTTTCCATGGGGGAATGGGATGCCTGGACAGCAGAGAGGAGCTGGCACCCAGGGAAGGAGAAGAGCCACATCTCTGGACAGAGGGATGGACTCTGGACAGATGGACAGATGGACAGACTCTGCTTCCCACCAGAACCACCTTCAAATGCCACCAGAGCACCTCAAGGTGCCACCACTTGTGGGTCGCCAACATCACCCACTGATAGATCTTGTGGGAAGTTTGGCTTCCTGCTCTCCCCCCAGGCACTCCCTTCCCACTCCTCACCCTCTCTCCCAGGGCAGTGGGAAAGGGAACAGCCCCAGGGAATGTCAGAGCTCTGGATTTCCACCTGGACACAGCAGAAGGCAGCCCTGGGAACGGCCAGGCGTGCTCTGACCTCCCACTGCCCAGAACCAAAGCAAGGCAGAAGCTGCCTCTCCTTCCCCCCCTGCCAAAGGCCAGAAATCCCATCAGGATCCGGAGCAGAGCATTCCAGTGGGACATTTATACTGGGAGAAGGGGCAGAATTGGTTATTTGATGGTTAGGTTTTAGCTTTTTTTTAAAAAACCTCCCTAATAACCCCCATCCCTCTTCCACTGTGCAGCACAACTCCCCTTTCCAGCACATGCTGAGCCATCCCCAGAGCCAACAGGTGATAAATCACAGGGCTGCTGATTCAAACCATTCCAGGCAATGGGAAACACATGGAGGGCCTTTCTCCTGGCCTGTTTGGTAGGGCTGCAGCGAGGCTGGGTGCAGTTCCCAGTGTTCTGCCTTTGCCTTGGCTCAGCCCTCTCCATGGAAACTGCAGCTCAAGGGGAAGGGGCAGAATGCTGTGCTCAAGGGAGCTGAGGTGGCTTGGGGCAAGTTCTGCTCAATCTCGAGATAAAACCAACCAGAATTAAAAAATAAATGGGGAGTTTGCTGCGTGGGAATGTTCCCTTCTTGACTTTGCAGCAGGCAAAACAAAACAAACTGAAAGGTCTGGGTTTTATCTGTAAATCTGCACTTTGCAGTGAGTTGTGGACCTGTCACCCTCTCACTGGGCTGGTGGAGCAGGACAAGGAGTCTGCTCCTCCCTCCGTGCCCCTCTGCCCCCCACACAGCCCCTTTTCCACCTCTTCCCACTCCAACCACTCCCCAAAAAGCTCCAGAAGAGCTGTGTGTGTCTGTCTGTCCATCCTCATGCAGGACACGTCCATGGGTTGCTTTGGCTTCCCAGGGTGGCATCTCCCACCCTGTGGGCCTGGGGTGGCACAGTCCTGTCCAGCAGGGTGAGGGGCACCCTTTTAGCCCTGATTTAAGCTGATTTTATAATCCATGGGTAATTCACAGCAATTCTTCAGCTCAAGAAGCTCTGCTGAGGACACTGAGTGGAAGAGGAGCAAGCCCAGCCTTCCAGGGAGAAGGAGCTGGGCAGGTACCCATGGGATAAACCATGGGAAAAAGCAGGATGGGCTGAGCTGGAGGAGCCAGGGGTGACACAGGACACAAGGATGGGGTTTGGAAGGACAGGGAAGAGTGGGCTGGAGGGACAGCAGAGACCTGAGCACTGGGGATTGGCTTTAACAGGTTCCCTGGGGCCACTCAGCGAGTCCCTGTGTCACCTCCAGGGCTGGCAGCGTGTTCAAATGCAATTAAAAAAGGAATAAAGGCTCAATCCACGTGTGTTGCTGCTGCAGGCAGAGGTGGGGATGGTAATAACTTATATTTTATATTTTATTGGCTTGGGGGGTTTATTTCCCCCCTCTTTTCCTCACCACAGCTCTAACAGGGCATGGAGAACTGGCCAAGCCTCTCGTGGTTCCATTTCCTGGCAGGTGATTTATTTATTATCATTTATCCCAGTGATTTCTGGGCTGCCCCTGGGTGATGTTTGAACACGGGTTTTTTAGGGGTTTGCAGCCTGATCCACATTGCCAAGGGAGTCCCCTGTCCCCTTTAGGATCCAGGGCTGTTAGATCTCCAGCCAAAACCGGGGGAAATTAGTCAAATAAATACCCTGGGAATATTCTTACATATTTTTCATTCTCTGTGAATCCTTCTTCACTCCTTGGGTATGTTATTAAAGCAGCTCCCACTCAAAGGAGGAAACGAAATGGTAAAAATCAGCAGATTTCTCCATCCTTTTATCTTCCATGCTCTTTCCCCCCACCATTATTTCCTCCCACCTATTCTTTTCTGGATAAGGATGAGGCAGCAGCTCCTCTGACCCCAAGGAGGACTTGCCTGTCATTTGTGCTGCAGCAGGAATGGCATCCCATCTGAAAGGTGTCCCCAGGCCAACATTCCCTTGTCAGCAGCCTCTTCCAGACCCTCTAAAGCCCTTCCAAGAGGAAGGATCCTGTTCAAACGCTGCTCCCCATGTTTGGGCTGAAATTATTCAGCTTTTAAAAACATCAGTGATTTTGTTGGTGTTGTTGTTGTTTCTTTTTTCCACTTGCACCATCAAAATCAAGTTTCCTTTTGAATCTGAGGAGACACTTTGGGGGAGAAAAAAAGACACTTTGGGCAATTTTGCAGCCAAAAGCAATTTGAGGGAAGGGTTTCATTCCCTTCTGACCTTGCCACACATCCCAGTGGTCAAACCCATCGCTCACAGGGCGTGAAAAATGAAACATCCCTGCAAAATCACCTTCTTGGAGGCACAGGGACAAATCCTGCTGCTCTGCCAGGGCCATGGACCTGGGAGCAGCAGCTGATCCCACCCTGATGGCTGAGGAGTGTCCAAAATGCTCCAAAAACAGCAATTTTCCCTGTTCCCTGGGGGTTTAGCAGCTTTGGTGAACTGTTCACACCCTGCCCTGCTCGTGGGAATGTGTTCCCAGGGATGGCTGGAGTGAAAAATCTCCTCCCAGGATGGTTTGGGATGAAAAATCCCCTCCCAGGATGGTTTGGGATGAAAAATCCCCTCCCAGGATGGTTTGGGATGAAAAATCCCCTCCCAGGATGGTTTG
>JAWWMO010000070.1:1938122-1951924 GCA_035047845.1 Dendrocincla fuliginosa | reverse complement strand
AGCTCTTTGATTTGGGGGGGTTCAGCTCTGATTCTGGGGGGTTCAGCTCTCTGATTTTGGGGAGTTCAGCTCTCTGATTTTGGGGAGTTCAGCTCTCTGATTCTGGGGATTCAGCTCTCTGATTCTGGGGATTCAGCTCTCTGATGTGGGGGTGCAGCTCTCTGATTTTGGTGCAGCTCTCTGATTTTGTGGGCTGTAGCTCTGATCCTGGGGGTGCAGCTCTGTGACTCTGGGGAGTTCAGCTCTCTAATCCTGGGGATCCAGCTCTCTGATTTTGGGGAGTTCAGCTCTCTGACTCTGGGGGTTTCAGCTCTCTGACTCTGGGGGTTTCAGCTCTCTGATTTGGGGTGCAGCTCTGACTCTGGGGGGTTCAGCTCTCTGATTTGGGGTGCAGCTCTCTGCTTTGGGGGCTGCCCTCACAGTGCCCCCTGCTCCCCAGGCCACGTGCTCAGCATGCCCCACGACGACTCCAAGAACTGTGAGCGGCTCTTCGGGCCCCTCGGGGAGCACCACATGATGGCTGCTCTCTTCATCCACCTCAACAAGGCCCAGCCCTGGTCTCCCTGCAGTGCCATGTACCTCACCGAGTTCCTGGATGGAGGGCACGGTAAGGCTCTGCTCCAAACAACCTTGGCATTAATTGTTCGGGCTCTTTGCAGCGCCTGGAAGGGTGTGTGGGGTGAAGGAGGAGCCAAACCAGGCTGCAGAGGCTTGGGGTGCCCTGCTTGGTGCAATGCAAGCCCAGGTGGGTGCAGCTCCAGCCTGATTCCTGCCCTTTGCCCAGGTGACTGCCTGCTGGATGCCCCGGCTGAGTCCCTGGCATTGCCTGCCGAGCTGCCTGGCCAGAGAGCCCTGTACAGCCTGGACCAGCAGTGCCAGCAGATCTTCGGGAAGGACTTCCAGCACTGCCCCAACACCACGGAGCAGGACATCTGTGCCCAGCTGTGGTGCAGGACAGGCAGTGGGGAGCCCCTGTGCCACACCAAGAACGGCAGCTTGCCCTGGGCTGATGGGACACCCTGCAAAGCCGACGGGCTGTGCTGGGATGGGCGCTGTGTGCCACAGGACGCCCTGAAACCCCAGGTAAAGGGGCATTGGGGAACGATGGGGCTGGAGCTTGACCCTTTGGGACTCCCAAACCTCTGACCCCAGCCCTGCCCACCTCCTTGGCTGGCTTTGGGCTTGGCTGATTTATTTCTGGATGTCTCTCCTTCATTAATCTTTATTACTGGCAAGTCCAGCTCATAAAGTCTGGGATCTGACCCAGAGCAAGCAGCACAGCTCTGCAGTGAAATCAGCACTTTTTGCCCTGCTGGGGGAATTAGCAGCGATTTCAAAGTCAGCCAGCACCCTACTTAAAGCCCAGCTTAATTTAAGCTGGTTCTGGGGGTGCAGTCAGTGTACTTCATGTGAAGCATGTGCTGGGGCAGGGCTGGGGGCAGATTTGCGTGTTGTTCCATAGTTCTGCCCACATTGGGAGTGCTCAGCTGGGCACGGAGGGGCTCGGGGTGCATCCCTGAGCTGTTCCTGGCCTCCTGCAGCCGGCAGTGGATGGTGGCTGGGGCCCCTGGAGCCCCTGGGGCTCCTGCTCCCGGAGCTGCGGCGGAGGCGTCCAGTTCTCGCACCGCCACTGCGACAGCCCCGAGCCCCGGCACGGCGGCACCTACTGCGAGGGCCAGAGGACCAAGTACCAGTCCTGCCACACCGAGGAGTGCCCGCTGGATGGTAAGGATGGCAGTGCCCAGGTGTGTACTCGCCTCTCGCTCCTGCTCCCCCAGAATCCATCACTGCCTTGAATATTCGTATTTTGGGGGGGCAGCAGCCCTTCTGCTGGGGGTTACTTACTAAGCTAATCACTGGCTGCAGCACCCACCATGGGGATGCATGGGAAGGCATCCTGCCAGCCCCAGGGCCGAGGGCACCAGTGCCAAAGCCTTCCAGGTGCTGTCCTGGGAGCTCCAGGGACGGGCTCTGGCTGGATTTGCAGGGAAATGCTTTGCTGGCACGGGAATGTCCTTTGTGTCCTCCACTGGGATTGTTCCTGTAGTGTAGTGGTGGCTGCAAAGAGGTGGTGACCCTCTCTGGCTGGGTGGAAGGTGTATGGGATCCCCTCTCTGTGCTCACCACTCCTCAGCTCAATCCCACATCCCTGTAGGGGCCAGGACAGCAGGTCCTGCTGGGTGGAAGGTGCATGGGATCCCCAATCCATGCTCACCATGTGCTCCTCAGCTCAATCCCACATCCCTGTGGTGGCCCAGGACAGCGGGTCCTGTTGGGTGGAAGGTGTATGGGATCCCCTCTCCATGCTCACCACTCCTCAGCTCCCTCCCACATCCCTGTGGTGACCCAGGACAGCAGGTCCTGCTGGGTGGAAGGTGTATGGGATCCCCTATCCATGCTCACCACGTGCTCCTCATCTCGCTCTCACATCCCTGTGGTGGCCCAGGACTGGCTGCCCCCAGTTTTGAGCCACGCCTCGCCTTCCCTTCCAGGGAAAAGCTTTCGGGAGCAGCAGTGTGAGAAGTACAACAGCTACAACTTCACGGATCTGGAGGGGAATCGCCTGGAGTGGGTGCCCAAGTACGCCGGGGTGTCCCCCCGCGACCGGTGCAAGCTCTTCTGCCGAGCCCGGGGCAGGAGCGAGTTCAAAGTCTTTGAGGCCAAAGTAAGACCCCTGGTGATGGGAACAACCCCCGTGCATCCCATTCCAGAACTAATCCACTGATTGCTGCTCTGCATCCCCTTCTCCAAGGTGATTGATGGGACGCTCTGTGGCCCGGAGACCCTCTCCATCTGTGTCCACGGGCAGTGCATCAAGGCTGGCTGTGACCACGTCGTGGGCTCCTCCAAGAAGCTGGACAAGTGTGGGGTGTGTGGTGGCAACGGCTCCACTTGCAGGAAAATATCTGGCTCGCTGAACAGATCCAAGTAAGGCTCAGGGGACAAGGATCCTGCAGGGATGGGCTGGGGGAGGCAAACCAGCATCCCCACCTTCTCCTTCTTTCTGGCTGAGGTGCTAGGCCAGAGATATTAGGACTCTGTGCCAGTCCCCTCAGCTGGGTGGCATTTCCAGAGCCCGGGCTCCTCCCCAGACTCCAAGGCTCACACTCAGTTTATTCCAGGGCAGCTTTCCCCAAGCCAAGCCGAGTTTATTTCCTAAAGTAATAACTAATGCCACGAGCTCCAAACACCACTACAAATAAATGTGCTGCCCTGAGGAGCTGACTGTGCACGTTTCACCCCAGCACAGGGAGCTGGGCACATCTTCGTGTGTGATATAAATAGTTCCATAACTTCCCCCTGGGCCTGGGGGAGAACTGGAATCCTGGGACATGGGCATCGAGGCAGCCACTGCCCTCGCCCAACGTCTCTGTGGCTTTGCCAAAGAGCAGAAGTTAAGGCTTTTGCTGGAAGGATCGTAACAAGAGCCCAACACATCCAATTCCATGTGGAGAGGTGACTCACGCAGGCAAATTGGATTTCCTAAATGGTTTCCTTCCAGGGAACCAGCTGAAATGGGGCTTCCACTCTCCTAGGACTTGTTTGCGGCTGACTAAAGGGAGATTAGCACAGGAGCCACAGCCAAGAAGAGATCCCATTAAGATCAGGGTGAGGGAAGCCAGGGTGACCGAGAGTGCAGTTTGGCTCAGAGGCTCTTTTCCAAAACGCTCTGCAGCTAATCCCTGACTGCAGCATCCACCCTGGGGACGCCTGGGAGGGGATCCTGCCAGCCCCAGGGCTGAGGGCACCACTGCCAAAGCCCTCTGGGTGCTGTCCCAGGAGCTCCAGGGCTGGGCTCTGGCTGGGTTTGCAGCGTGGGAATGCCCTTGTGTCCTCCAGTGGGATTGTTCCTGCAGGGTAGTGGTGGCTGCAAAGCCCTTCTAAGGATGGTGAGGGTGCAGAGGCTCCCTCCTAGTCTGCTGCTCTCTATCGATATCTATATTATTCCTGTCAATATCTATACTATTGCTGTCAATATCTATATTATCTCTTTCAATATCTATACTATTTCGATATCTATATTATCTCTATCGATATCTATATTATTTCTGTTGATATCTATATACTCTATCGATATCTATGTTGTCTCTATTAATATCTATAGTATCTCTATAGATATCTATATTGTCTCTATCAATATCTATATTGTCTCTATTGATATCTTTATTATCTCTATAGATATATTATTTCTATCAATATCTATATTATCTCTATCAATATCTATATTAACTCTATCAATATCTATATTATTTTCAACAATGTATCTGTATTATTCCTATCAACATCTCTCTCCCCTCTGTCTCTAGCTGATGCCTTCAGCATCACCAGTGCCAGCCTTTCAGCCCCAAACACCTCACCCCTCTCCAGGGGAAGCAAGGCCAGTTCCCCCCTCAGGCCGGTGCTCACGAGGCTTTGTTTGATTCCACCGCTCATTTTCCCCTCCCATTCAGCGACATCCCCCAGCTGGGCTCACATCTGGCACATCTGCAGCGCCTCCAGCTGCGGGGCTCTCCCAGTTCAGAGCCACGATCCCAAGGGCTATTCCCTCCCTGGGCCTTCTCTTGGGAAATCTTGGCAACTAACAGTGTCCCTCTGGCCCACACAGGTACGGCTACAACGACATTGTCACCATCCCGGCTGGAGCCACCAACATCGACATCAAGCAGCGCAGCCACCGCGGGGTGCGGCACGACGGCAACTACCTGGCCCTGAGGACCCTCGAGGGCAGGTACCTGCTCAATGGGGACTTTGCCATCTCGGCCATGGAGCAGGACATCCTCATCAAGGGCACCATCCTGAAATACAGCGGCTCCATGACGACCCTGGAGAGGCTGCAGAGCTTCCGACAGCTCCCGGAGCCGCTGACGGTGCAGCTGCTGACCATCGCCAGCGAGCTCTTCCCACCCAAAGTCAAGTACACCTTCTTCCTCCCCAAGGACGTCCCTTTCAGCAAGCAGAAGGGCAAGGAGAAGAAGTCGGCCAACATCATCCGCCCCATGCTGAACTCCCAGTGGGTGCTGGGCGACTGGTCCGAGTGCTCCAAGACGTGCGGCTCCGGCTGGCAGCGGCGGAGCGTGGATTGCCGGGACGTGGAGGGTCAGACCTCCTCCTCCTGCGACAAATCCCTCAAACCCGAGGACATCAAGCCCTGTGGAGACGTGCCGTGCCCTCTGTGGCGCCTGGGCCCGTGGTCTCCCTGCTCCCAAACGTGCGGCGAGGGCGTGCGGACACGCAACGCCTCCTGCATCGATTACACCGGCACAGTCACCACCCCGGAGAAATGCAGCTCGCCGGGGCCCCCACCAGCCATGGCCCCCTGTGTCCTGAGGCAGTGCTGAGCCACGCCGGAATCCTCAGAGCCCAGGACACCGTGGCATCCCACCAAAGCACCAAGGGTGCCGCGGGCTCGCTGGCCAGACACCCACCCGCTCCCCGGTGGTTCATCCCCAGCCCATCGATGTCTACCTCAGAGGGGGGAATAGCGGCGGCGGAACGGGGAGGAATCGCTTCTTTTCCTTTCTTTCTTCCTTTCTCTCTGGCTGGCTGCTCGCAGGGAAGTTGTCATTTTAAAGGGAAAAATAAGTTGGCGAAGAGCCGTCGTTGAATGTGGGCGCAGATTCCCTTTGGGAGGCTCGCTGGGGTTTGGCACTGGAAAAAACGTGGAGCCCAGGTTTGCCATCACCCCATCCCAGCTGCAGGTCAAGGAGCTCCAGGGTGGGTGGCTCTGCTGAGAAAATTGGGCTCCCTGTGCAAAAAGGCATGGGCCGGGTCGCTGTCCCCTCCCTGCAGCAGCAGCGTGGGTGTCCTTGGGCTTGAGGAGTGTTTTATCAGCTGTGGGTTAACTTGGGAGAGAAGTTCCCTGTTTGGATGGGAGCAGGAACAAGCTGAGGAGCAGATCCTGGCGGGAGTTAGGCAGGAGAACAGGTGGGGTGGTTCATGGTGGTTTTTGCTGGATTTATGACCCACAGACTGACAAACCTCTGTCTCCAAACGCCCTCAACATCTGCAGGGTTATTCCTAGAGCTGCTACCCCACGTCCCCATTTCCCCAGCTTGAAAACCAAAGCTTCATTACACCTGATCTGGCTGACAGGGCTGCCATGAGGATTAATTAGTTCCTAATTGTGCAGTGCTCTGACTGTGAAGTGCCCCTTGGGATATCCCATTCCCCCTCCGGAATGGACGCTCTGGTGTGCCAGCGTTTCCCCTCCCATCCTTTGCCTTCAGGCCCCTGCAGGCTCATTTTTTCAGCTCTGCTTTAATTTTGGAGTTAACTTGCTAAGCTGGGATGAGCCCAGGACCTGGAGATGATGCCAGGGGTGGCCGGTGCCACTCTCCACCTCTGCTCCCAGGACACTGAAATTGCTCAGATCTGGCGCCAGCTCCAGCCTTGCCTGAGCACTTCTCAGTCCAAAACCCAGCCTGGCAAGGCTGGAGCTCTTCTTTCCCAGCAGGAAAGCAGCCAGCCCCCTCTCCCCAGCCTGGCTGCTGCCTGACCCTGAACTTTGCCCTTTCCAAAGCGATTCCTGGCCGTGTTCTGGCAGCAGCTGGTGCCTGGGGAGCGGGGCTGGAATTTGGGAAGGTTTTGCTATCAGTGGACGAGCAATTCAGTCTCTCCAGGCTCCTCTTTCATACCCTGCCTTGGCTTCCCTTTTGGCAGCAAAATGTTGAATTTCCAGCAGGATCTGCCTTTTTCTCACAGGAAGGGGAGGGAGGGCTGGAATTTTCCATGTCTGAGCCGCCCCATTCATAATTACAGAGCAAATCCTTTTCCTTGTCCCTTTTGCCTGAGCTGAGCTCGAGTGAGACCCTTTCCTCACTGTCCAGGAGGGGATGGGATGGGAGGGGAGGGGATGGGACGGGATGGGACGGGATGGGACGGGATGGGATGAGCTGCTCCCCTAAAGCCATGCCAGAAACCCAACCATTTGCCTGAAAACATGAAATATTCCTGGTTTATCTCCCATAGATGATCCCTAGCAAAACCAAGGGCAGCTACAGCCCAGGACTGAGGGCACTGAGGGCTCAGCTCCCTTTTTTTCAGGGAAGAAGGGAGAATTAAAGGCCAGCTGCAGAGTTTGGATGCAGAGCTGTTTGGGCTGTGGTTCAGACCTACCTTGGGGCAATGTTCTTCGTCTGCTAATTAATCTCCAGGAATTTAAGCTCTAACAAATAGCTGGATGTTAAAGTCCTGTAGCCTTGCAGGGCTATTTTCTTTCCCCCCCCTCTTTGAGCCTGCAAGGATTTTAACTCCAAGCCAGAGTGTGTTTCCTCCCCCAGTGTCACAACCAGCATTTGGGATGGGGCAGGAATATCAGGCTGAGCCAGTGCCAAGGAAAATGTATTGTCATGCACTCCAAGGGTCTCTCCCAGTTTTTTTTACAATCCCTGAGCTTCCTAGATATAAAAACTCCCTGTTATGGGCAAATCCTGCTGCTTTCCCAGCGAGGAGGAGGATGGGGACCCTGTTGGGAGTGATGCTCTATTGAGGTGTGGGGTCTGGGTGATGGCAAGTGGGATTCCTGCCCTAGGCTTCTGTAGTAACATGTAGCCTTTATGCTGATTTAAGTCAAAGAGGTTATATATTAGGATATATATATATGTATATATATGTTTCCCTTCAGTGAAGGATTGTAGCAATGTACTGAGCCTCTTGGGTTAGGTATTTATTATAAATTTCTCTTTGGTTTTGTACAGTAGCTGTCTGGAAAGGAGAAATAAACCAAGGTAAAAAGAGATAAAAACTAAAAAGACTGTGTTTTAACATGCTGCTCAAACATCCCCCCTCCAGGACCTGCAGTGGGGTGGAGAAGGGATGTCTCTGCTCATCGTTTAACCTCTCTGCTGTCTGGTGTCTCTCTCCTCCCTGGAGCACCAACAGAGCTGTGTGAGCATAACAAATCCCCCCAAAACTAAGCTTGGGACTTGCATTTTAAGGGGAGGGGGAAAATATATAATTTTCCAGTTTTTAGCCTCTTGTTTGTATTTGTTTTTAATTTTGAAAACAGCCTGTCTGTGGCTCTGCCTTTACCCCTTCAATAAAGGACTTCCTGCCTTTTAGCTCCTCGTGTTTGTCTCTTTGCACTTTTCTCAGGATATATTATTTTTATCTCCATCCCAGGAGCAATGCCTTAAATCTCCCTCCTCCATACCTTGCTGAGCCTTAAATAAATGGTTCATTCAGTTTTAAGATGCTGAACCAAAATAGTACATGGAAGAATAGACAAAACCCATGGAGCAAAAATGATTCCACAGAAATTGTGAGCCATTTGTGTTTTGCAGTTGCCTCAGGAGCACCTCCCTCCTCTCTATACATCTGCAGCATATATCTCTATATACATATTATAGAGTTCTAGTATGTATTATTTTATATGTTATTCTATGTTGCATATTATTCTATAAATTATATTATCTATTATATTCTATTATTCAAGTTGTAGAATTCTATGGTTCTATGATAATATTTATATCTATATATATAACAGCTACATAATACATCTTATATAATACAGATACATAATATATAGATATCTATATATACATATAGATAATATATCTCTTTATGCATATAGATAATTCTGCTACTTACTAGGAGGATGTGCAGCCTAAACAGAGCTGTATCAATATATGTCATATATACTATAGATATATCATATATATTATAGGTATATCTATATATATTATAGATACATCATATATATATTATGGATACATACTATATACATACTATATGCTCTAGATACATCATATATATTGTAGATATATATTATAGATACATCATATATACATACTATATATATATCACAGAAATCATATAGATAATCTATTTATACACATAGATAATTCTTGTGTTTAACTTTAGGAGGAAATACAGCCCAAACAGGGCTGAACCAGAGTCCTTGCCTTAAGTACCTACCAGCCATGGGCAGTGGGAAGTTGGTGCTGCCCCCCTCTAGGTTGCTGTCCCCTAAAACTACAGGAGGGCTGGAATTTGGGACACAGTGACAGAGATTTGGGGCCATTTGGACTAAGCACAGAGTCTGGCTACCTATAAGGCTGGCCTAGGAAAGCCCAGCCTAACCTCAAAGAGCAGCTGTGCTTTACTCCCCATGCCCTGGGGGTTGAGTTGTGTGCCTGGGGGAGGGCGAGGGAAAGGGTTAAGGGCCGTGTCCCCAAGGCCAGGGGCACAGCGACTCCTGCCACCCTATTTATAACCCACACTGACATTCATTGCCCATGACTTCCCCTGGCACCGGCACAGCCCCTGGGGGCCAGCTCATTAAGGTGACAGCCTGCCCTGGCTTTTCCCCCACGTTTCCACTCGGTCCTTTTGCTGGGTTTGAGTGGAATAATTGGAATTTCAACCGATGCCAAAGGCTTTGGGATATTACCAGGCTGGGGAAAAAAAAGCCCTTAATTAATCATAGCGGTGTAACCAGCGTAATTTAACTTTTAAAAAAGAATTGTGGGGTAAGAAAACAAACTGTGGGATAAGAAATTAACTTTATGGTACCTTCTTTGTCACCTTATCCATGATTGCAGCCCAGAGGCAGCAGGAACCAGAGGGCACAGATGCAGCTCTGTAGTCCCAACAGGGGGAAATTAGTTAGAGGCTGGACTCCCCTCCCCAGCCTGTGCTGCACATGCTGCTCCCCAGCTGGGGGTCATTATATTTTGTGGGCATATTTCCTCTCAAAAGGCACTTTCAGAGCACACAGGATGCCCCACGCTGCTCCCCCAGGCATGAACATCCCCAGGTATGTGTGGAAAGGGTGGTGTCGTACCCTCTTCCAGCCTTATTTTGTTAAACTTTGCAAGGCTCACCTCATAGAACACCCTCCTCAGCTCCAGGCTGGATTTAGAATCCCTGGACTGAAGCAACCACAGTCTCCCAGCAAGGTCACACCAGCACCTGGTGCTCCAGCCACACATCCATCCTTATTCCTGGTGGGAACATCCTTCCTGATGTGTCCTAGAGCCATAATGTCCCTTTTCTGCTGCTCTGCTTTGCTCAGCTCATCCATGGTGGTCTCACAGCCCCTCTGCTCTGGAAGATCCCTCTTTCTCCACACAGACACCTGTTAAATCCATCTTCAGGTGCTCAAGAAACTGGTCTGGTTCCTTGGCATTTTGGAGGCTCTAAATCACTGTTTAAATTGCTGTTTAAATTTTGGAGGGTCTAAATTGCTGTTGCAATTCAGAGCATTTTAGGAAACAGGTTTCTCTCCCAAACTGCTGCTTCAACCTCCTCCCCTGCCGACCAGGATGTTTCAAACCCCCCAGGGCTGCACTCACTGAGGGCCAGGCAAAGCATTCCCAGGCATGGAGAGGACATAAATCCTCCCAATGCCCGGAGCAAATCAGGAGTTTCCAAAGAGGAATCAGCAGGATTGAGCTAAAGCTGATGAACTGAGCAAGAGGCAGGAGGATGGAGACAGGCTCCCAGCAGCACAGGATTTGCTCCAAGAGCAGGAAAACACATCCCCAGAGGCTGCAAAAAGAGCTTCCAGCCAGGAATTGCACCTTCTGGCTCCCTGAGTGGGGAAAACAAGGGAGAGACTCGAGGGTTAAAACAAGGGCTCAGCCCCCAGAGATGGATGGGATGGGAAAAGTACCCGGGTGTTTTCTGGGCTGATGGGAAACCAGGATTTCAGACAGAAAAAAAGAGGCTTCAGGGTCACATCCCTCATCCTGCAGGTGGGAACCCCTCTGGAAGATTCCTCCTGTGTTTTATGCCCATCAAACTCCAGGTGGTTCAGGAGGGAACTCCTGAGCTCTCTCTGTGTTCCAACAAATGGGTGGTGATGGACACACCAGCTCTACCACTGAGTTACTCAGGGTTTATGCTGGTGTCGCTCCATCTATGTCCATAAATCAATCCCAGCACGTTGCAAAATGTGTGTAAGAGCAAAGCCCAGTCCCAGGAAAAGGTATTTTGGCACTTCCTTGCAATACCTCTCGCTGAGGAACTGCAACTGCGTGGGAAAAGCAGAGTAATAGAGGGAGCTTGGGAAAGCTGAGCAGGTGGAAATCAATCCCTGCTTTACTCCAGCAAATGACTTGGCTCTGGGAATCCCTGGAGAACCTCTCCAGGTATCAAGGGTGATAAACTGTTATTAATAAACAGCCTTTTCTGCTACAGGGAGAGGAAATTGAGGTCAGAGCCAGGCTGGGGAGGCTGATGTGCCAGACCTGGATCCCAAACCTCCCAGTTTCCTGCACCCAGGAATGATCAGTTCATCAAAGAATTAATTCCTTAAAAAGAAATCCAGGGTGGTCCTTCATTTTGGAGTTTTATGGTTTATTTCCAGGCCTCAGTGAGCAGGTTTAAAGGCTCTTGGTGTCAATGGAAATGACATCCCAACTGAACTTTACTGTCTTCCAGACATGAATTTGGGCAGTTTGGACCCGATTTTGCCTCTCCTGTCCTGCTCAGAGCAAGTCTCAAGCTGGATACAAACAACCCACAGCAAAGACCAAGAGTCTCTGCTAATGCTTTTGATCATGAAATTGTTCTAAATCACCATTTTGAAACAATTTTAAAGAAGCAACAACCACGTGAGAAAAGGCAAATGAGATTCTGCATCTACAGGAACCAGCACTGGCTCTTGCTTGGCTCAAATCCCTCCATCCACAACAGTTTCAGCATCAAACACCCCCTGACTGAGACTTTTCAGAGCATTTTGAGGTGAGGGATGACAGCCTGAGGTTGATTTATTAATCCTCTGTGGTTCAGGAGTTACCATGGACGGCCAGGAGCAGATTTCCTCAGAAATCATGTCTTATAAAAGTGGAAACAACCCTGGCACAAGAGCAACAGGCTGAAATCAGCCCTGTTTTACTCCAGCTTTACACAGGAGTTGCAACAGGAGGCTGATGCATGTCAGGATTACAACACAGATCCCTGGGAATACAAAGATGAGAGGAAGCAAAAGGAGAATTAAGCAGAGTCCAACTCTCTGCTCTGTCTCTTCCCCCCCAGTTTCGCAAGAAATCATCTAAAAGGATTCCAGGGGGAGTTTGGCCTCTTCCTTTCTTTCTGCTGTTGCTTTTCCAGGGACTGGGTTTAGATTTTTTGTAATTCTCATCAACATTTTTGGACTGTGGCCCTTCAATCTGTTCCCTTCTTCTATTTACCGGGCGCTCATTCCAAAAAAAAGCCCAAACCCAGCAAAAATCCTGCTGTAAAACGAGGCTTGGAGGAAGGAGTAGTGCTAATCCCGTCAGATTAAGCTGTGCTGAGCCTGATTTAGCACAGATTTGGACCAAATTATGGGGGGGATTAATTACAGACTCATTAACTGTAAAGTTGATGGGGAGGGATGTGAACTGGAGGTGGTTTGCATGGTTTTGGGACCCTGTTTTCCCCCAGTTAGGGTGCACTGGGACGCTGTTCCCCCTCATTAGGGTGCACTGGGACCATGTTCCCTCCCATTAGGGAGCACTAGGACCCCATTACCCCCATTAGGGTGCACTAGGACCCCATTACCCACCTTGGGGTGCACTAGGACCCCATTTCCCCCATCAGGGAGCACTAGGACCCCATTACCCCCATTAGGGTGCACTAGGACCCCATTTCCCCCATCAGGGAGCACTAGGACCCCATTATCCCCCATTAGGGTGCACTAGGACCCCATTATCCCCCATTAGGGTGCACTAGGACCCCATTATCCCCCATTAGGGTGCACTAGGACCCTGTTCCCCCTGCCACTCTGGTGCCCCAGGGCCCCATTTCCCCCATCAGGGAGCACTAGGACCCCATTACCCCCATTACAGAGCACTAGGACCCCATTTCCCCCATTAGGGAGCACTAGGACCCTGTTCCCCCTGCCATTGTGGTGCCCCAGGGCCCCATTTCCCCCATTCCCAGGTCCCTGTATTCCCTCCATTCCCGTGCATCCATTCCCATGTCCCTGTCACATCCATTCCCATTTCCCTCGTTCCTGTTCCCTCCACTCCTGTTTCCCATGTCCCCTTTTCTCCATTCCCATTTCCCCCAATCCCAGATCCCTGTTTCCCCATTCCAATTTCCCATGTCCCTGTTCCCAGCATTCCCATTCCCACTCCCCCCACTCCTGGTTTTCATGTCCCTGTCCCCATTTCCCATTCCCATGTCCCCCATCCCCGCTGCCGTTCCCATGCCCATTTCCCATCCCCACATCTATCCCCATATCCCCATCCTCCCACCCCCCCACGCCCACATCCCCATATGCCATATCCCATACTCCCATACCCCATCCTCCCATATCCCCATACCCATATCCCAATATCCCATACCACCACATCCCCATACCCATCCTCATATCCCATACCCCACATCCCCATATCCCATACCACCATATCCCCATACCCCATCCCCATCCCCATATCCCATATCCCCATTCCCATATCCCATACCCACACCCCATACCCCATATGTCATAACTCCATATCTCATACCCATCCCCATATCCCATCCCACATCCCCCTATTCCCATACCCATACCCCCATATCCATATCCCCATCCCCCATATCCCCATCCCCATCCCCATCTCCCATATCCCATATCCCCATATCCCATATTCCCATACCCCATATCCCCATACCCCATATCCCATACCCTATATCCCCATATCCTATACCACCACATCCCCCTATTCCCATATCCATATCCCCATCCCCATCTCCCATAGCCCATATCCCATATCCCATACCCCATACCCATATCCCCATATTCCCATACCCCATACCCCATACCCATTCTCATCTCCCATATCCCCATATCCCCATATCCTATACCACCACATCCCCCTATTCCCATA
>JAWWMO010000070.1:1906729-1934787 GCA_035047845.1 Dendrocincla fuliginosa | reverse complement strand
CGAGGGAGGGACGGGCGGACCGAGGGAGGGGGCGCGGCGGCCGCGGGGGGCCCTCAGGGCCGGGGGGTCCTGCCCACCCTCCCATCCCCTCTCCCATCCCCATTCCCATCCCAGTCCCAGTCCCCGGCCGTGCCCCCCCCTCCCACCGGCGGATCCCATAGCGCGCTGCACAGCACCGGTGTCCCCCTCCCGCGGCGCCGGGTCACCCCCCGCGCCGCTCCCCAGGGTTCCCGCGGCGTCACCGGCCTGCCCTGGGGGTGTCCCCTGTGCCCCCATGGGGGTGTCACCTCCCTCCTTTGGGATGTCCCCTGTGCCCCCATGGGGGTGTCACCTGTACCTCCCATGGGAGTGTCACCCCCCTCCCCCGGGAGTGTCCCCTGTGCCCCCATGGGGGTGTCACCTCCCTTCTTTGAGGGTGTCCCCTGTGCCCGTGGTTGGGGGTGTCACCTCCCTCCTTTGGGAGCATCCCGTGCCCCCTGTGCTGGTGTTTGGGGGTGTCACATCCCTCCGGGAGTGTCCCCTGCCACCTGTCCCTGTGTTTGGGGATGCCCCCTGTCCCTCTCCCTGTGTTTGGGGGAGTCCCCTGTCCCTCTCCCTGTGTTTGGGGGTGTCCCCTGCCTGGTATCCCAGTGTTTGGGAGTGTCACCTCCTGCAGGGGTGTCCCCTGCCCCCTGTGCCGGTGTGGGGGGTGTCCCCTCCCTCTGGGGGTGTTCTCTGTGCCTGTGTTTGGGGGTGTCCCCTGCCTGTGTTGCTGTTGGCTGTTGGTGGGTTCACACCAAACCTGTCATTTCAGGGGGTGCGTGGGGGCCCTTGTGTCATTTCCTGCATCCCAACGGGATCCCTGCTGCCTCCTCTGCGGGCTCATGGGGGGAAATAAAGGGACTCCCAGGAGCTGTTGGGCAGAGCTTGCTGTCCCTTTGCTGGTGTTTGGTTTTTCCCTACCACAGCCCCTTCTGCGTGTTCTTAGTGCCCGTCTGCCAGGATCTGCTGCCTCTGCAGCCATGCACCTGCCAGGACCTGCTCCATGTTCCTCTGCTCTCGTTCTGTCTCTCCAGAGTCATATTCCTATAGAAACATAAACACTGGCAGCTTCTGGGAGGGTATAATCTGCTTCTTGCTTGCCCAGAGCCTGTTGCCCCCTTTCTCCCACACAGCACCTCCCAGATTGTGCTGCCTGGGTGCAATGAACTCCATGGCCTGGTAAATGCTGTGCTTCAGGAGGCCCCTGCCAGTCTGCACAGAGCTGCTGAGTTGTCCCCACCCAAGCAGACATATCCTTCCCCAGAGCCCAGGGATGACTCCCCCAGCCCCTCTCCGGTGCTGGGCAGCCTGAGGAGGGATGTGTGTCTCCTCCACACTCATATCCTGAGGTTATCCCACTGCTTTCCTGCCCAAAGCTGGTGCATCCCGCATTGTTTGGGTGTGTACACCTCAGGGAAGGGGCAGGCAGTGTTTCCACAGGAGCCTTTGGGACAGCAGGCATTTCTCCTGCTTGCTTCCAAGGGGAAGGCTCCCACTTTGCCCTTTCATGTCCTGGATGTTCCCAGAGATGCCCCGTGGCAGCTGTTCTGGTGCCTGCCCCCAGCCCGTGCACTTCACTGCTCTGTGTGCCAGAGAGGTCAGCCCTGGTCCCACCTCTTCTTGGTCCATCTTTCATGGCTGAGATTTGCACCCTTTTCCTTCCTGTGCCCTGCTCATACTGAGTGGGAAACACCTCGGTTTTATCTTTGACTTTGGGGTTTTCCTTGCTGAACAGTGCATGAGAGTAAAATTAAGTAGCCTGTCTACTTCCCAGGTATCTGCAGATCCCACAGGTCTAAAATACCACCCCGTTCTCTTTTGCTGGTCTTGGAAATAATTTGTCCAGTCCATGATCTTGTCTGAGACCTCAGAGCTCCTTCCAGTGCCTGAAGGAGAGCTGGAGAGGGACCTGAGGCAAGGGCCTGGAGGGACAGGACAAGAGGGAATGGCTTCCCAGTGCCAGAGGGCAGGGATAGGTGGGATATCGGGAAGGGATCCTTCCCTGTGAAGGTGGTGAGGCCCTGGCACTGGCTCTAGAGGAAGGTGCCCCTGCCCAGGGAAGGGAAGTTGGAATAGATAATCTTGAAGTTCCCTTCCAACCCAAACCATTCTGGGATGTTTCCAGAAGCCTCCTGCTTTCACAGGTTTCCTCACCGAGGCCCTTGGTTTGCTGTAGCCACATGGGGAGTTTCTCAGCTTTCCCAGTTACATGTTTGCCTGTGCTTTCCTCCCGTACTTTTGCCTGACAGGAGGCTTTTCCTCTCCCCTTTTTAAACGTTTATTTTATTTATCCTTGGGCTGTGTCCACCAGGTATCCACAGGGCAGCTCCTCCAGCAGTGCAGGTCACCCAGCTCCCCTCCTGAGCTGATCCCTGGCTCCGAGCTGGGTGTTCCCATGGACGAGCTGACGTGTTGTTTGTCACATGTCACACCCATGGCACTGCTCTGTGGACCCTGCAAGGTGATGTTGACTGGGAGTTACTCCTGTGCAGGCAGGTCACAGACCAGCATCCAGGAGTCTTTTGGGTATTTTGAGTGCAATGTGTTTTTCTTCTGCCACCGGGGCCTCTTACTGAGGCTTGATGTCTACACGTGACACAGATCCAAGTTGTGATGCACCTGGAGACCTTGCCTGGGTTTAAGTGAAGCTATTTCAGGAGCTGGAGCTGAACCTGGGAGCTCACCCAGTGTAAATGCCTCCATTGATATCAAGCTGTTTATTCCAGAAACCGGTTACAATGCTCTAAGTGTCTCTCCCTGGAGACTCCTTCTATTTAAACAGCTGGTTTTAATCCGAAGCTTTAATTGGTGCGAAAGCTCCAGACAGTCCCTTTCCAGGGGAAGGGAATTTCCAGCCCTACTTTAGTCTTCACAGGTGGATGTTGCAGGGATGCTGACTTGTCAGGAGGGAGGATCACACTGGATTTGTTTACAAGGGTGAGAGAATTCCTGTTTCTGTGGCTGGGAGGTTTGCAGTGGGGAGAGTGTCCTTATGTATTCCTTGCTCAGTGCGTAAGAGGAGTAGTCAGCGAGTGAAACTGAATCCTTGCCATGTTTGTTGCAACAGGAGGTTAATCATAAACTCTGGCACTTTTCAAAGGGGTGGTTTCGTTCTGTGGTGTCTGTAGGGAATTGTGCTGTTCCGAGGGTCTGGGCAGCTGCTTGCCAAGAGGATCAAAAGCAAATACAGGTTCTCCCTGTATGAGGTTGAACAAGCACCCAAACACGGGTTGTGGCTGAATCCCCTGACTTGCTGGAAGTATCTTTAAGTGCTCCTTGTGAATGGATGTGTGGAACCTGTGCTGTGTGAGGCGTCTGTGTGACCAGGACCGAGTCTTGGGCCCTTCACACTTGTGTGGGTTATTTCACATCTTATTTCAGTGGCCTTGGCCATTACCTGTGGTAAACTTCTGTGTCAGTGGGCTTAGAGAACGTCTGAGTATATTCCTGGGAGAACATCTGGTGATATATGCAGCTTCCCTCCTTTCAGATTGTAACGCACTACTTTAAACAAGAAGAAAGTCAAACTGTGACCAAGCAGTGATGCTTCTGCTGGCACGTGACGAGGAAGGAGATGTCCCCTGACGTAGAAGGGGTTGTCTGTTGACATTCTTCTCCCTCTCCCGGTTATAAGTAGGTTATCCCTGCTCAAATTATGCAACTGTGCAGACAGCCAGACTTCAGGAATTCCAAATACTTCAATGTGTCAAGTGCTGCCTTCTAAATGAAGTGCCACGGTTGCAGAGCGTGTTCACAGTCTGTCGCTTCAAATCCAGCATCAATCCTGGAATCGCGGGGGGCTGGGAAGGGGCAGCAGCTTCACTGCCTGTTCCTTGGAGCAAACGGGCTGGGAGAGCTGCCTCTACCTGTGGCAGCGTTTCCATATGGAAGCCAGCAGTTCGAAGCAGGCAAAAACATTGATTTCTGTAACAAATTGAAACTGCTCATTCCTCGTGGCTGTGGCTGGTGCCTCCAAGATGCAGTTTCCAGCATCCAGATCTAATTAAATAGTTGTGTGCTTATTGCTAAGTAAACATTGGAGTCCATTACTCTTAACTTGCCTTGCAGATCAAATTGATTCTTCTAATGGTTTCACTGGATGAAAGCAAATGCCTGGGACTGCTTTGTGCAAGGTGCCTAAATGAAATGGTGGTGGTAGGAAACGAGCTGCAAACCCGATAAAACGGCATGACAGGAACTGCAAACGCTCGGCTTTTAATTCCATTCTTACCTTCCATTTAATCAAGTTAAGGAAGTGACTTAAACTGTGCATTATTTGTAGATAGCGTGTTTATAATGCGTTCAGGGCTGGGGAAATAATTATTTCACATGAGCAGGTTTATCAGGGCACGGGAACGAGGCGATAATAAGGACTGCAAAAAGTGTCTCGGGCTCAGCATGTGGTGTGTGACAGTGGCCGGGAGCAAATCATTAGGGGCAGAGTGGAGGAGCAAACACAGACAGCTCAGTCATGTCCCCTGTGCATCTTCTGCACTTTGGGGGTTATTTCTTTTGAGGTGATTTGGCCACAAGGTTTGTTTGCCTGCTCTGCTCAAGAACGCTGAATAAAGGCAGTTTTCCCAGAGCATGAAGAGATGCTTTCTAAGTGGACACTTTGTAGCTCCTCTGTGATAACATTATAAACATTCGCTGTGTGTAATGTTTTATATCCAGAAGTACAAATGAACATAGTAATTGTAGTGAGAGATCTTTTAGTGGAAATACAGATACTAAAGAAGATCTGAGTTTATAAATACAGCCACAGATGGTACATGATAAGGCATTTTGTACTTGGATATTACCAAGAGTGTGTTATGGAATAACTACAATTTCAGTGATACTTGCCAGAGTTCAATCTGTTGAAAGCTTTTGGAAGCGTGAAGATGTCGTGTCCTTTGGAGACCTAGGAGTCCTAGAAATTACTGGTGGGTTAGGGACAGATAGGGATCTCTGTCAGCTCACAGTTTCTGCAATTGTCTGTCTTTGCTTGGGGTTTTTAAGTGGCTAAATACCTGTGGTATGAAACACCTACTCTGATCAAAGTTTCTGTGACATGTTAGTAAAGATGCTGGGGGTTTAAAAGCCCAGCACTGGCCGTACAAGGGCAGGCAGCTACAGCCTGTGGAGTTGCTGCTCACCTGATAACGTGATTTGTGGCTGAATACAAGGATTTTTAGTTTGGGGGCCAAGAAGAAGTCCTTTTAGGCATTTATCTGCATAAATGAGTCATTAGGAAAATAAAGGGTACACGTAGTGCTGAAAGGGTGATGACACAACCGCATTCCTGCCTTGCTTGAACTTGCTCAGGATTCTTTCTGGCTGCTTCCGTTGGGAAGGTGGCTGTTGTTTCTGTGTCTGTGACACCTTGACTAGCTGGCAGCGGGCCATGCCGTCTGGATTGTTATCCATGCCTTTCCTGCTCCTCCTCGCTCTGCGCGGGATGCGAGACTTTGCCTTGAGCTCTCCCCTCGGCTCTTCACTCAGGTTTTGCCTCGGCGTCGCTTCCAGCACTTGGGGTGTTAACGGGGCTGGGGTGCTTAGGGAGAGTTAACATTTACATTGCACTGCACAAAAATTCATTTATTATATATGTTATGTGGATTTCATTAAGGCATAACGCTTCCTTGCTGATCTGGATTACAAGCAAGAGAGAAAAACTCTCTTTATTTTTTTTGCAATAAAGTTGACTGTTTCACAGGTAAGCTTTGTGCTGAACTAGTGAAAAGCAGCACTTGGCCCAATTTGGCTGTCCCAAAGCAGCTCGTGGGGTGCCGTTCCAGTCATTTGCTTCTGTAAAAGGAGAGGACAGGTTTGGCATTCCCGAGGGACAGGAATTAAAGCCTCGTGGACGGTGAGGTAGGAACAGCTTGGGGGGACAGCAGAGAGAGGGGGCTCTGGGGTGTAATGCACCCAAACAGGCCTGAGTTTGCCTTGGAGGAAAGAAAAAACAAATATGTGGGGAGGCACAGATAGTTTATTTTTCCCTTTTGACTCTTTTGTGGATCTGCCAGAGCTACCAAGCAAATCTTGAGCCCTACTAGAATATTTTGGTGTGAGTTACAAAACCCATGCCGTTTTTCCTGATATTTCTTCCACATTCTAGCACCAAAAAGGGCTTGGAAATTTTTGCTTTCGTGACTAATTTGCGAGGCTGACTTGAGTAGTCTTTCATGTATATTTTTCCCGAGTTTGTGTTGGTATGCTTTTCTGAGAGTGAAGACTGGAATGCAATGGGTAGCCATGGTAAACCAAGAAAAAATAGCTTTCTGGAGTCAGTTTAAACTAGCAGGTTGCTGCCACGTGACAAATGAAAGTACTTTATGGATATTTTTTGGCAATTTGCAGTGCTTAAGAGAATTTAATGTTCGATTGTAATTTTTTGTGCTGCTGTTAAAGACCAAGGGTTATAAAACTGAAGCCTCTCTTTTTATTGCACAGAGTGGGAAACAGTCATGAAATGGCTTTTCCACGCTGAGAAATTTGGGGGAAATGTAACGTGAGTTTGCACGGAGCACAAGTGTGAGGAAGTTGTTGAGCTCACATAAAAATGATGCATGAACACTGCCATGGTTAAATTTGAGCGTGTGCCTCAGGGGTGTAACACATCAGTCCTATAATCTGATTACATTCTGAGGCACTTCCATGCATAAAGGTACAATGAGGAACATGAATTCACTTATTGCTTTTATTCTAGTGCAAAGAAACCTAAAGGGAGATTTGTTTCATATGCTGATGACACAAACGTCTCTCTTTCTGGGCCCACCTGGTAGCTGATCAGGAGTTTTTTGGAGAGCTGGTGAAAACCAGAAAGCACAGGGCAGTGAATCCGCTGTGAAATATCCCCAAACACTCTGTCTAGTGAAGTTCACACATTAATTTTTATTAGGAGATAAAGGTAATTCAGTGTGGAACAAGACCTTTTAGCAGCTACTGCTCGTATTGTTAAACGAGCCTCAGTTTTAAGTACTGTCAGAAAATTCTGCTTTTATGTGTTCCATGGAGCACTAGTGTGAGATTCCTACAATGCAAAGTTTCAAGTGCTGGAGGCTGGGGAAGGTGGCATTTATCTGGTTTGCTTATTCAACCATGTGAAAGCTATATTAGGCACATAAACTTTCTACTCGGCGCTGCAGCTTCAAAAAGGCAACAAGTTAAATCTGGGGCCTTTGAAGTAGTGAATGGTAACATTCTGTTCTCCCAAAGAGCCGACTTCAAATGAACACACCAAAACTCCAGCAACTCTGTCAAGGCTGGGGAAAACACGACGGTTCTCCCCAGATAAATCTGATTTCAGAGTCTGGCTGTTGCATGAAACATGGGTTTTGTTGGAGGCAGCAAACCTGAGTTATGTAGGAAGGTAGAGAGTCTTAAAAAACGGCATTTATCTTCTTTCTGTCTCTGTAAATGGTCTCAAAGAACATCTCCTGTTGCACAAAAACAGCCAGTGGCGTCAGATCGATTTGCATACAGCCCGCACTACTGTCCTGCCCTGATTGTTGTAATCTCTGCTCTTAATTAGATCCTGAGATTAAGAGCTGTGGGCTCATCAGTGCACTTAATGTGCACCCTCTTGGAACGTGGTCGGTCAAGTCAGATGCTCTGAAAAGATCGAAGTTTACTTTACAGGCACGCTAAGAGGGAGCTGCCCAGAGAAGGGAAACACACCAAAAACCCCTCTAGAGAATTTGTCAGGGGGTGAAAATACATATTGGCAAACAGCTGGCAAAAAAACGAGCCATTGCAACAGGCCTTTTGGTTGGCTGGAATTTAATTTAGTGGAGTGGAGATCTTGCTCCGAAGTCACTTTTAACTCATTATCTTCCAGCTGACAGCTCAAGTCCATTATTAGTTCCCTAATACAACATGTCAAGTGTTAATTTCATACTGATGGATTTCCCATGAATTTCCTTCTGTGCCCAGGATTCCAGTTCTCAGTCATGCCTTGTGCTGAGGATACGTCTTAGCTTCTTCCTCAGCATTTTTTGAGCCAGTGTCCCTTAGATCTTTGCTAAAACAAGTCCTTATGGCATTTCCCAAGTGAGTTCTTTAACCTATTATTCTATTATTTCAGGTACAGGAGTTACTTTATCTGAGTCAGCCCCTCTGCTTCAGTTTGTCTGTTCATCTTGCTTTCATTAATAGCTCTGTATCACATTATTCAAACATTTTAATGAAGGTCTCATCATAGCTGGCATTTCCTCTGTTCCTGAAAAATACATTGTCAGGCTTGAGATACTTAGAACTTCAGTAAACACAGGTGGTGTCCCATTTTCTGTTTGTTTTCTTATTTTCATTCTTTTTTTCTTCAGATTGTTTTCATATCACCACGTTTCTGCAGTTTTATGCAAACACCTGTAATGTATCTTGGAGAGCTGAAAAAAATCTCTGTATTTTTAAATAATCAAACCTTGTGCACTAAACATTTGAGAGAAGACGTTATCACAGTGGTAATGTTGCCAAGCTTTTTTTTTCAGGTGTGTATTACAAAATGAGACAGTCTTTGAATACTCCTGCATCTCGTGTTGCACTGACACCTTTTCCCTGAGAATTAAAATACCAGTGTCTGATGCAAACACTTTTAGACTGACTCCTAATGAAAGGAGGGGTAACATGTCTAACACACCTACAGCATGATCTTTAATCTGCAAGTTTTATCTGGGCCAGGAGTTGTAGCTATGCTTTAATCTTCCTGCTGTGTTAATCCAGCACACTCAGTGCCACAGACAGAGCTCTGGGCTGGCTGAAATTCCACCTCTATGAAGGGGCACCTTCCACCAGCCCAGGGTGCTCTAAGCGCTGTCCAGCCTGGCCTTGGACACTCCCAGGGATCCAGGGGCAGCCACAGCTTCTCTGCCCAACTTGAGCCAGGGCCTGCCCACCCTCACAGGGAGGGATTTTTTCCCAATATCCAATCTAACCCCTCTCTCTGTCAGTTTGAAGCCATTCCCCATGTCCTGTCACTCCAGGCCCCTGTCAGTTGTCTCTCTCCATGTTTCTTCTCAGCCCCTTCAGGTACTGGCAGGGCCCAGCTGGGTCCCTCTAGAGCCTTCCCTTCTCCAGGCTGAACAGCCCAATTCTCTCAGCCTTTCAGACTCAATTGTAGAGGCCTTTCCCAAACTAAATGATTCCATGATTTTGCAGGATGAGGTTGGTGTTGAGTCACCACAGGGTCTCTTTCGCTTCTCCCACAGGCCCCTTGAGTTGTGCTGAGGTGAGCTGAGTGCAGCCAGCCACGTGTTCTGTGGGCAGTGGCAGGTGAGGGACAGGCTCCTGGAGTTCTGTCTGTTCACTCTGAGCCTTGGAACCCCCTGCAAGAGCATGACCAGATTGCTGAGCAGGCCCTGGGCTCCTCAGGACAAAATGAGAATTTTGGTATCTGTTTTTAGGCACGGGAGCTCTCTCCTCAGCCTCATACCTGGTGCAGGTTCCTTACCTGTGAGTAAATCGCACGTTGCAGCACGTGGAGAGCTCAAGGTGGGGGTGTAGCAGCACCACTGGTGCTTTCTGACCAAATCTTACACCTGGCTGCTGGGAAGGCTTAAACCACAAAGCTAGAATAGGGGAATGTTTTGCTCTCCCTGCTTCAAGAAGTTGACTATATTAACTTCTGCCAAAAAAGCAACAGTGATTAAGGCCCAGTTGCCAAAACCAGTGGCTGTGTTTTGAGTGATAAGTTGGAGGGGTGATAAGTGGCTGGGAACCTCGGCCTCCCGAGGAGGAGGGGGATCAGCTCCTGGATTCAACACTCAGCTGGAGTTCCAGTCACACAGCCTGGCTGAGAGATAATCTGTGCAGGGCAGGTCTGTTGGTGCTGTTCCCCTGAACCGTGGATGTGAATGTTTTCTAATTTTATCCTCTCAGGAGTGTTCTGCTGCAGCTGACCTACCATCTCAACTTACAAGATAACCATTTGGTAGAATAAATTGCTGGGTTTGGCACCCCACTACTTGTGTCAATGCTCTCACCAGCCCTGGAAATTAAAATGCACCTACTGGATTTGCATGATGCCAATCCACGTTTCCATGATCCGAGTGGTTCTTTTCCTAGCCCTGTGAGGGATGGGAATAGCAGTGACACTGAGTCACTGCTGTGACTGTGAGCTGGGGCTTTGCCATGGCCACACACATCTGCTTTCCTCTCATGGCATGGTGCAGTTAAAGCTTTTGTTTTCTATTGCTACAGGGTTTCATTTTGGGGAAACTGCAGGGACAGGTTAGGGGTAGGAGACCTGTCTTTCATGGACACCCTGGGCTTGCCTTGTTCCTCTGTGATTATATTGGAAGGAAGGCTGTTGGTTGCTTTTTCTCTGCAGATAAACACTATTCCTGATGGAATAAATACTTTTCCTGATGGTCTGGTGGGGAAGCTGCAGTAAAGAAATGTCATGTGCTTTTGCACCTGCCTCTTCCCTGCCCTGCAGAGGTTTCCCTTGTTTGCTGCCAGAAGTTACTGTGGGCCCTGTCACAGCTCAGGATTTCCACATGTGCAAATCTTTTCAGCAGTTTTTGGTCAAGACTTGCAGCCTCGGTGTTTTGACTTTGGAAACCTCAGCTCTTACAGTGCTCATGGGGAACTTATCTAGATGCTTGCAAATATATTTAAATTTGGGGAACAGGGAGAGCTTATTGGCACAGTGCAGTTTCCATATGTTAAACACCTGGAGGCTCTGAAAATTATCTATGTTATTTACACAGACCTGGATCAGTTTGAGCCATGGTGCTTCCTGATGGTGTTTTATCTGCCTCTGTTAAGCTTAACTGTGCTTTTGGAGAACTGCCTGCCACCGTTCTGCAGCAGCCTCTGGTGGGCTGGACCTAAAATTTAGGGAGATGTAAATTACAGAATTTGGAAAGCCTTTTCCAGGAGTTCCAGAGGAAGAGGTGGCTGCTTGGGAAGCAATTTGCATCCTTGGAAAGCATTATTGGGAGAAAAAAAAATTAAAAATTAAGTGTTGAACATAGGTACAAGCTTGAGTGTGAGTGCAGAGCAGCCAACAAATGCTTTCTGTGAGTGACACTAATGGCACATGCAGGCAATGGCTCAACAGCTCTGGCACGTGAACTTGTCAACAGTGGTTCCAAAACCCCAATCTTTACAAAATATATGGTCTTGTCAAATGCAGTGCTTCTGGAGCACACAGGGGAAGCACAACACACGTTCATGAGCCTTGTGCTGTGAAAGGGAGCGTTGCTGCTGACAATAAAGGGCTGGGTTGGAGTATTTCAAGCCTTCAGCTTGTTTCTTGAAATTGCTCTTCCATTCCAGCTCCCACGTGGAGTCCTCTGGAGTTACTTACCTTTCCCAGAGGACTGACTGTCCCATGTGCAGCTCCAGCCCTGCCCAAGAACCAGGGACCTCCAAACTCCTTCAACAGCAAATTGCCCCGTTCTGAGGAGCTGGGAGGAAAGGGCCACAGGAGCATTATCAGTGTCCTGGGGCATTTCAGTGGAGTGGCTTGGAGAGCCAGAGTCTGATTCCTGAAGGGAGAGGCCAGGGCCCTGGCTCAGGTTTAACAGAACAGTGTTTATGCCTTAACAGTGACTCCTTTGTGCACTCAAGGTTTGCAATCTGCTGTCCTGGAGGAAATGGAAGTTCTGAAGCCCTGCATACTTCCCAGGATGGTTCATTTCCCTGGTCCACTCACCCACTGCAGCCAAAGGTTACAGGTTTGCATTCCATGCATTCCAGAGCCCCAAAGTGGATGCTGCACATTGATGGGATTTTGAGCACACAGACCTCGTGTTGGACTCCTCTTTTTCATGAATACCATCAGGCTTGGCTGTGTTGGGCTGAGGCCAAACTGGATAGACTGACCTGGGTGAAAATATGGTTTTAAATCAAGTTTAGAAAGTGCTGTTGATTTGTTTGAAGCAAGAACAGTGTGGTAGCTCCAACCAGCAGTCTGGGAAGTGAAGCAGGGCCAGATCTACAGTGGAGATGGTACCTTTTATTAGGCCAGCTGCTGTTGGGGAAACAGATGCGTGTTTAGATACACAAGTGTTGCAAGGCTGAAATAGAAATAGCAAACTTGAAGTTAAATACACACCAAGAGCAGTTACTCTGACTCAATTATGAGCTTAATTATACAAACCAGTTAATTTGAGGGAGAGAGGGGTGCTGGTACCTGTGTGGGGCAGGGACAGATAAAGGGATCCAGGTCATGTGGAGCATTTATCTCTGCCTGGGCTGCTGCTCTTGGTGGGGTGGTGCTGTAACCAGTGCCCAAGGAGTGATCTGCATTAAAAATAAATTTAAAAAAATCAAACTAGTGACCTGGTTTACACCATGGGCCCACAGGTGAATGACTGTACCTGGGGCATTGCTGAGGATTTCCATGGGGGTGGGAATTTCCTGAGCTTTTTGGGTGCCAAAGCCAGCGTGGCATTTTTGTGTCTAAAGTCTGTTGATTTCAATATTCAGAAAAATTTAGTGTTTTCATGCTGTAAGTCACCACAGGTCAGGATCCAGAGGTTAAAGGGGGGGTGGTAGTTTTGTGGTGCTGAAAATTACATTGTAAAATGATGTGACTAAGTGAGACACTGAACGTGAGTTTGGTTCACTGACTCTTCCAGAAGATTATTAGAGGTACCACATTTCAAACCCAATGACTTGAGCCAAAGCATTAGGCAGCAGGTGAATAAGGAGCTAAACTTGGTGTACATAAAGTAGGCAGGTCACATGAGCAATATTTATCAGTTCTGTTACAGTTTCTTTTCCATTTACACTTTCATTACATAATAACATTACACTTACAGTGCACAGTTTCATCTTTACTGCTTCTAAGCACAGAAACTTGACACATGTTTAATGCCAAAACACTGAATGTGGCTTGGTAACTGTTGCTAAAACTTGTTTTTCAGTAGCCTTGAAACAGTGAGAATGAGCTGAGTTACTCTCAACTACTTCAAGGTCAGGTTAATGCTCCTGGGAGTTAAAAATCCCAAATAATTGTCAAATAAATTGTACCAAGTCTTTGGTACAGTAGCAATTCCCTTCACACTGCTTTTGGCTACTAGTGGACAAAATTCTCCTTGCTCTGCAGGTCCTGTAGTGCTCCTGTTTGAATTCTCAGCTTCTCCAAGGATCTCTGCTTTGGCAGTGAGTCCCCACACATCTCCAGGGCAGGGATGCACTCTGGAAAAACCATTCTCTCCAACTGCAAATGTCTGTGGCAAAGTTCAATGCAGCCTGTTAAATACGGGCTGGAGTGTCCCACTGGGAATATTTTTAAGACTTGGGAAAGTGTCTTTAAATTCCACCATGTTTCCCCAGAGCTTGGAAATGCTTCGAGTTGTGGGCAAGGTGTGTGTGCCTGGGGATTTGGGGGAGGAGAAGGAAAAGCCTCTGTGTCTGTGCTATCATCCCTGATCCCTGCTTGGAGAATCCCTGGTGGTTTGTGGCTCCAGGATGAACAGCTTTGCCGGCTCCAACCCACTTATCACTTAGCTCAGTGTGCACCTTGCTCTCCCCACCCCTGCACTGCCGAGGGAATGGATATATTTAGTTCCAGTCTGTGGTTCTGTAATCACTCCTGGATGTGCCACCCTGCACCTTGTGGTCCAGGAGCCCTGTCAGGGCCTGGCTGATAGTGGGAAATCAAAATGGCTTTTGGAAATGGGGATGGGACAGATGTTGGGCTTGGGGTGAAGTTGTAATGATGCCCTTTGCTCTTTTGGTCACTGTGGAAGTGCCCTGTGCCACTGAGACATCACCAAAGAGAGTTGATCCATTTTACAACCTGGCTGCTTCAGCACGCTCAGCTTTTCATGTGGAAAGTATTTTCCTATTGTTTAAATCACCTTCTAAGAATATTTGATGTTACCTGTAAGGAACTGATACTGTTCCCCCTCCTCAGCCCACCCCTTGGGATTTTCCCAGAGCTGCTCCTTGCCCACACTGAGGCCTGGGTAGGAGCCACTTGTTGGAATGGTGGTGTCAGTGCAATGAGGGGGAAAGTCACTGTCCAGAAGTGATTGAACAGAGCAATATGCCATGTTCGTGGCAGGAACGCTGCTCCTGTAATAAATTTAAATCAATTTATTGCACATCGCTGCCTTCCGCTATTTCATTTTAAAAGCTGTAACCAGATCAAGGTCAAGGAAGTAAAAGATGAAAGGAGAAGGGGAAAGGAAGCCAGAAGAGGGGAGAGGCTGCAGGAAGGGGGAAGCAGGACGAGGAGTGGTTCAGAGCAGGGCAGCAGAGTTGAGCTCTCACTTTAGGGGCTGAGGGACAAGCATTTCTCATGCAGCTGAACAGGAAAATGGGTTATTCTGGGCCTACAGGAACTGGGAGGATTGCTCTTGATTTTTCTCCTTGTTTATAATGATGTATTGGTACTAGTTCTAAATACCACATTATTCTGTGGCTAGTCCTTGTGAATGTTTTATTCCTTTTGTAGCCAGTTGCTGAACAGAAGCACTTGTGGACTTCTGATGTGCCAAGGCGCTGCTGCAGCGCCTGGGATTTCAGAAGGAAGGGTATCCCAAGGCCATTTTAGAATATGCTGTTACAAGCTTTTGCTGTAGTGTTTTGGTCTGAGATCAATGAAATGTGCTTTTCATTTGATTCATGCTGGAGAACAAACAGTCTGGATGTTCAGATGCCTCTTGAGGTCGATCCATTTTCTTTCAGTGAAGGCAGTGTTTTGCTTGTGCTTAACTTCTTCCTCAGCACTAGTGTGAAATCTCATTTCAAACCCACATGGCCCTTCCAGTTTCCCCCAGACTTTATATTGTCAAGTGTTGGTTAATCTGCTCTCTCTCAAAGTTCTTTTTCCTCTGTCTGAAAGGGTTTGAGTGTCAAAAGTGAAACCCCAGGCACAAGAAGCAGCCAAGTGTAAATGTGTGTAGAACAAGGTGGGCTCTGACAGCTGCCATTTCAATATGTGCCATTTGGGGTAAGTTGTTCCAAACTTGCTCTTTGTAGCTGTGAAGCTCCACATGAGCAGTTTTTTAAAGTGTGGTATGTTCTAGTGCATGTGGAAGGGAAAGAGGGATGATGTGAAGAAGCTGCTGACTGCAGGAACTAATCAGATCCAATTATGTTGTTGATGTTTTAAGCAGATGATATTTCTATATCATGGTAATTGTGTGAGACATGTGGAACACAGAAACCCTTCATGGAAGCTCGAGGGGTGACTTAAGAAGGTGAAACACGATGGGCTGTGTTTCCTTTACAGTGAAATAATTCAGAAAATTTTGGAGAAAACCCAGGAGCCGTTTTCCTTTGTGGCCACAGCAGTTGCAGTTCCATCCTCGAGAATATCTGGGCATGTGGCATCTCGCTGGGCACTGTGTCTTTGCCCTGTGTGACTGCAGAGGGAGTGAACTGTGGATCAGCTCCATCCTGCCCAAATCAGAGGCATTTCCTTTGCAGAGGCTGCTGCAGCCCTAGAACTTGCAGCCAGTGTGGGTCACAGCCCCATTCTTGCACAAAACACAAGCATTTGCTCCCACACGGACTCAGCCCCAAGAAGGCGGGTTTGTATTTTCAGAAGAAAGAAGTTTTGCCCTCCTTGTGTTACTTATGACACATATAAAATCAATAGACGTGTATTTGATTTAGACATAAACTTCCCTTCGAGGTTTATACTGCGTGTGTTTCTGCAGGAATTTTCAATAATTTCTCATCCTAGTCCAAGACTCTTTATTAAAAGCAGCTTTAGGCAATCAGTACCTGCACTGCAGCAGGAAAGCAGAGCTATTGGCAACTGTTGTTTTATGTTTACCAGCTTGAACTCTGGCCTCTGGAAATTCATGTTGTAGTTTCTCCAAAGCTTGTCTGAAATTAAATACCTTCTCTGGGAGATTTGCTTGCTCCTGCACACTTGTAAGTTGACCCAAGCTGATGTCCTTCCTGCTTAAAAGAAACATTCAGCACTGTCAGGTTTAAGAACTGTGAGCAAGAGTTTTCTGGGCCCAGAAAATAAAAACACAGGTTTCTGCACAGCTGAGAGTTGAAAAAAATTGCTTTCTTCTTAGTATTGCAAGCATTTCTTTGAACTGTGTGGGGAATTTGGTTTTGAGTGGGCAGTAGGAGAAGGGTGGAAGATTATATAGGGATATTTATATAGGGAAATATACATAGGGGTAGACTGCAAATAATTTGCTCTGTGTTTATGAAAATTACAAGTAAGTAATTGCATTTCTGTCTAGTTAGTCCCTTGCACAGTCTGGATTCCAGAAAATCCTGGTCTGAATTTTCTCCTTACCGAGTCTTAGAAAGCCACTTGACTTTTTCTTTCCGACACGAAGATGACAGTTTTCCTCTCTCTTCCAGGATACCTGTGATCTCTCGTATGTGGGAAGAACGCTGGGAGAACCCTCTAAAAATGGGTGTGAAAACCTTCACTCATAACTCCCCTGCTCACAGCCAGGAGATGCTGGGCAAGCTGAACATGCTCCGCAACGACGGCCACTTCTGCGACATCACCATCCGCGTGCAGGACAAGATCTTCAGGGCACACAAGGTGGTCCTGGCAGCCTGCAGCGACTTCTTCCGCTCCAAACTCGTGGGCCAGGCTGAGGAGGAGGGCAAGAGCGTGCTGGACCTGCACCACGTCACCGTGACGGGCTTCATCCCGCTCCTGGAATACGCCTACACGGCCACGCTGTCCATCAACACGGAGAACATCATCGACGTGCTGGCCGCCGCCAGCTACATGCAGATGTTCAGCGTGGCCAGCACCTGCTCCGAGTTCATGAAGTCCAGCATCCTGTGGAACACGCCCAACAGCCAGCAGGAGAAGGTGCTGGATGCAGGGCAGGAGAACAGTGCCAACTGCAATTTCACCTCTCGGGACGGCAGCCTGTCGCCCGTGTCCTCCGAGTGCAGCGTGGTGGAAAGGACCATCCCCGTGTGCCGGGAGTCGCGGCGGAAGCGCAAAAGCTACATCGTCATGTCCCCCGAGAGCCCCCTCAAGTGCAACACCCAAACCAGCTCCCCCCAAGTGCTCAACCCCTCCACGTCCTACCCGGAGTCCAGGAATCAGCCCGTGGACTCGTCCTTAGCTTTCCCCTGGACTTTCCCTTTCGGAATCGATCGGAGGCTTCAGTCGGACAAGGTGAAGGCGGCGGAGAACTCGCGGACTTTGGAAATGGCCGGGCCCTCGGAGTCGGGCCGGAGGGTGGCCGATTACGTGACTTGTGAGAGCACCAAAGGCAGCTCCCCCCTGGTCATCGAGGAGGACGTGCAGGTCAAGGTGGAGCGGCTGAGCGACGAGGAGGTGCACGAGGAGGTGTCGCAGCCCGTGAGCGCTTCCCAGAGCTCCCTGAGCGACCAGCAGACGGTGCCAGGCAGCGAGCAAGTGCAGGAGGATCTCCTCATCAGCCCCCAGTCCTCCTCCATAGGTAGGACCACTTGTGGCCTTACATGGCAGTGGCTGTAGAAGAGCCTGCGACAGGCACGTGTGCGTGTGGGGTTTCATGGCAGGAAAGCTGCCTCGTGAGTTTTCATGCTTTGCTTGTGTGAAATTGCCCTTTTTCCCTTCTGTTTTATGAAATGTTGCTTATAAGCTTGGAGTTCTTCCAAGGACTTTGCTGAGAAAGCTTGGTGACTCCTTTTCACCTCTAGTTGCCTGACTGGGGGAACTAATTCTGCTTTCATTAGTGTCAAAAAGAAGTGATCTCAGCTGAGCTGCAGCCCCAGATGGGAGAGCCTTGTCCCTGGAGCCACAAAGGGTTACAACAGTACTTTGCATCAGACATCAAATCTTCTTGAATCGTGACAGAGAGCTTTTGTAAGAGGATTTGCAAAATAAGTGGTGAAACACTGTCATCTTAATGCCCCAAACCAAAATAAAACCACACAGTCATAATATTGAGGATCTTTCCATTTCTGGGGGATTTGATTCTCAAGTTTCTTCTCCAAATGCTGCCAGTTGCTGAGAGAAACCTTTTTTTTTTCCATGAAAGACAGTTTGAAGCCAGTTCTGGGTTCTTCTAGCAGGCTGTTGTTTATTAATAGCTAATACTTAAGGGTTACTGGAACAATCCCTTTTTCCCTCTGCACACAGAATGCATGAATGGCTTTTAGGAAGTCAGAAGATAGAGGGTTTGCAATATTTCTAGTTTAATTACCAAAACTTTACCTAAGTCAGCTCTTTTGCTCTCAGTTACGTGGCTTGACCTGTGCTTGGTAGAGTTTTTTGACTGAAAGATCTTTATTAAGCCTGTTTTATTTGAAGACTGCTCTGCTTCCTTCAAATAGTATGTACATGAAGGGCTGCTCCAGTTCATTAAATAAATGCACTACAACAAGGTAAATAAATGCAGCATAATTTGTTTGGTTTGGTCAGTGTTGCCTTCTCTGGAGAAAGTGAGATCAGTCTGACCCTTCCAGGACTGCACTACAATTAGTGATGTTGAAATATTCAGGTAATACTCACTAAAAAGAAATGAAAATATTTCCCATTGACGCCATCCTCTGCTGTTGGATTGTCCCCCAGTTTGGGTAGCTCATATGTTGATATTTTAGATTGTAATGCTTTTTTCCAACTGAAAGTGGTTTATTTACTGGAGACAGGGCTGTTTACCTTTGCTGAGTTTCTGTCTTATAGTTTAAGTCTTTCAGTGCAGTGTGCCAAAATAGTGCATAAATTAAAAATAAAATAAAATAAAAGCTTTGTTTGCTGGTAGTTTGCCAGGAAAAGTGGTTCTTGTTCAAGAACAAGTTTTGTTTGACTCAGTTTTTAACTCCTCATAGGCAGAACTTCAGAAAGGCCTTGTCAAGGCCAGGTGATAAGAAATGCAAATTATCTCATCAACATAATTGTATCAGCACAGGCTAAAGAGAACAAGTGGAAATAATGAGTAGGGAAAGTTAAAAATACCAGAATATCAGTGATATTTATTTATATACACATGACATAAAAGGACAAACTGGGTGTATATTCAGGATTAGACATGAGTGGCAAATGACCTGTAGAAGTTTTTGGAGGACATTTCTCAGAGTTAGAAATAGCAGAAAAATTGTATTTCCAAAGCAGCTTGAACTGGGACATGGAAATGGGAGACTGGGGCTGGACTGGAGAGAGTTAGGGGCCAATGAATGCTGTAAAATCTCAATTTGTAGCACAGTCAGTCTTAAACAAAAGTACTTTGAAAAGTACGAGGCAGGGTAGGGAATCTCAGGCTTTAATGATTATAATATTAAACTGCAATATCTGTCACTGGTATTAGTACAGCGTGTTCTGCCTTAAAACAGCTGCAGAGAGAAGAAAAATGTGCCAGGGCGAAATCTTTAAAGTACAAATCTGCTCTTTGAATATGTTTGAATGAATATTTAGTGGCCTTTGCATAATAACCCCCCTCAGAATGGGGTTTATTCATGTTTTTGCCCTAAAGAGAAACAGTGCTCTTGCTTTTTAGCACAGTAGACATGTAGCTAATATATGATCCAGCACACTTTGCAGCCAGAAAGCACTTTTTACCTCCCAGAGATGTATTTCTTTATGCAGTAATGTAAGAATGGCAAATGGAGGCAGCAAGATATGTTAAAGTACAGCTTTCTCTTCCCTGAATGTATTTTCCTCCTATAATTGCATATATTTATCTCAGTGTTTTATAGTGCATTTATAAAAGCATTCCTGCCTCTCTCTCTGATATTGCAAAAAGCTCTTGTTCACTCTTTGGGCCATTTCAAGAATTGTTCATTTGCAATTTAGTATATTTGGAAGCACTTTATAATATGAAAGGAGACATGGAGCAGGGCCTTGATAAATAAGTCATTATGGTTACAACAATAGTTGTGTCTGAGATGATGTTTTCATAACTCATTAGCACTGTTGGCATTTGAGAGGTGAAGGCATAAAATTAAACCTAAGAGCAGTTGGGCTTATTTTTCAGTAGACTTCCAGTTAAGTATTTCATGAGAAAGAAGGATAAATCAAAAGAGGATTAACTTTTGGAACTTCATAGATTGCACAGTCTTAACAAAATTAAAAATGTTGATTCTACTAATTGTGAAAGTGCCAGAGATGCCATTTTCCTCCTGTCACTGGCCCCATGACATGGCATCCCATTAAGACAAGAATCCCTCACTTCAGGAAGGAGCTTTCATTCTTTTTGGCAGAATATGCCCATTTGCTGTCTCACTTTCCACGTCTTCGTTGCTTCTCTTTGGTTTTCCATTTTGTCTGACACTTGCCACTGTAAACCCAATGCTGCTTGATTCTCCTGGTGAGATTTAGGGTTGGTTCCCAAATGCAGATGGTTCACATACCATTCTCTTAGAAAGCAGAATTACTTTTACCATGGCAGCCAGAGCAGCTCCCACCATTGTCCTAAGCTTTGCTTGGCCTCAGGATGTTGGTGTAGGGAGAGAAACCTCCTTTCCCATCTCATCTCCCATGGATCCAGTGCTGGAGATCCAGGGGCTGCTTGGCCAAGCTCCTGGTGGGGATGGGGGAGGCCCAAATGAGCAACAGCCACGGGAGATGAATGAAACTGTGGTTTGGTTTTAGTGCTGCTCTTCCCTTGGATTCTGTTCCCAAACCCCCTGAACTACGTTTTCCCAAATGTTGGTGCACTGAGCAAAACTCTGGAGTGGTTTTGTGTGTGCATTTCTCTTACAAACAGGTGTTTGGTCTCTTTTGTGTTGTATTTCTGATTCCTCAGAGGGCTCTTCCTGGCTCAGCAGCTTATAAATAAATGAAGGCATTATCAAGTAATATATTCATGGACTATTTGGATCCCAAAAGCTGTGTAGTGTAACAGGTTTGAAGCCTTTATTGCTCAAGAAGTCTTGAAAATTGATGAAATAGTCCCTTTAGATGAATGTCACTTCTCTGTTCACAGTTCTAGCACTGGCTATGTTTTGAAAACTGGCTGTATTTAACATTTCCATCTTGTAGCTGTGCCAGATATGTGCCTTTGGTGAGCTGTCAGTTGAGCAGATAAGCTGAGCAGAGGAGAAGCTGCCTGGGAACACGATGCTTCTCAACCTTGCCCAAGGCCATTTCACTGTGGGACCACCAGCAGCACCTCCCACCCCAGAGATTTGGGGCAGCAAGGCTGGTGTGTGTGTTCCCCTGCCCTCCAGTGACTGGCACTGAGCTGCCCTTTGCTCTCCCAGGTTCCATAGACGAGGGGGTCACCGAGGGCTTGCCCACCCTCCAGAGCGCAGCCGGCACCAACGCGCACGCGGACGACGATGATCGGTGAGTACCGTGTGCCCAGAGTGCTGCCCAGAGTGCTGTGCTGCTGCCCAGAGTGCTGTGCTGCTGCCCAGAGTGCTGTGCTGCTGCCCAGAGTGCTGTGCTGCTGCCCAGAGTGCTGTGCTGCTGCCCAGTGTGCTGTGCTGCCCAGTGTCCTGCTCCTGTGCCCCTTGCAGTCCCCTCCCCAGCCTTCCTCCCCCATCTCCTCCGGGTTGCTCAAAGCACAGGCAGCTCCTGGAGGGGCAGGTGCTCTAGGAGAACATAGGTGATGAAAGGCAGAAGTGCTCTGTTTCCAGGCAGCACTGGGGAAGAAAGATAGTCAAGGCTTTGGTGTTTCTTTATCACTGCTCTTTATTAATAAATTTTTAAAAAAACCCTTTACTGTGAAACATGCATCCTAAAGCTGCCACACAGCCCTGAACACAAGGGCTTCAGCAGGCCTCACTGCTGCCCTAAAGCACCAAACAGCCTTAAATCTCCTCTCCCAACTCTCTGCCTGTAGCTCCTTCCCAAAATGCTGTGTGTCACTTGCTGTAAATATTTAGCAGCCTTTTGCTGGGCTGAGCTGAGTGATTTATTAAGGGAATCCCTTATAAGGGAAGGCTGGCAGAGAAAAGCAAACTAAACCAGGTCTGTTTGGTCAAAGATATATCATAATTCTCTTAGAGCCAGGTGATGGCATACAGGGCTACACACAGCTGCTTGGACTTCTATTTCGTAGTTATTCCCTTTCTAAGCACATTTTTCCAACTGGCTTTTGCAGTGTTTTGTCAGACAAGTGGGTCTGAGGAAGAAGTGTGAACCTTTGGGAGTTATTCCAGAAACTGTGTCAAGTGAAGCTCCCTACAGAGATAACAACCAAGAGCTGCGTTTTCAGAGTCATAAAAATCTCTCCTGCCTTTTCCATCTAAAACCTGTCCCATTGTGGGATTGAAAAGGCAAAATAACTGCTTGGATAAGACTTTTTTTCATGTGACATGAGAGATTTTTATCTATCTGCTAACAAACCTCAGTGTAAAATAACAGCCAGCACTCAGATTGAATTAATAGTAGCAGCACATGTTGCATTACAACTAATCCAGGTTTTTAGAGCTGTAATTCCAAAGTCAAATGGAGCTCATATCTTCAGCAGGGGATTATTTCAGAAATTTCCTATAAAGTTGCAGAGTTTCAGCACAAACTGCCTCGAAAATCCAAAAGATATCAAATTCTTTAAACACGCTGAAAATTCTCACTAAAAGACCTTTTCCAAGGAGAGGAGGAAAGAATATTTACCTTAGTTTGTGCCCAAGTTTGAAAATAATTAGTCTCAGAATGACAGAAGCATCAGCAAAATGAGCTAGAATTTGCACCTTGTTTATAAAACTATAATTGAACTGACAGTTACAGGAATTTCAGTCTCCAGAACTAAGATTTATTTCATAAATTCAAATGAAAGTGCCCTGACTGTTCTTATTCCAAGATGGAGAAAATCTCCCTCAGTCTTTGGCTTTGTTTTTTATTTAATGCACCTTTAGTTTAAGTCCAGATTGTATATTTCTTTATTAATAGAGATTTATGAGTAACCAATGCAAATTTATATTGAAAAATATAATTTTTATATTTACAGCCCTAAAACAAAGCAAAAGAGTAGTCCATCTAAAAGTCTCAATAGATCCTTACACTGTGGAAATCTAAGATGTCTTATCTCTTGAGTTTCTCTCTTAGATAATTAACATCATTAATTGGGTCTCCTCCATAATCAGGGTTTCATAAACAGCAGATCACATGTAATTGTTGTCAGCTTAATAGGCACACAGGAATCTGTCAGGTATTAAAATTACTGTTTCACAGTGAAGTCTGATCCATTCTTTCCCTGAGATTTCACATTTGGATTGTAATCCACTTTCTAGATCTGTCATTCAGCTGGTTTAACAGCTGGTCTCTGGATCAGTTTGTGGCTGCATTTAAAAAAGTTATGAAAGGTTTCTGATCCCATCAAATGAGAACCCCCACTTCCCTATAATAATTGTTATTTACAAACAGAGAACATTTCTAGGCTCACTGAGCATTTTGGCATTCACCTTTTTCTGAGGTGACTTCTACATAATTAAATATGTGTGTAATCTCTTGGTGGAAAGAGGAAACACTTGTAGGTAGGATATTTCAGTGAAAACATTCAAAACCTCTGTTTTTATGTAGCTGGCACAGAAATTCTCACAAATGTCAGACAAATCCCAGCTGTTAAAGGCCACATTTATCCCAAGCCATGAAAAATGGAGTATATGTGGGGAAAAGAAGCAGGGGAGGGAAAATTGGGTGTATTTCCAGTATCATCTCTAAGCTGTGTCACCAAGAGGTGTTTCAGCCTGCCTGCAGTGTGAGCAGGGGAAAGACAAGGCAGTCAGTGGCGGCTGGAGAGCCTCCTGATTCCCACTGCCTCTGCTTTAACCAGCCCACCTCTGCATGAAGCTTTTACAGAGAATAAAGCCAAACCTGAATCTAAATGTCTCTTAGGGAGTTGTGCCCACTGCACTTCTGCAATGGTAGAGAAGGTGGCACCAGCACAGGCCTGGAGGGTGACAGAGCCTGAGAGATCTGGAAACAAAAGGAGAGCTGTGGCTCCTCATTTCTGCCCTACTTTGAGTGTCTCCTGAGAAAACTCCAGGAGCACAATGTGCTTTTGCCTCCTCACAGTCCCCTAACACAGAAATGAGGCAGGAAGGACCTGAGGAACAAACCCCAAATGCAATTCCTATTTGAGCACACTACACCTGTGCCTGTTCTTTTTCCAGTGATCTGCTCACAAAGAGGGGCAGGAGTGCCAGACTTGGTCACAAATTTGGTTAGAAAAATCAGGCTGTGTGTTTAAAATACCCTCCTTTATTGCAAAAGCCCTCAGCTGGCTCTTTTAGCCCCCAAAGTGGCAGTGAGCTGATAACTTCCCTCTTGCAAATACTCCCTTTACTGCAGAGCAACAGGTCTGTCAGCATCTCTTTTTGCCACAGCTCTCTGTGTCTAAAAAGAAGTGAAGGACAATAAAACTTCTTCTTTAGAGCACATATTATCCCAGTTCCATGTGAGAGCAGAAATCCTTTGGGGTTTTACAGTCAGAGTGGTACTAAATTCCTGCAGGAAGCTCTTTCATCTTGTCCACTCTCCAGATAAATTTTGCTTCTGAGAGCCATCACTGCACTCAGAATTCAGATCCCCCCTGTCCTCACAGTTTGTATTGACATCCATTTCCAGAGTAAAGACAATTTAGGTATTGATTTTAAAGAGGTGATCCTGGTTCTTGCCCACCAGATCTGCTGATCTGCTGTGTGGGGTTTTGTGTGCTGTGCAGGGAAGTGTCTCTGTGCAAAGTGCACCTTTGATTCCTCTGAATGTTAAGAGTCCATAAATCCAGCCTAACCTTGAGACCAGCCCTCTGGGCTTGAGGTGCAAGGATTCCTTCCCTCAGTTAGGGAGACTCCTGGCTGTGACAGCAGACATCATTGGACTCTTTGCTCAGGACATTTCAGACTCTGTGGTTTGGTAAAGCTAAAATTGCAGTGTTCTGGCCACGGAATGACTGCTCAGGGCCAGAGCAGTTCCCTGCTGCCAGTGATGTCTGAGCTCCCTGCAGGCTCTGAGCAAGCTGAAATGTCCATTTTAACAAAAAATATAGGCCTTAATGCTCAGGGAAGGGAAACCCCAGGTAAGTGCAAACTCCTATTGTTCCTCTGTTTGTACCAGCACATTTGGTTTTATTTCACTGTGCCCTTGAGCAAGTTCCTTGCCCGAGGAGTTGGATTAGAGCTCTGCAGTTCCCTTAAACAGTTTGCAGCTAGAGGCTATGTAGGAGCAATTAGTTAGTTTTAAATAAATTACTTTGAAAGTTAAATTGTTCCTTATTACAGCCCGTGTGCTGTTTTTTAAACATGGTGCTGGAGCTGTTTGAATCAGACAGGGAGCAAGTATTGATTCATTAGATTAGTATTTTAAACTTAGAATTATGTAATTGTAGATACTAATATTTGTTCGTGGAACTTGGGTAGAAATGAAAAATGAATTGGCTGCAGTTCCATTTGTAAATACCACTGAAGCTGCAAAATACACCTTTGCTTTCAATTTGCTCAGCTCTTTAAACTCTTCCTCGGGGACTCTTTGCTGATTGCAAGTCATTGATATGCTGGGGCAAATGCCCATGCCTGGAAAAGCAAGTCCACTTTGCAGCTGTGCTCAGGCCTGTTGCTCAGAGAAACCCAAGGCAGGGACTGTTCCTTGGATTTTTTGGATGTGCACAGACAGGGACTGTCAGATTGCTGTAGGAACAGGGATTTCCAGCACAAAGATTTCAAACGTGACGTGCCAGCCTCTCTTCTCCTCATCCCCACGTGCTCAAGGGTCAGATTGGCACAGTTGTTTCTCTGGCTCACCTGTAAAGCAGTGCCTTTTTCCTTTGCAGCCTGGAGAACGTTCAGTACCCCTACCAGCTCTACATTGCTCCTTCCACCAGCAGCACAGAGAGGCCCAGCCCCAACGGCCCCGACAGACCCTTTCAGTGTCCCACCTGTGGGGTCCGCTTCACTCGCATTCAGAACCTAAAACAACACATGCTCATCCACTCAGGTAAGGAACACCCAGCGAGTCCTCCCTGGTGGCCTTGCTGTGCAGCAAAGGGAATGCTACAGGTGTGTTTTGGCTGGGGGAATGCTTGTTTTGATCCGTGGGCTCTGAGTGATGGCTCTGCTCAGGGATCATTTGTGTGCATCTCATTGCCTGGAACTCGTAAAGCATTTTCCTGAGAAGGATTTGAGGTGAAATAAAGCGTGCTTGAGTTTTTTATTGCACTAAAGGAGTGTGATGTAGGTTGAAATTCTTCCTCTGACGTGTTGTAATTGCTGTGTTTTAGAGGAGACTTGCAATCACAAAACAAATACTATCTATGTCCTTGCACTGAAGACAGTTGTGTGCCTTTGGGTCTCAGAGTTTTTGGGGGGATTGCAGGACAACTGAATGGGTTTGCTAAATCAACTCAGCTCCTGCAGATAGTACAGGCAGCCAAAGGTTTGTGTGAATGCCTCCTCTGAGCCTTGGTTCCCAAACTGATGCATTCATTTTGATCTCCAACCAAGCTTGAACTCCCAATGTCTTTGCTCTTGGTGTTTTCAAGACTTGTCAGCATTGTCTGGCAATAGCATTGACATTCCAATGAATAAAGGGAATATTGAAGGGATTTTCCTCTTGGGCACTAAGCCTCGTGGTTCAGCATCCCCTGCTCTGAGCCTGACTCTTACCTGCACACAGAGGTTGTACCATTTTGGGGCAGAGCAACAACTGTCAAGGTATAATTTTTTTCCTCTGTCCAATTATTTGTCCAATCCGTTCAAGCAAAATGACCATCTATGTGCTTAATATTAAAAATGCAAACTCTGTGGGCATATCAGGTGTGAAATTACCCCAGGCCTCTTGTTAAAAGTCTGACAGCAAAGCATGTCTGGCCAGCCTGTCAACTGGGAACCCCTGGGCAAAGTTGGGAGAGATTTGAATAGCTGCTTTGGAGTAATTAACATGCAAAAGAAACTCTCCAAGCTTGTAAACGTTGAAAGTGTTTTCTCATGAGCAAAATGGCCACAGAGATTTTCCTCAAACTCCCAGAGGAAAGAGATGCCCTTGGACAGTAGGAGAGGATGAAAAGTTTGAGCTCCACCAGCCCATATTCTGGTGCATTAACTTGTTTTCACATGCTTAACAGGGCGTTTCAGTGTAACCTTAACTACAGCTTTCTCTGTCTAAAAGTCCCAATTAAAAGTTCAGCTCCTGCTTTGAACATAAGGAAAGCAGGGTGAAAGACCTGAGGAATTAACAGCCTGGGCTCATGCACATTGAGCCTTTTGAAAAAACCTTTTTTATTCCTTGACAGCCCTATTATGAACAGAGCTCCATATTGCAGTTTCTGCGATTTCCCCACGTTCTGGAGTTCAGACTTTTTATTAAATCTGAAGTTTTCAGTGGTTCAGACCATTATGTTGTAATAGTTCTGTTTGGGTGTGATTACACACCCAGCCAAACTGCAACACGTTGCAGGGCACGTATGTTTTTGGGTAAGAAATGAAAAATGAACTAGGAACTGAATTTCTAAATTAATACAGGAAAAAAGATGAGAGGCATGGAGCTAAACTGTCTTAGAGAGCTGTCTGTCACGCCGAGTTGCTGAAAATGCTTCTACAGCAAGGTTCCCACGCAATATAAAGGCTGCTGCTTCCCCCTTTTCTCCCCATTCCCGGTGCATTACAGGGGCATCGGTGTGCACACAGTGCCCCTTCCAGAGCACTCCTGAGGCCAAAGGCAGCCCGAGGAAAACACTGCAATTAAGGGCAGGCTGATAATTGCATTGTTGGGAACCAGTCTGGCACAAGGATCTGCCGAGATCAAAGGAGTTCAAAGGCGCTGTGAGATGACGGCGGCATCAGATCCCTGTGGGCTGTGCCTCAGGATCTTAACTGGGGGCTAATCCTTGGGCTCAGTTTAAACTCTGGGCATGGAGGCTGTGGACAGGGCACTGGTAGGGGCTGGAGAAACCTGCACAGGCTTATCCACCCAAGGATGGTCGGAATTCCCAGCTGGAGTCAGTTGTCTAAACAGAGATCAGCATTGCTCTGGGCTCAGCTCCTTCATTCCTCTTTTCCTACCTTGTCCCTACTGCAGTTCCATCCTAATTGCTCCTGCTATTAACCAGAGTCTCTTCCCAAACCAGGCCTCCTGAAGGTAGAACTCCTGGAGGCTCTGCCTGTGCCCCATGGCTCAGATCCTTCCCTGTAGAACTCCTGAAGGCCCTGCCCGTGCCCCATGGCTCAGATCCTTCCCTGTGGAACTCCTGGAGGCTCTGCCTGTGCCCCATGGCTCAGATCCTTCCCTG
>JAWWMO010000070.1:1884557-1906222 GCA_035047845.1 Dendrocincla fuliginosa | reverse complement strand
GTGCCCCATGGCTCAGATCCTTCCCTGTGGAACTCCTGGAGGCTCTGCCTGTGCCCCATGGCTCAGATCCTTCCCTGTAGAACCCCTGGAGGCTCTGCCTGTGCCCCATTGCTCAGATCCTGAAGGTTCTGCCTCTGCCCATGCCCCATGGCTCAGATCCTTCCCTGTAGAACTCCTGGAGGCTCTGCCCATGCCCCGTGGCTGCAGGAGGTGACCTGTGTGTGCTCTCTCCCCACAGGCATTAAACCCTTTCAGTGTGACCGCTGTGGGAAAAAGTTCACCCGCGCTTACTCGCTCAAGATGCACCGCCTGAAGCACGAAGGTAAACGCTGTTTCCGCTGCCAGATATGTAGTGCCACTTTCACTTCCTTCGGGGAATATAAACACCACATGCGGGTTTCCCGGCACATAATCCGCAAGCCTCGGATTTACGAGTGCAAAACATGCGGCGCCATGTTCACCAACTCTGGAAATTTAATCGTTCACCTGAGGAGCTTGAACCATGAAGCGTCAGAGCTAGCAAACTACTTCCAGAGCAGGTGAGGTGCACAGCAAAAACCTAACAGGGAAATTGGCTTTTTTTTTTTTTTTTTTTGCCTTTTTTCCTCCTTTTTTTTTTTTTTTTAATTATTATTTTTTTTCCCACCTTAAATCATCGTTTCCTGCTTTCAGGGCAGCCTGCTGTGCCTCTCCTTGGGCTGCCAGCTCATTGCAGTCAGATTGATTCCTGCGCCGCTCTCGGTTGTGTCTGGTCTGTCTTACAGCGTGTGAGTTCTGTAGGAGGGCACTGAAGAATGCAGAGGTTGCTCCTGGGCTACTGAATTTCTCTTTCCAGTAGTATCTGTGGGCAGGCTAATGGTGTGAAGCCACAGTGGTCCATACTGCAGCATCCGTGGCGTTCTGTAAATCATTTTCTATTTAAACCCTTGTACTCAGCCTCTTCATTCACATAGGGCACAGATTTATTACTTCGTTTTAAGCACTTGCTTGATAATGTAGAGAGATTGCATGACCCCATACCCTCTTTAACTTTCTAGGTAACATTCCCAAATGATAAGACCAGTAGGGTTGGAAATAGTAAGGGCCACTTGGCCATTTTTTATCAGGGCACAAAAGACTTGACATATCTCACAAATGCACTTTGCTAAAGACTGAAAAGGGTTCTGAGGCCACAGACCAGCACTGTATTCTCTCACTGATATAGATATATTAGTGGGATTTGAGATAGAAAATACAAAAGTTGGGTGAGGGAAATTGAAGACAGAAAGGTCTTAAACCTATAGAGGGTTGATCACCTCTAGAGTTCACTCTCTAGGGAGAGTGCAGCTTGGTATGTGTAAGTGATCTGCCTTCAGCAGTGCAAAAAGAGTGTGTTCTAAATGTTACAGCATCACAGTCCCACCCCCTGATTTCCAGACATGATGCTTTTTCCCCTGCAAAACATTCCAGCATTTTGTTCTATTTGGTTATTAACTCAGAGGTGACGTGGGATGAAAACACTGCAAAACAAACCAGGAGGGCCAGTGAGTGTCTCTTCCAGCAGAATCTTGTTTAAAAGTGCTTCATCTCTGTGGGTTTGTGCAGTTCTTGTTCTTGGCTCTGGGGCCAGAACTGGAGCGAAAACTCCGGGTGTGGGAGCGCTGCACTGTTAAAACAAGTCAGATTAAAGGGTGTGATTTGAGGTGCCTGTAGCCCTCCCTCCAGTTTGATCTGACAAACACCAGCGTAGCACAGGTGATTGTGAGTCTGGGTCAAAGCAGTGGGTGCTGCTGGCACTTAAGGACTGCTTTGAACTGGATTATTGCCAGGAGGAACCAAAGCATGCAAACCATATATGTAATAGAAATACTTGTCTCAAGCACAAACTTGGTGTCTGGTGCTCAAAACGTGCTCAGAAATTTTATTTTCCTTATGTCCTCATGCCCTGAAAATGCTCCTGGAGAATTTGATAGGTTTTCCATGGATCCACTCAGCCATGAGCTGGTAAAGGGACATTACAGAGGTGTTGTCCGAGGAGGGAAAGGGGAAGGAATTGCAATTGCATTCTTTTCCAGGCAGTGTGATCTGTGTGACCTCACAGCCTCCCACTGCAGCTGTGCCCTCAGCAATGCCCTTGGTGCCTCAGCTCGTGCCTCTGGCCACTGCAGAGGGGATGCTGCTGCTGCTCTGGAGTGGATTGACCTCTGAGCTGGGAAAGGCCCACAGTTTGCCACTGCAGAACTCAGTTCGGTTTCTGGTTTTAAAGGCTGAGGGCTCCCTTTTTTCAATGAGGTCCTCAGTGCCATACAGTGTCCCAGACTTTAACTCTCACTCTCATCAAGGTGATACAACCTAAATAATAAGTTGCTGTGTAGGAAATGCGGGTGCCAAATAGATGGCACTGAATAAATGCTCTGTGTGCAGAAATGAGGAGCAGGTTGTGGTGCCTGGGGCAGCGTGTCACTGCCATGGTCCTGCAGCAGCGTGAAATGAGGCTCTGTGTTCTCAGTGTGCAGCTTGTGTGATGTAACTGATACAAAGAAAGTGTTACTGCTGATGTTTGTGTGAGAAATGACATTTGTCTTCTGTGCTTTGCCCCTCTTCTAGTGACTTCCTAGTACCGGACTACTTAAACCAGGAGCAAGAGGAGACCCTCGGGCAGTATGAGCTAGGGGAGCATGGCTTTGAAAGCAACTCTTCTGTCCAAATGCCTGTCATTTCACAGGTGTCCTCCACTCAGAATTGTGAAAGCACTTTCCCCTTGGGGTCTCTGGGTGGGTTGGCAGAGAAGGAAGAAGATGTGCCAGAGCAGCCAAAGACTAACGCCACCGCTGAGGCAGCCGCGGGTGACCCTCCCAAACCGGAGCTGTCCTCCATCACTATCGAATAATTCATGGCTTGGTTTCATTTTTGTTCTTTGGAAAGTGCCTGTGTTTGGTCCTGTACATTTTAATTTAATTTTTTTTAAACAAAAAAAAAAAGAAAAAAAGTGGGGAGGTTTTCCCCTTTTTACTTTGTAAGCTACGCTTTAACCAGGAAACGGCGACAGATGTTACGTTATTTTTCATGACGGAATGATCACTTCTGTGAAAATATGTAAGACTGATTGCACAAAAAAAGATCTTGTCAGAACATCATGGAAGCTGTGATACACTTCTAAAGAAGAACAACTGATTCAGATCACTTCAACTATTCCTTCTTCCACAGTTAGAGCAGCTCATTAAGTTTCTCTTGCTTCTGCAGGCCCTCTGGTTAAGGGCAAGAAATCAGAGGAAACCTTTTTCAGATGACAAACAAAAGGATGCATTGGAAATCATGATTGAACAGTTTTGAGTGGATGCTTTAATCTTGTGCTTAAAAAAGTGACACTTCCTATCTGTGCCTGCTGGCTTTCAAAGCTCTTACTGTGCCCTTGTGCTTGGCAGTGGTGAGCAGTTTTGAAACTTCCCAGTCACACACTCCTTCGAAACACGTTGTCCCTTCCCATCTCAGAGGAATCAGTTCTCCCAAACCAAGTGAATTGTGCCAGGTGTCCCCACTTCTTCTCTTCCAGTCCTTTTAGAAACTGCTTGGTCAAACAGCCTGTCCAGATGTGCCCAGCCCAGGTCAGGTGTGGGAAAGGATGGTGCATCAGGAATTGGGGGTGATGGAAAAGGGTCTGTCTGTGCAAGCCTGACAAGGATCTCCTGCCTGGATCTGTAGATGGGGCACCACGCAGGAAAATGAAGGTTCTGATCCCTTCCCTCCCACATACACTGTATTTTTTACTGATCTCAAAGCTAGCTAGAGGGAGTTTACAGATGGCAAAAAATAAGCTCTTTTGTGCATTATTGCACTTTTTTTGTTGCTACATATGCATGTATAGTTTCAGAGACTTTTATCAGCCTGTTTTGGACAAAACAAGCAATTTATTCTCTTTAAGGCCAACTTTCTAACCAACAGGGGGTTGTTTACAAAAAGCCTATATAGCAATGATGAATTGTTCCTGTTTCAAAACACTTTAAATCCTTGCCAGCTCGGTTTACTTAAGGCCATTACTCCAGCTACACACACAGCCCAAGCAAAGCAATAAACTGAAAAGATCTGCAATTTCATTTTTCCATATTTAGAAAAAGCTGCAAATTCAGGGTGTGGGATTTTTCAGAGCAGTGAGTCTTGTTTTGTCGAGGCTGTTTGGGCTCCAGCACTGCTTTGAAACCTAAATTAGGAAGTCCATTAGGAGATGTGTGGTTTTTCTTAGAGCTTCTGAAGTTCCCTCAGTGTTTGATGCCAAGTGCCCATGGCCTACAGATGACGTGCTGAGAGAGTAGGAGCTGCTTGATCTTAGTATTCCAGAGGCATGGAATACTCCCTCAGTTTGGAGTCTTGTGTTTTGGCAATTGTTGTTTTCTGTCCGGATTTGTTTTATGCAAACATGAGGAGGAAATGAAACCAAGAGAGAAAGGTTGCTCCTGAAGAAGCACAAGGCACAAAAGTGGTATTATATTGCAGATCAATTTGTATTCAGGCAGCCTAGGCAGCTCTGATACTCTCTGGGTCTCAGTTCTTTCTATTAATAGCCAGCTTTTGTAAGGGAAAAAGTTTATTGACCTTTGGAAAGAGCTTAAAGGGTTTCAGTGACTTTAGCAATTTTTCTCTGCTGTGTTTTAGGTAAAACCCACATATTTTACTTACACAGAGCAAAAGCCGTTGGGATTGAAGCACTTTCCAAGTTGCTGGAGTGAAGTTTGTCCCGCAGATCAAGGGTGTTTTAGAAACATGCTGCAAAGTTCTGTGCTGCAATTGAGCCCCAGGTGGCCACCTTTGTGGGGCTTCTCTAAAGGGCTTGAAGAAGAAGTGCTTGTGCTGGGCTGCTGGACTGGGAACCAGCCCAGTCCTGGTCATGGGCTGAATTTAAAGGCCTTTTCTCTTCCACTTCTGATTTCTGTAAGTGAGAAGCCAGTGAGACAAGGCAATGGCTTTTGCTGAGCTTCATCCTGAATTACAGGGCTATGACACTGAACTCATATACAGAATTTGCTTCTTTTTCTGACAAGTGTTACGCAGGTAACTGGGAATCCTGTGGGATCCTGAAAAGTGCTTCACCCACGCCCCCATTTCTCAGCTGCCCACATGTAACAATCCAGGGTGGTCAGATACAAGGTGGTGGGTGTCACCTGTTAGAACTGATCATTTTCACCCAGTAGATATTTTGGCAATGAGTTCACTGGGCAGGAGAGGAGCAAACACACAGTAGACATATCTGGATATTGGATTTTTAACACTTCAAATCCTGAGTCAGAAGGCAAAGTGCTTTCTGAATACCAAAGAGAAGGGGAGAAGTCACAAAGACTTTGTAGCTCCAATCTGTTCTTCCTTGAAAAGAAACGAGGATCATTAACCCTGTGGTACCAGGCAAGGCCTGGGGTTCCTTGTTGTTGCACTGGGTGTTCCACATGATCTCCTCAACCCCCTGATCTCCATTTAGTCCTCACTTCTCAGTCTGGTTCAACTGGAGGGACAAGAGAGTTCTTGGAGGAGTTTGGTTGGTTGGTTGGTTTAGAGTTGAGTTTACATGTTAATTGTCCTGTTTGTAATTGTTTCTCATTAGTATCTCTCTTTTCCATAGAAATGAACAGAGTTTAAATGGAAATACCATTTTATTTCTCCTCCCTACCTTGTTGGAAGTGTTCAGTTCTTCACAAAAGAGGTGTAAAAACATAGGACATCTTCAAACCATTTCTGTTGCTAATGTGCTTAGATTGCAAATGGAGCGAGAGGGATACCTAACTAAGCTAGAAAAACTTGCCTTAAACTTCCCTTGGGATTAAACCTAAAGCATAAATTCCTTTCAGTACATTTTGAACTCTGGGCTGTGTTTTCTTTCGTCCTTTTTGCCTTTCCTCCCCCAGACAAATCCATGATGAGGTATGCATTGATATTTCTGCTCGCCCAGAGGGCCCAGGCTGTGGGGATTGGAAGGGACCCTGGAGGAGGTGCAGTTGAGCCCTGCTCAGAGCAGAGTGAGCCAGGAGTGGTGGTTGAGCTGGAGTTCAGTTGTCGGGCTCGCAGAGACCATGGGCAAGTCTCTCATACTGAGAGATCTTTAGACTCGGTTCTCGAAAATGCTTCTGGGTTCACGTGGATCTCGAGTCTAAAAGGTGTGAATTTAAACTTTTTAAAAGAGTACTAGCTGCCAATGCAGTCAGATATATTTTGTAAGACGATGATCCCTATATGTCCCTTGCGGGATGAGATTGTATTGTTTTTAAGCTGTGGTTTAAAGTTTTTATACGAGGGCTTCGGTCGCTTCTTGGTCGCTGGTTCCGCCTCCAGCCCGGGGTGGGAGCGCTCTGAGACACTGCTGGTCTCTCCCTGAGACGAGCCAGGAAGCATTTGATATGCAAAACAAGCTTTGTGCACCCTGCAGGGATGGAGGGAATGCAGGTGGAGGAGCATTCCCCACAGCTCCCACACCACCAGGGGATGGGGAATAGCTGATTTTCATCCCGATCGGTTATGTTGGAGTCTTGCTCAAAACCCCGTTTTGGAGGGTTCTCATCTCCACTTCTGGACATGATAAATCCCATTACATCTTGATGGCAGAAAAGAGGGTTCCAGACCAGCAGGTACCTCCATCCCATCAGAGGTACCTTTGAATGCAGTGGGTTCCAAGGGGTTGAGGAAATGCACCATAAAGAAAAAACCACAAATGTGAATTGTTTAATGCAAGAGCACCTCCTGCTCCGGGTTTTGGTTAACTCGCCGTGTGCTATCACAGGAACTCGGTGCCCCACAGGTCTCCCCTGCCAATCTGGGTGCACTAATGAAACAAAAGCAGAAGCTGGTGCTGCCAGCCTGTGTGGCACCTGTTCCTACAGTCTTCCCGAGGGTCGCTGCGGTGCCCAGAGAGGGATGGATGGTGGTGCCCCATTCGTTCAGCTGATGCATGCTTTGGTACCCTGCCCTGTAACCCTGGCTCCACCTTGGACAGCTGCTTTGCCCTGTTCCTGCAGTGCCTTCACTCCGGGTGCTGCCCTGTGGTGAAACCCCCGAGAGGGAAAAGAGGACAAAAAAATGTGAATTAAATTATTGTTGGGCTTCTTTGTGCATTTGAGTACCAGTGAAACCCCCTTAACTGTGCCAGTCTCCGGTCACCAGCCGTATATGCAGTCATCTCATCCACAGTACAGCTTCTCTTGTTGATGCTGGTCACAGCTTGACTACTTGGCATGTTTATTGACCTACCAGACTTGGGTTTTGGGTTTTGGTTTTGTTTTTTAATGTATACGATGTTTAAATACACTTCACATTTTATATAATACTATCTGGCTATTAGTATTTTTCAGGAACCATAGTTCTTGGTGGCTATATATATTTTTGTGACTTTTTTTGTAAACTAAGTGCCGTTTCAACGTTACAATCATTTTTAGAGTTATTGTAATCAATGTGAATATCATGTTTTTTCAGATCTGTTCTGAGCCTGTAGTGTTTGCTTTGTGATCATATGTGTAATGTATATATTCTGTATAGTTACATTGTATTGAAATACTAGCTTGTTTGATATAAGAAAAGTATGTATTGGGTACCTTTTTGCTAGCCTGGTTGTTTAATCTTTAAAAAAAAATGTTCCAAAATACAAAAAAAAATAAATATCTCCAAACTGGTCCCATTATAGGTCAAAATTAAGGGGGAGAAAAACTAGTTTTGAGTGTCTTTGGATAGAAACATGAAGCTAAGATTTTTCATTAAAATATTAATGTTTTATGGAGTATATCTTTGCTTTGTGTCGTTCTTTCCCTCTGTTGTGTCTTGCAGCACAACAGAGCAGTTTGGACCTTGGCTGAGAAGGTGCAAGTCTGTCCCTAGAACTGAATTCTCTTCCACCTTTTGCTTAGAATTAGTGCCAAAAGAGCTGAGTGAGAGGAGAACTTGCTGGTGCTGAGGCTGCCACTGGAAGGAAGGTCAGTGAAACACAATTAACATTAAAAAACAATCAGAGAATTGACATGAGCAAAGAGTATTAAGAATAAAGCCAGCCCCAGTGTGGAGTCTGCAGGGGTGCTTAGCAGAGCGTCCCAAATGACAGATTAAATCCCAAATTAAAGGCTGGCTGAGTGTGGATGGACAGCAAGGGCTGCGCTGGTGACTCCAGCGGGGTTTCCCAAAGCACAGCCACACCTTTAGGGTCAGTGGGAAACCCTTTTAGCCATCCTGGACAAAGCAGGTTCTCACTAGAGAGGCTTTAAGGAGTGTTTGTGTGGCACAGCTGAGCTGGGGCTGAACTCAGCCACCCAGAACGGGGTGGGGCGGGGACCAGAGCTCTGCCAGGGCTTCCTGCACCATTCCCACCCCGGGGATAGCCTGGGGAAGAGCAAGCTTGGAAGTGCTTCCCACAAGCTGCATTTGCAGAGCAGTGAGTGCAGTGGCACCACCGCTGTTGGGGCAGAGGTTGCTGTGAGACCTGGGGAACTGTGTCTGTGTTAGAGCCTTGCCCAGAGACCTTGTCACTGATAGCTCTGGTTTCCAGAGGACAAGGGCTCCTGAGTGGCAGTTTTAGTGACAGGAGCCCCGATTCCTTCAGCTGCCTTTCACAAATCCTTGAGAAATAGGCCACAACCACCCCGTGTTTGGAAACCACTCAGGCCTTGAGTTAATTGCCTTGGAGCAGGAGCCGCCTCTGTCTCAGTCACAGGATCTCAGGTGAAGATAAGAGAGCAACTCACAGGGCATCTATTTGTGTATCTCTCTTGAACCCTGTGCCTCTCCCTGCTGAAGTTTGAACTCTCCAAAGTCTGGAGTTAATGACTTCACAGGGCTGAGCTTTGCCGAGCTGTTCATTTGAGTGGCTGTGCTGCTGTCACCGAGTCTTACTCATTCCCAACACTCCTGCTGCCATTTCTGTGGGAGGATCTTTGGGAATACAGCCACTGCATCTGGACAAACTGCATTCCCAGTCTGCCCTGTGCCTGCAGAGGCCTAGGTGCTCTGCAAGCTGTGTTTTCTAAAGCTCCCATCACTCAGAAGGCAGCAGCTTTTCTCACCCAGCACCGCCTGTTCCCCTGAACACGCACACTCGATCCCTGTGTGCTCATCCAGAAGGAATTTTGAACAACTACCACACAAAAACATCCATTGACCAACTCTTTCCTCGCTGCTTCCCTTCAGGAGCAGCTGGTATTGCTGTCTTTTGGTTAATTCTCAGCTTAAACCTCCAGCAAGAGCCTTGCTTTGCTCTTTTGCAGCCCTTACAAACTGCCCTTGAGCTGGGAGTGGGAAGGAGAGCCAGGAGTTCTCATCTCTCAAGCTTCTCCACAGGGAGGCAGGACTTAGGGGCAAGATGTTAATTGGAAGGAGCAGATCTATTTTGTGGTCTGGAGAGGTTTGGGGTCTTTTAGGAGGGATTGGTGATTTGATGGTGCTTCAGCATCTTTTTCGCTTTTTCTGCATGTAGACTCTGACATTGTCCACACTGTTTCTAGGAAAAAACAATGTCAGCCACAAACAGATTGCCCTCAAGCATGAAAGAACATCGAAAAGTATGGGCAGTGTTCATTTATGCCAAAAAAAAGCACCACCCTTGTTGGCTTAGAGCATTTCTGTCTGCAGTGCAGGATGGCTTCCCCATTACCTTGGGCCCAAGGGGGCTGTGAGCATGGCCATGCCATTGGTGCCCCTGGGAAGGCAGCAAACTAATGGTTAAATGGATCCTCTCAGTTCTTGGGAAGCAGGGAAGGAAAAGTTTCCTTCCCAACCCCGGGTCCAAAGGGATCAGCAGTGCTGGAGAGGAGCAAGGACAGCGGGATGTTTCTGTGGGTGGTGGAGGAGCTGCCTCTCCATTCCAGGGTTGGTTTTGTGTGTTGGAGTGGAGAGACACCAGGAGAAACGATCCCATGGGGTTTGCTGCTCCATCACTGCAGGGTAACACTCCACTGGCTTCAGAAGAGCAAGGGAAATTACAATCCCAGCCACTGAGGCATTTCAACTGTCTGCCTGTCCAGAAATTGAAATTGCTCCTTAAGAGCTTCCCCGTTTGGTGAACTTTGCCTGTGCCAGCAGCTCCTCTGACTCAGCACAGCAGATTTTACAGCCTGTGTATTCAGGGGGTGCACAGGACTGGCTTTGGAGAGTTTCCCTGCAGAAACACACCCTTGTGCTGCAGAAAACAAAAACTGGGGAGGAAAGACACCAAAGCACGAGACTAATGGACACCAGAGCTCGGCAAACCAAAACATCTCTCCAGGGTAGGGCTTCATCCTGCCACAGTTTGGGGGAGGGAAATCACAGAAATCCTAACCAACCCTCTTATATAACTCCAGGGTGGCAGCGATCGGGTTCGGGCTGACGTGACAGCAATTCTAAACAACGCTTATGCAACTGCCTCGTTGGGTGAATTGAAATTAATACGGGGAAAGGAAGGGCCCAAACAGAAAGAAATGGCTTTGGGTTGCACTGCTATGCCTGAAAGGAATAAAAATAATGCTCAGGTCAGCATCTTCCTCCAAAGGGAGCCTGAGCCCAGGCTGAAAAATCCCCTTGAAGAGCAAGCAGGGAATTGCTCTGAAAAATTCTCTTTGTAGCAGAAGCAGAACTGTGTTTATCTTCTAAGGCTTATGGCTGTTTTTTTTTAATCTGACAGCTAATTCAGTATCTTAATTGTGCTCAAGTTCCTTTAAAACTCCTTTTTTAATGACAATTTAGCAGCGCATCACTGGGTATTGTGACTCCAGTGCTGCTGATTCACACCGTGGAGGAGAAGGCCCACGTACACGTGTCCATCCACATCATCCCCTCCACTCTCCATCTGGCAGGCGTAGGGATGTTTGGGAGTGGAGCTGGAGGCAGCATCTGGCATCCTGGAGAGGAATGATTCCTTAGGGTGAGTGCTCTTTGGATTCAAGGCAGGAAAACCTGGAGAATCCTCAGCCTTGCTGTGCCAGCGCAGCCCCAGCCCTGCCTGGATGGACAGGAGCTGTGCCCAGCTCGTTCCCTGGGATCCCTGGGATGAGGCAGGATGCAATTACTGCTCATGCAGAAGTAGTTTTGTGCAGACATGAGCTAAGCTAAGCTCCTGGAATTCATTTCCCATTGTGAGGTAGGTGCATCAAACCATGCCAGGCTGGACCTCCTAAGAAATGCTGGGGCTTTTCTGTTTGTCCAGAACAGGCAGATTCCCTATGGAAAATGTCCCTGCCCATTGCAGGGATGGAACTAGATGATCTTAAAGGTCCTTCCCAAACCATTCTGTGACTGAATTTCTCCAGCTGATCCAGGAGAGATGGGGGCAGGAATTAGAGCTATTGTTTCTCAGCTCCTCCTCACCTCCTTCACCCTGAGTGGCAGGAATCAGAGGAGCCTCCAGCTTGTTGCTCCCAGAGGGAGAGGAGGAAGCAGATTTTGGAGGCTCCTCCACAAGATGGGTTTGCTACACATCCTAGTGTGAGTCACCCAGGGAATTCACTGCCCTGGATGCAACAGGGTCAGGCAGGAAAGGAAAACCTGCAGAACAGAAAACACTGACTATTCATACCCAAGGCTTTGTGCTGCAGCCACACCAGGGGTGCCACGAGCAGCTGTTGGGCAGGATCCTTGTTGTTGAGGGAAGAAAAAGCTGATACTGGAGCCACCCACCTTGGCTATTGATTTCCCAAACTGGGGTTTCCTGGGCCAGTCTGAGTGTGGCACTTTGCCCTCGGTGTGCTGGAGGTGACATTAAAAGTGCAAGTTTTGTACCTTTCTCATCCTTTCCTTTCCTGATTCCTTCCTTCCACCTCTTGCTGTGGATTTTAAAGGCAACAAGGGAGAAGTGAAAGCCCACATGGCCTCTGACATCTCTCCGAAGCACTGGGAGGTTAAATTTGATGATTTGCTTTGCCTGCCCCTCTGGAGACATGAAAAGAATCAGAGGAGCTTGATGTACAGTGTGGCTGGGCAGCTCTGATGGGCGCTTTGTTGCAGTCTGGAGCAATCAAGGTGACACAAACCAGAGCCTTCCCTGCAGCTTTATGTAACCCTTTCAAAGGTGATGGATATTTTGCAGCAGGAGAGGAGGGGGGATGAGGAGGTTCACTCCAACTGCACAACATGATAACCAGGGCAATTAATAGCACTTAAAGGGGAATTGCAAGCCTTGGCTCCTCCTTGTATAGTTTATAATCCAGGACAGATTGCCTTGGAATATGGTTCTTGCCAAGACAGGCTGTAGAGCCTCAGTACAATAAAGCTGTTCCATGGAGAGGATCCTTTTCTCTGTCTGCCATGTCTTAAGTGCTTTCTGGCTCCTGGCTTTGCCCCTCTCTGTGCCAGCACTGTGGGAGCAGTGCAGCTTTGGGGAGGGAAGGGGATCCTTCCCCTGGAGAACTGGCAGCTGAACCCCAGCGGCAGTGGGGCCTTTTCCAGAGCTGTAACTGGGCAGGAGCTCTGGCTTTGGCTTTGGCTTTGCTGCTGCTGGAGAATCCTGCAGCCTGAATTCCCACCCCAGGGTGGCTTTGCAGGACCAGTGCCCTGAGAAAGCCTCTCCTTTGTTTGCTGCCCCCACTGAGCCTGAGCTGGGGGACACAAAGGCTCCAGCAGCACTGATGGACCAGGGCTCATCTTCCTCTCCTGCAGCCCCTTGGGCTGTTTTCAGCCCTTAATTAACCCCAGACATTCCATTTTCCAGGCAGACCAGGCACCTGCTTACCTGTCTTCTTGCCTAGAGGCAGAGAAGGAGGGGTCAAACCTCAGCAGGAAAGACTCAAACCACACCAGGAGAAATCAAAGGCGAAGGGGCAATCCCTGCTGAGCGTCACTGTTCCTGGGATACCAACCCAGCCCTCCCTCTCCTCCTGCTTTCCCCGTTTCCTGCACTTCTGGGGGCTGTTCCTGCCTGCTCTGACACATTCAGGTTGCAGCCACACCATCCCAGGCTTTCTGTGGCCTGGGAAGAGCAGACACCGAGGCTCTCATGCCAATGGTATGTTTTATACAACAGCATAAAGCTCATCACGCCGTTGGGTTTGGTTTATTTGATCAGGGGTGTCAAGCACATCCTCTTTTTTCATCAAAACTAACTTTATTTTTGAAGTCCTGAGGGGAGACAGAGGGAATGAAGAAGTGGAGTCTCGCTTTTCTGGAAAGAAAATGACTGGATTATCGTAATTATCCCCAAAGCAGGAATATAAACCCTGCAAAATTGGAAACTAATTTCCGCTGCAACTTCCTAATTTGGAACGTGACTTTCATTCTGAGCTGGTGGCTCATTTTGCAAAGACAGAAGGCTGGGGGTTTTTTGACAAAATGCCTCTATTTTTTCAAGTTGCCTCCTGAAAATATCTCCTTTTTTTTTTGTTTTTCCCTTATATATGTTGCTCTTAAAGGTTTTCCTCCTGACTTGGGAGACAAGGTAATTTCAGATCATTAAAATGTTTCACCAAGAGGGCTCTGGCTTGGCCTTTGGGCAGCCTCAGGAAGCCAACACTCCTTTACTTGCCTTCAAGTCATGTTTGGTGGTTTGGCTTTGGGGTGCTTTTGTCACGGTTTGGGAGCCTAAAAATCCCTTAATCCCCTGGAAAAACCCAAGGGAACTGTGCTGGGAGGTGGCAGCTCCCCTAAAGGGGCTGGGGCAGGGCAGGTATTGGCAGTGCCTTTCGTGCTGAGCCAAGTGCCATTCCCTGGCCATGGAGCAAAGAGCCCTCCCTATTTATAGCAAACAAATAAAACACTCTCAGAGAGGAGAGAGGCTGGACTCAGTAACCTGCATCAACATACTGGCAGAGTTGGGGGTCCTGTGCTGGAAGAGTGTCCCTAATGAATAATCTGCCTAATTACCCCTCAGCCCTGAGAGAGGAAAGGCAGACCCTGCAAAGCAACCCCAGCCCTGCAGCTCCCTTTGCAGCCCCCTGTCCTCCCCCGCAGCAGCTCCAGCTCTGCATAACCTTGCCATGAATGAACACCCAGTCTGGGAGCCAGGGCTGAATTTAGCTGGTGTTTTTTTATCTCCAGAGGTGTTTCATTAGCTCAATTACAAGTGACATGTTCCACTATGCGCTGCTGACTGAAAAAACTCAGCCAACCTAAATCCCTCTCCAAATAGAATCCAATTAACCTCTTACTCCCCCTTCCTTTAATCCCCTGTGCCCCATGACTCGCTCACGGCCACACCTTTTAAAGAAGACCAAAGCAAACTACCTGAGAGAGCCATGGAGCTGTTGGATGGGCTGGCACTGGGCGTGTCCTGCTGCTGCTGTGCCAAAAATCAGAGCCTGTGTTTTCTGTGCCACTTCTCTGTTGCACAAACCACCCCGTGGGCAGGTGATCCTCAGCAACATGGAATGGTTTGGGTTGGAAGGGACCTCAAAGCCCATCCTGTCCCACCCTCTGCCACAGGCAGGGACACTTTCCACCAGCCCAGGTTGCTCCAAGCCCCTTCCAGCCTGGCCTTGGACACTTCCAGAGATGGGGCAGCCAGAGTTTCTCTGGGCAGCCTGTCCAGCGCCCTCACAGGGAAGAATTCCTTCCTACTATCCAGTATAATCAAACTCTCTGTCCGTGTGAAGCCATTCCCCCTTGCCCTGTCATCCCAGGCCCTTGGAAATTGTCACTCTCCATCTTTCCTGTTGGCTCTTTCAGGTACTTGAAGGCCACAATTAGGTCTCTTTCTCCAACCTGAACAATCCCAGCTCTCCAGCCTTTCCTCCCAGCCAACTGCTCCATCCCTCCCATCATCCTGGTGCCTCCTCTGGACTCTGCAACATCTCCACACCCTTCCAGTGCTGGGATCCCTGAGCTGGAGGCAGCTCTGCAGGTGGGGTCTCACCTGAGCAGGGCAGAGGGGCAGAGTCACAGCCCTCGTGGTGGGGACAGACCCTGAGTGCAGGCAGAGACCACCCAGGGCCACTCCAGGGCCACTCCAGGGGCACTCCAGGGCCACTCCATGGCTGAGGTTGTCCCAGAGTGGCTGAGGTGCCTGGGATTCAGGGCTGAGCTCTGTCCTAGACCCACCCCTGTTTTGTCAGGACACCTGGGTGTGAAGTCACCAGTGCCAGGGCTGGGGCAGTGACCTATTTTGCCACACAAGCCTTGCCCAGGCCTGACCTTCTCCATTCTCCCACAGTGTCTTCCCAAGCATCTCATGCCCTGGGAAGGGCACAAGGCAGTGGCTCTGCCAGCTGTGCTTTGGAAACCCTGAGTGCCTGATTTGGCCACAGCCTTGCTTTGCAAATCCACACGAGCATCTCATTTTCTCCATTCCTCTTCCATCGTGTCCACGCTCCGTGTCCTGACAAAGTTGTGCTCCCTGTGAATTAGTGGCAGGATTATAGCTGGAATTCTGTCTGCTTGCAAACTCCAAGAAGCTCGAGGTCTGGGTGCAGATTTATCTGCTGGGTTTGGGTTTGCTGGCAGACAGTTATTTTTTAAGAACAGTCGGTTTTTGTCCTGCAGGCATTTTTCCTTCAAATGTGGCCACAACAAACAGGCAGTGGAGCTCAGAGAGAGCAGAAATGTGCTGCTGGAACCACCTCTGTGGGGTTACAGGCTGAGGAACACGGGAAAACACCCCCAGAGAAACTTGCCCTCTCCCCAAAAGGATGCTCGGTGTGTCTGGTGGCTCCTGGAGCAGCACAGTCCAAATCTGCATTCCAGCCAAAGCTTGGGTGGGAAGAGTTGCCACAAACAGCACCGGGAGGTTTCATATCCATGCTGGGTTTCACTTCTTCTTGCAGGTTTGAACATCCCAATGAGGATATTTCCTTGGAGCGACCCCGGGAATGCCACATTGCTGCCCCAGCTGAGCGTGCTGTGGGGCCAGGAGGGCAGGGGCTGTGACAGGCTGGCATGAGTGCTGGGGGGCTGTTCTGGGGGGCACAGGGACGGGCTGCCAGGCTGGACAGTGCCCGTGCCCTGGTGTCCATCAGCTCCTGGGGTGGCAGAGCAGGCTGAGCTCTGGATCCACGGCACAGCAGCCACGGGGCTGTCCTGAACTGCAGAGTCAACACGCAGAGAACCAGTCTGGTCAGGTTTTTCCTCAGACAATCCTCTATTTGTTCTCTTCAGATGACAACTCTCTAAATCCTTTTTCTGGCTTTCCTGCTTTTCATTCCCTTTCCTCCCCGAAGCTGAACATCCATCCTCCCTGTCTTGTGCTGTCTGAAGCCCGTTCCTGCCAGTGCTCCCAAGGCACGTCTCCCTCTTCCCTCCTCCTCCTCCTCCTGCTCCAGCTCAGGACTCTTGGCTGCCCCTGGATTTCAGGCAGTTTCTGTGCTCTGGGTTTGACACAGCCACGGGCCCCATCCCAAGGCTGACCTCAGCCTGCCCAGAGGTGCTTTCCCGGTTCCCAAACCAGGCTGGGATGTTCCCAGGTGTCTGCCCGGGGAGCCACGTCCTGAAATCCACCCAGCACTGCTGTGGCTTTGGCCTCTTTCTCCATTCTTGGAGATGTTTTGTTCCTGCCCTTCCCCTCCAGAGGTCAAGTGCCTCCACAGGGAGGTGAGCCTGTAGTTTTCCATGGATCCAGACTGCTCCATGCACGAGTGACTTTGTTCTGTGATAATGCGGCCGAGCAGGCTGAGGGTTTGAGGTTTCTTCCCCCCCTTTTAATAACAGTTTACTATTCTGTAAGTGCATGTAAAGCACATGCCCTGTTCCCCCAGCCAAGGAGCTCGACAGCTTGTCAGCAAGAACTACCATAGGTCTGCAGTGACTGATTTATCCAAGGAAAAGCACACGTGCCAAGACCTGGCAGAGCCTGCTCCTTCTTCTTTTTCATTGCAACCACTTGGCAACCCTCTCTCTGCTCCTTCATCCAAACTTTTGCCTTTTATAGTCTTTGAATAACACCCTTTTCTTTTTCTTTTTTTTTTTCTTTTAAATGTATGTAGCAGTTTCCCCTCCTTCCTCCCTCAGCCATTTGCTCTCCTTATCTGAATTGGCCATGGGACAGGAGATCTTGGCTTCCCAACGAGCAGTTCCCGACTGAGGATGGAATCACAGACCTGACTGCACGTGGAATTGTGATTTTGGGGATGGGGATGGGTGTTCCAGGGCTTTCTTACCTGTGCTCTGACCTCCCCAGGTTTGTGGGCTGAAATTCACCATCCTTTATATATAAACATGTTCACCCCATGCTGCAATGGAGTGTTTATTACCATTATTCCCATGTTTTCAGTGTGGAGCCCTCGTTTAAGGGATCACGAGGGTATCCAGGCAGGAATCCTTAGGTTCCAAAGGAACCCCAAGGGCCCCCAAGGTGGATCCAGAGTGTGTGAGGGTTTCTGGCCTCGTTGTGCCTGCCCCAGCCTTGCTCAGGTACAGGCTCTGCCACGGCTGTGCAGCCACGAGGTTCCTCAGACACCCACATTCTTAGGCACAGACAGTCTCTCACACAGGAGCTTATAGATTTATGATTTGTTGTGAGAGTGGAAAACAGCTGCTGCGGGCTAATCAAATACAGCAGAAGATTTAATGCAAAATATTGAAAAATACTGTCTGGTGGGAGGGTGAAACGCTGAAAACCATGCTGGTCTCGTGGCGTGGGGCCAGCAGCAGAAGATTTGCACCTGGCCATGTGAAATGTCAGCAGCAGGGCTGGAGGAGGCTGCTTCACCCTCCCAGCCTGCCAGGGCTAAAACTCACCCTGGGGTTGGCCCTGGGAATGAGCTCCAGAATTGTGGGGCTGTGGTTTTCCAGGGACACACAAGAGCTGCCTAGGTAGGAATGAATTGCTCCGGCACGAGCCTTGCAGGTTGAAGTTCTTGCTACTGGCTCCCTTCTGCCTGTCCCTGTGGACACATGGAAAGCCTCTTTCTGCAGGGCTGTCAGTTCAGCACCTTTCACCAGCTCTGCTAAGGCTTGGAAATAATTAACTGCAAAGGAAAGAATTTCAGCTCAGGTTTCTGCTGACTGACGACACAGGCAATTTATGATGCCACAAGAAGCTCAGGCTGGGATTATTTCTGTGTAACTCCCAATGCTGCTGCTTGGCAGCCCAGTGACTGTGTTGGAAGGGACTGAACTAGATTAATACCTTGTGGATTTGAACTATAAACTTCCCCAAGTTGGAGCTGGAGGGCTCTGCTTAGCTGAGCACAGACTAGAGCTCCTTGCAAGGTGCTCACTCCCTTCCTTCCCAGGTGCCAGGGGGTGGGATTTGTCAGCACAGCTCCCTCCTTTCTCATCTGGCAGGGATGATCTCACCCACCCACCTCCAAAAGTCACGCTGGGGAGGGCTGGGCTGTGGAAACAGCTCAGGATCCTTCTTCAAAGTGGCCTTGCCTTCCGAGGGTCTGTGCTGCCCAAACGCAGCCCCAGCTCCTGCTGGTTTGGTTGTGCTGGCCCTGCTGGGAGCTGGGCTGAGGTTTGCTGAGGAGAAGGGCCATGGGGTGATGTTGCAGCCCCTGCCTGCACATTCACAGAACCACGGGATGTTCTGAGTGGGAAGGGACCCACCAGGATCAGCCAGTCCCACTCATACAGGCCATTGCCCCGTCGACCTTGGCATTTTTAGCACCCAGTTTAAACCAACAGAGTGAATCTTCCCTCTAGTTATTCCTGGGCTGTCCCACCCCCGTGTGCTGTGAATCCCTGCCTGCCCTTGCTGTGTGTTTTGGGACCACCAGGTGAGCAGGGAGGGCACCAGGTGAGCAGGGGAGGCATCAGGTGAGCAGGGAAGGCACCAGGTGAGCAGGGGAGGCACCAGGTGACAAGGGGAAGGCACCAGGTGAGCAGGGAGGGCACCAGGTGAGCAGGGGAGGCACCAGGTGAGCAGAGGAGGCACCAGGTGAACCAGGGGAAGGCACCAGGTGACAAGGGGAGGCACCAGGTGACAAGGGGAAGGCACCAGGTGACCAGGGGAAGGCACCAGGTGAACCAGGGGAAGGCACCAGCTGCAGGTGAACATCACGGTGCCCCAACAGCCCTCTGCCTCACAGACCCCACACCCCATTTCTCCACGGGCAGACAGCCCTGGCTGGCACAGAACACACACTGGATTGGGCTGTCTGGGGGATGAGAAGCATCTGCTCCTTCCAGATGTTCATCCCTCTCCCTGTTTGCTCTGTGTGAGGACAGGAACCCCCCTCAGTTCCCCCAGATGTCCGGGAGGGTGTGTGGGGTGGGGAGGGGGGGGACTGGCTTTGTGTGACGACAGCCAGGGACACAGGCAGAGGGTTCCTGCTTTGTGGAGACCCCTTGAAAGGCCTTGGAGCCCTGGCTGAGCTCCAGTGTCCCTGTGTGTGCCGCAGCAGGACGGGAGGGGAGGGGTGGGAGGGCAAGAGGGCAGAGCTGAGAATTCCAGCAGGACACCTTTGCCGTGCTCAGGAGAGCTTTGCCCACACCTGGAGCCTCTTTGCCCACACCTGAGACCTCTGTGCCCACACCTGAGACCTCTTTGCCCACACCTGAGACCTCTTTACCCACACCTGGAGCCTCTGAGCCCACATCTGGAGCCTCTTTGCCCACACCTGAGACCTCTTTGCGCACACCTGGACCCTCTTTGCCCACACCTGGAGCCTCCACACCTGGAGCCTCTTTACCCACACCTGAGACCTCTTTGCCCACACCTGAGACCTCTTTGCCCACACCTGAGGCCTCTGTGCCCACACCTGAGACCTCTTTGCCCACACCTGAGGCCTCTTTGCCCACAGCTGGACCCTCTTTGCCCACATCTGGAGCCTCTTTGCCCACACCTGGGGCCTCTTTGCCCACACCTGAGACCTCTTTGCCCACACCTGGGGCCTCTTTGCCCACACCTCAGACCTCTTTGCCCACACCTGAGACCTCTTTGTCTCATTTTTTGTCCCTCATTTTCTCCCTCTTTCACTGCAGCTCCTTCAAGGCTGTTGGAACTCCCCATCCCTGCATGCTCTGCCCCCTTGGCGGGGGAAAGCTTCAAGGTGCTGTGCCAAGGTGGCAGGCAGAGCTGTGCCTTGTCCCTGAATCCCAGGTTATTCCACCCCCTCCTCTCCCAGCACATGGAATTTTAGCCATTTGCAGGGGCTCATGATGGTCTCTGTGTGTCACTGTCCTGGCTGAGGGGTGGGTGGGTTCACCCTGGGGGTCCCCACCTGGTTTCCATGCCTGATGGAGACATTTTTAAGCCTGACTACAAACCTGACACCAACCAGAGCAGTGCCAGAAAGAACTGTCCCTTTGGTGTGTCCCTCCCCCTTCCACCCACAGAAGGAAAACTCTGTGCACCCCCCAAACTTTCCTGCTCCACACTCCTTCCCTTTCCCCTGCACCAGCTCTGTCAAAGAGAGCCCTTTTCAAGATTCCCAGTGTTTTGTTCCTGCCGGTGAGTCAAGGATTTTTCCAGGCCCTCCCCCACAATAAACAAGTGCAGGCTGAGTGTGGTCCAGAGGAAAATGTGAGCTCCACGTGTCCTGGCCACATGCAGCTCTGGTACCAATGATAACCATATGGTGGCTCTCCAGCGAGGAGGAGGAACTGGTGCAGAGCAGACACATAATCCAGCCCAGAAAGGGCTCAGCAAACACCTCCCCAGCCTGGCAGGGCTGTGGTACCCTGGGCTGGGGCTCAGCATCACCTCTGAGGCTGAGGAACTCCTGGAGTGCAGGGAAACCTCGTGGAACAAACTCTCACCACTGACCCCACAGCTCCTGTTGCATTTCTCATCTCCAACACTGTGCTGGGAGAGGGAATTGCCCTGCCCTTCTCCACTGTGGGAGCACAAAAACTGCACTGTGTGTGTGGGAAAGGAAATTAGAGGGGCTGGGGAAGGGCAGAGACAGGCTCTGGGGTGGTTTCAAGGGTTGGGGGCAAACCAAATGCATCTCAATCATTTAGGATGTTAATATTGCCCATCATCCTGAGCTCCCTGGCAGGTTGGAGGATTGTCATAGAAGAAGCTTTGTCCCCAAACCAGGGCCCTTGCATGATGCTGCTTCCATACCACTCCTGCAGAGCTCTCAGCTCCCCAAAGTTGGCATCTTCATCACCATTTCCTGCAAAACGAGAGGCAAGCCAAAGCCCAGGTATCCCAGAAGATGTTACTCCTATAACAACCCAAACACCTGGGAAGACTGGGTCGTGGAGGAAGGTCCTCTCACTTTGAGGTTGGTGGTTCAGTTTCCCTTTCTCTGAGCTGGCCTTTGCTCACAGGGGGTGAGATTCCCCTTTGGAAACACCCAGTCCCTGCAAGAGCTGCCCATCTCACTTTTCCACGCTGCTGCCTCCTTATTTTGAGCCACTAAGGCAGTGAACAGGAGGAGGCTCATTGATGATTTTTAGAGTAAAGGCTCAACTAGGCCACCTTTATTAAAGCTAAGCTAAGCCCACAGCAAACAAGCTTTACTCAGGCAGCAGCTCACAGGAACTTGGCAGGGGCCTGCCTGCGTTTCAGAATCCTTGTCCTTCTTCTAGATGAAAGCCCTGCAGAAGGATTTGTTTTTCAGACAGAAGGCAAGCCAAGTTGGTGATTTCATCCCAAGGCAGGCTGTGTCAAGCTGGTCCTATTCAAACACGCAGGAAATCAACCTTGGAGCTCGTTCAGAAATGAGGATGGAGAGAGGGGGTAGAGAGGGGGGCCCTGAGGAGGAGAAGAGTTTGGATTCTGGAACGGAGCTCAGAACAAGCAGGGAAGGTACCTGCTGTCAGTGGGTGCTGAGGGACCCCCTCGGCCTTTGGAGGGTCAACTGGAAGGGTTTCAAGCAGCATTTCTGAATTTCCAGTGAGAGGAGAGGGAGAGGGAGAGGGAGAGGGAGAGGGAG
>JAWWMO010000070.1:1869764-1884425 GCA_035047845.1 Dendrocincla fuliginosa | reverse complement strand
GAGAGGAGAGGAGAGGAGAGGAGAGGAGAGGAGAGGAGAGGAGAGGAGAGGAGAGGAAGCTTGCTCTGGACATGGAAAGGGGGGAAAGGGAGCAGGAAATGGAAAAGAGACTCTGTGCAGTCATTCTAGACAAGCTGCTCTAATGATCTCCACTTACACATTTGTAGAGCAGCCATGGAACAGCAGTGGTGGGGGGCAGGCAAAGGATGGCAGAACTCAGCACATTTGTTCTTGATATGCTACAAAACCTCCCAGCTCTTTGGACAGTCCCTTCCCAAGCTGCAAGGGCAGGGTGGTGGAGAACAACCTGGCATGATTTTATCTTCTGCATTTCTGCAGCTGCCAACCTGCCTGTTGCTCAGCCAAGACACCACTGCAAGAACCTCCACGAGCAGGCTGAGCACAGCAGGCTGACCACCAGGGAAATTCAGGAGAGGAACCTGCCTGGGAGGTGTGTGAGTGTGCCTAATCCTTCATCCCCCAATAACATCTGCAGGGGCTCCTGGGCAAGGCAGGCAGAGCTCGCTGTCACTGCCAGAAAAAGCTCAGAGCTGCCCCTTTGCACTTCTGCTACAGAAAGACTTCAAGGACTCCAGTCCTTCCTTTCTAGCAATTGCTCTCATGGATCCAGATTTTAGTGGTTTGGGTTTTATTTAAGTCAAGTACTTTCTGATGTGAATAATACCAGCAAAACGTTTGCAGCTTGGCCTGGAGGATGGGAAAAATGCAGGCACCGAGAGCCAAGGCAGGCTCTTAAATGTCGATGCTCATTAGGCACTTCTGACATTGGTGGCTGGGCTGGAATCTGCCCACGCAGGCTGGAGGCTGAGGAAACACTGCTCCAACACATCTGCTCCCAGAGATACTGTCAGACATGGGCAGCATCTTGTGGTAATTAGGGGAATTCATTTTATTATTTAGGCCAGCAGCATTTTTTTTCCTCACTGTTTTGTTCTTTTTTTTTTTCCTTTTTTTTTTCTCGTAAGATCCATTAAAATTTTATTTTCTACATTTTATTTTTAACAACTCGAGGGCTCCCTGGCAATATTAAGACCTGGTGTTCATGTAGCACCTTTCTCCCTGTTCCAAACCCTTTGATAGAATAGATATATCTACAGAGATAACAATATATCTAATATAATGCATTACAAAATCTCTCAAAGAAAATGACAGCTTTAAACTCCCGAAAAAGGGACCTTTGGTATTGTTTAATTAACAGCTCATTTGATGTCAGCTTCGAAAATCTGTGCATTTTGTTGCCATTTTTCTCCTCTGGAGTGTTTGAATCGGTCCATTCCCAAATAAGGTTTCTGTGTGCTCCCTCCTTGCACCTCAATGCTTTGTGTAGCTCTGAGCAGTGACAGGGTTATGTCAACCTCTCTGCCTCCCTGGGCACGTCTGCTCCCTCAAAAACCAGCACAGCAGCTGGAGAGTGTGACATGTGAGACACTGCTGGCCCTGGGGATGGCACAGAGCTGCTCTCTGTGACTGCACTGGGCACAGGCAGGTGCTCGAGGATGAGGAATGCTCAGCTGGGAAGAAAAAACCCAACTCTTAGCTAGGAAAAGAGTGGCTCTCAGGCTGGTTTTATAGCTCCCAGTTTGGCTGGGGCACTGGGAGGTTTATTTGGCTGGGGGAAGGCTGGGGCAGCTCCACTGGGTGAGTTTGTCTGTGGTGGAGCCCAGAGGGACTTCAGGCCAGGCTTGGGTGGGGTTGAGGTGCAGCTGGGCATGATCTGCCCATCAGGCTCAGCACCAGCACCTGGCTGGGCTCCAGTGCTGCTCCTGGGCACGTCGAGCTGTCCTTCCCCTTCCCTCTCCCCAGAGGAGAAGGAGAGAAGCTCTGCATGGGAATATGGTTTTGCAGGAGGGGGATGTTGGAGAGCCTGGCTGAAACCCCACCTTTGGCAGAGCCAGGAGAGCAAGGGGTGTGTTTTCAGCTCACAGGCAAAGCAAGGTGAGGTGGCAGTGGTGCAGCTGGTGGAACTGGGGGGTGTTTCTGTGTAATCACTCTCTGGGGAGTGGAGAGTTGGGGATGCCTCTGCTAGAGGAGGCAAAGGGATGTGTGTTTTGCAAAGATATCTAGAAAAGAAAACTGAGTTGAGGGCCAAGCTCTTGTAAAAGCAATGCAGGGCTTCCCCTCTCCCCCCAGTTTCCAGTTCCTCCTCACCCAGCTGTTTGAGCCCTTCCTTGGGGGGCCAGAGATTTGGAAACCTTTTTCTCCTCTAAAACAGGGGCAGAAAACAACAAAAGTGTGTCTGGAGGAGCACATGGAGAAGACAACAGGACCAGGAGATGCAGGAGTGAGAACTCTGGGGTGTGGGCTCTCACTGGCTCTTGGTTCAGTGCCTTTTGCCTTCAGCACTGAGGTCTGAAGAGTTTTAATTTTATTCCCAACTTTGTGTGCGTGCACAGCTCATAAACCCAATGGTGGGGGTGCCCCTGCTCACCTGACTTGTCCAGGGAGTCACAACGAGGAGAAGTTGCACATTTTGGGGTGGTTCCTGCTCTTGCAGGCAGAGGAAGCTCTGCCAGGAATGGTGGCTTTCCTGGCTTCACTCTCACCTCTTTCATTGCTCCATTAGTTTTCCTCGGGTTTTTGGAAACTAAATGCTCAGATGGCACTGCCTGGTGTCTGTGTCTGGAAAACAAGGAAGATTGTGACCCAGGGACATGAAATTGGGCAGGTTCCCCTGCGTGTGCCGAGCTCAGGGACACTTTGGGGGCTCCCTGGGTGTTGTATTCCCAGGTACAACCCTGTGCATGGCACAGACGATGCAGAGCCCTCCCAGGCCAGGGGGAAGAGGTGGTGGCAGTGGGACCTGAGTCTTCAGGAGTCCTTTCTGCTGAGAAATGAGGGGTTGTCATGGTTACCTGCCTCCTTCCCTGCTCTTGCCAGGTGTCTTCTCGGGAGCTCGGGCTTGGAGGAGGATTCAGGGTTTGCCTCCTGTGGAGATCACACTCGGATCCAAGCACCTTGAATTCCAGATGTGCTGCTTTGTCACGCTGCGCTGGCTTTTATGTGCCTTTGGTGCTCCTGCCTGAGCCTTCAGAACAGGGAAGGGGTGACTGCAATGAAGTCATCTCTGGGTTTATTTAGGGCTGCAGCCCCTGGGGCTGTGGGGTCTCTGGGTGGGGGGCTCAGCACAGGCAGTGCCTCCCGTGGACACTCCCTGAGGGACCAGCCAAGCTCCATCTCCTCCCTGTCCTCGTCTCTGATATCAGACCACAGTGATGAAGTGACCAGGACCATGGGGGTCAGTCTCCACAAACCTGGATCTCACTTTTTATCCCCCTTTTAATGCCTTTTTTTCCTTCAGTGCCAGAAGAGGAAGCTTGAGGGAGAGGGGAACAGGTTAACAAGTTGGCTGTTTGGGGTTTTTGAGCTCTGGAGAGTGACCTGAGCCCCCAAAAATGCCTCATGTAACTTGTGCTGGTGTCTCCAGCAGGAAGGGGGATGCAGGGATTGCAGCAAGCCATTCTGTAGGAATTCTTGGAGCAGGAGGAAGGTGAAGAGTCTCAGAGGAAACATGAAGTCATTTCCCTTTTAACAGAGTACATTTCAGAGATACTTTAACAATTAATCAATATCTAAATGTGCAGTCCATTACAGGGCTTGGCAATGGGCTGTTTTATGGTCTAAGAACTGGGAGCCTGCCTGTGCTAACAGGGCTGACTCCCTGAGCTCCAGGGAAGGTGACTAGCACATGGAGAGGGATAACTTGCTCCTCCCGTCCTCTTTTGAGATGAGGTCAACCATATTTACCATTTAAGGAAGATATCCCTCCAATTAAAGTGATGAGGGCGCAAGGAATCTGCTTTCATGTTCTCTCTTTTCAACTCCTACAGCAACAACCTTCCCCAAAAATCCGGGAACGAGGGGCAGGGGAATCTCTGTGTGTGGATGGACAGCCAAGTGTTACAACACAGCCCTGGCCTCAGGCTGCTGCTGAGCCCCTTGTAGCCCATGCTGGAACATCTGGTCCATCTCAGCATGGAAGGTCAGGCTGGACAGCTGAGTCTGGTCCCAACTGCTGCACTTGGGGCTGGGTTTGGGGCTGCACAGCTGGGTCTGGGCTGCCTGTCTGGGCTATGAGACCCAGAGCTCAAGCTTGCATTGCTGGGGATGCTCGTGGGGAAACAGCTCGGCTTGGGAGGTGGTGCAGGCTGTGATGCCCCATCCTGCCCCATCCTGGGTGGATCCAGTGCCCCCCAGCAGGGCTCTGCTCAGGTGTTTTGGGCATGGCATGTGCCTTTTGTGGCTCGGGTAGGTGTCCCCTCCTCCTGTGGCCACTGCCCAGGTGCAGACAAAGCAGTGGTTCCTGCTCACCTGGGGAGAAGCAAGTCCAGGTCTTTCTTCCCCTGGGTTAATTAAACCTGCCCATTGTTTTTTAGGAAAGCATCCATGGTTTTGCACACACCCCCTTCCCTCTCCCCAAACCCATGCCATCCTTCCCTCTCCCCAAACCCATGCCATCCTTCCCTCTCCCCAAACCCATGTCATCCTTCCCTCACGTTTGTCTGGGAGCTTATTTGGAGCAGTGGACAGTGAGCAAGTCCTGGCCCAGGAGCCTCTGGAGATGGAGGGAATTGGTGCTGTGTGTGGTTTAGGGCTTGTTGGTGAGCAGAGTCACAGGGCTGTGAAGGCATTAGTCATTTAATTAGCATTAATAGGGCAATTATTATCTTAATAAAATGACTGATTATGACATTGAAGTTGTATTTGAGGTTTAACAGCTGCAGCAGCCTGAGTGAATTGTGTGTTTGTTAATCCTCAGTGAGGGTGTTCTATTTCACTGAGTGATGTTTATTTAACATGCAATAAGTGTCTTAGTGAATCTCTATTAAAGGCACATGTGGAAACCTTAATTTGAAGCATTACAGAAGAGAGTGAGACTGTTCAATTCATAAAATCCTATTTAAACACTCTGAGCTCCAAAACCAGGCCAGTGCCAAAGCAAACTGTGTCCTGGAAGCTCTGTGCCAGATGTCTCATGTGGGGTGTGCTCAGGGTCCAAAGAAAATAAGGTCTGGAGGGAACAGTTTGGCCATTGACTCTCCAATCGAGCCAATATAAAGGAGTTTCGTTTCCATTCAGGAAACACAACCCTCTTTGAGATGGATCCTGTTCAAAGGGTGTTTGCTGAACAATCCTTCCCAGCAGCAGTGATTCTCAGCAACACCTACGCCTGTGAGCAGCAGTGAGCTGGTGGGAAGGCTTGGGGAGCACAGAGGAGGCAGGAAATCAGGGAGAGGTGTCTTGGGGGGTTTGCTGTGACCCCAGCTGCTGCCTGGTGTTGGACACCCTGCCTATGGCAGTGGGTGAGATGTGAGATGGAGCCTTGGCCAAGCTGTGCCCCATGACTTTGGGTACCCTGGCTTGTCGTGCCCTGGGCAGGGCACTCCAGGATATTGTGGATTAACCTCTGGGAGAGGGGGTGATGTCCCTGGAGAGCCTCCTCTGCTCTGAACCCCGCCTGTTCCCTTCTGAGGGCATCTATGAGGAGTTTTGCAGGCAAATACATGTTCGGTGTGTTCAGGGACATTGGGGTGTGAACCAGGTGGGAACTGGCTCTGCTGTGTCCTCAGCTGAGGAGCATCATCCCTGTGGAACGTTCTGGCTGGGGTGTAACCTCCTGTGTGTCTGCATCAGGTCACCTGTGGTATCAGCCTGTCTTGTGTGTTTTCCTATCCCAAAGGTGTTTCTGGAGCCTTGTTCTACCTTGGAGAAGGACATGGAGGATCACCTGAGGATGTTCCACAAGGCTGGAATGGAAACTGCCTCTTTGGATGCTGTAGAGACTTCTCCCCTCATGTGTTCTGGTGTAAGGGATGGTTGGAAGAGCTTTTCCAGCTCTCCTTGCTGCCCTGGCCTCGGTGCCACCAGGTCACACTGCTCTGTGCCAGCTTTCCTTGGGCTGGGAGTCTTGCTGGACACATCCCAGGGGGGCTGGAAGCCCTGCCACTCTTGGCTCTGGATTCCCCTTTCCTTGCTTGTCATCTTTCCAGGGCAGGGAGCCCAGCAGCCCCATAGGCACGACCGAAACACGGGATCAATGTTCCCAGTGGCTGGTCTATAGGAACAAGCACATGGGGAGGGAATGAGTTCATCTCCTCCGTGCTCTTGGCCGTGGCAGGGCTGTTCCTCCATTCCTGCCATGCTGGGCTGATAAGCTGGTTGCAGGGAGAACACTCTGTCCCTTCCCTGGAAGAAGAGATTCATCCAAACCTCCCTCCTGGGAGCAGCCCTTGGGAGGCAGCTGAAATTTTCCCTTTCCCAGTCCCTCCATGACTGCTAGGGAATATCCAGACCCTTGCATTGTCCATATTTCCACTGCCCAGAGGTGTTTCAGGATCTGGCAGCTGGTTCTTTCCTTTATGGCAGCTTTTTAGCTGCTTCCCCCCAGGTTGGTGCCTTGATTTCTCCTGGGTTTGGGACAGCAGGTGGTTCCAGCTTGGCTGAAGGGGGGAGTCTGAACTGAACCATCTCTGCTCCTTCACTGCAGTTGTACTGTGGAAGATTCAGCCCCTCAAAAACACCTCTGGGAACAGGAAAAAAAAGGAAGGAAGTGGATCCAAATGACTCTGGTTTCAAAGGTGATTTAGTTTGGTGACTAAACCAGGCTGCAGGCTGTCCAGTCCTATCAGCCCCATTAAAAAACAAAAATCACAAGAAAACACACGAAATCTTAACAATAGCAGAAGCCATAACTCTAATTTTTATTGTGCAGTGCTGTTTTAACAGGTGGGGTGGAACTGGAGCAGGTTTGTGTGCAGCAGGTTGGACTGATTGGTGTGAAAGGCACGTGATGTGATACCCTGTCATGTTCCAATCTTGGATTTCTGGCACGGGGGTGTGGAGAGAAGGGTGAGTGAGAGCTGTGTTTGGAGGAGTGGGGTGAGGGGTCCATTGTGCTTGCCCAGGGCTGTTGTACAGGTGTATATAAACCTGTCTATTTACTAAGGCTGCAAATTACCTTGAGACCAGAATTCTTCACAGTGAAAATACCTTGTTTTAACAGCCAGGCAGGTTCTGTGCTTCAACAACAATAACAGCCCTCCCAGCTCATCTGGCAGGTCCCTGCCAAGGGCAGGTGTCCTTGCAGGGGCAGTTCCTGCCTTTCAGAGCTCCAGGCAGGCTCAGAGGGTTGGTTTTCCTCTGTCTTGCAGACAGGAGCAGCCAGGGCAGCTCTCTGATGGATGGACCGTGTGTTCCAGTTATCTCCTGCGTGCTGGGGTTTGTAGGAGACTAATGATCTGTCTGCTCTGGTGTCTTCCAGGCATCTGCAGCAGTTGTCTCCTGAGGAGAGCACCAGAAGCTGAGATTAATCAAGGAGTGAGCTTTCCCTGGCCTTTCTTCCTCAGCCCAGCCCAGGTAAGGCAGGTCCTCAAGCACATGGCTCTCAAACAACACCCAGCAGTGCAGACCTACCAGGGCTGTTTCCTTGGCTGTTCCTTTTCCTGAGGTTTCAGACTTAATGAGCAGCTCGCCTGAAAACACATAAACCTCACACTCTCACTCTGTGAAGTGTCAATTCCTTGTCAGATAAATTCTGGCTGAAGTGTTTGAGCTTGGAGGGTTGACCAGCCAAGCCTAAAGGCCACCGAGGTGCCTGTTGTAGCCCCGTGCTCCTGTTGTTGTCCTGGCTGTGGGTTTTCCTGCAGAGGCTCCTGTTCCTCCTCTTGGTAGGAGCTGTTCCTCCCCAGTGCAGCCCCAGCAGCCCAAGTGCTGCCATGTGGGGTGTCTTGGTGGGGTTGACTCCCTCTGGTAGGTTTGGTGGCAGCTGTTCATCCCCTGCCTTACCTGTGCTGTGCAAGCCGTGGGCTCTGCAAACTTCTGGAACAGCAAAAACTGGAGCTGGGATGACCTCAGATCTTTCCAACTCTCTGTTTTCCCCCTGTGGGGGAAGGTTTGTTCCCTCCACTGGATTTTCCTGTACTGGCTCCAGTTTTCAGTGACTCAAGCCCGGGGTTTTCATCCTTTCCCTCGGGAGCCTGGCAGATTGCTCACCATGAGAGATGTTTTCCTAAGCCTCCACCTGATCTGTTCCCCTCCTTGATTCCAGCCTTGAACTGCAAGAATGGTCAGCAAAATCTACAGGGGGTTAAAGCTCATCAAGTGAACCACTTGAGCACTGGGAACTCTTCCTGGGTCACTTTGGTGCAGGTCCTGAATAAAAAGGCTTTGAAACAGATGTCGTGGTGCCACTCGAAGGGTGACAAGCACTGACAGTGTGAGCACTGAGGTCCTTCCAGGAGTCACAGGTTTGTGGAAGATTTTAGTCTATAGAATATAAATATACCTGCAGCTGGTGGAACCTGGGAAGATCACCCCTACATGGCCACATGGCAATTGCTGGTTTGATTTTGGGCTTTGCTTGTGCCCAGGACTTAGTGAAAAAGCTTTATTTTTTATTTTTTGGTCTTAGCAAGCTGGGGATTTTCCCATGGATCCCTTTCTCTGCTCTCCTGCCTGTGCTGCCAATGCTGTGTAACCAGTAGCTTGACTGTAATGCTGAAGTAATTCTTAAAATATCTTCTGCTAAACAGTTCAGTCATGACGGGATAAAGCCCTTTTCCATGAAAGATGAGTGGGATCAGGCCCTGGATTTGCTCTCAAACAGGAGCCTGCACAAGAAGGGAGAAATAAATTCTAAAGCGTGGCTGTGCAAGGCACAAAACGAAGCAATTCCGACGTCCACCACTGAGAATTCCAGAAATATTTCGGGCAGGATGGAAAGCTGGTCGTGGTTAAGAGGTCTGTGGTGGGCTGACACATCATGGGATGGGAAGCTCTGGCTCTTTGTTGGATTGCTTGGGAAGCTGGCTCGTGGTTTATCCGAACTGAGCAGGGTTCTCCTCAAGCCAGGGTGGGGAACCAGGACTGGGCAGGTACAGGGAACGATGCTGCACCTGCACCTCTGCCAGGGAGGTGGAGGGGCTTCTGTGCCACACAGGGGTCCTGCCAACCTCCCCGTGCCAAGGGACGAGCTGCTGCTGCCTTGGGGACAAGGGGTTCCTGTGCTCTGGCAGCGCTGGGGCAGCAGAGAACACAAGCAAGGGTAACACAGAACACGACCAAGGGTAACACAGAACAGGCTCTGCAGAGCCTGACTGAGCCCATCCCTGCACATCCAGCTCTTCCCTCCCAGGGCTGAGCTCACCTTTGTGCCCACTGTGGCACCAGACCCATCATCTGCTCAATCTCCAAGGCAACCCCTCCGTGCTGCTCCCCTTTGGGAGCTCCTGGGGTTCCTAAAGAGGCTACAAGGGACAGACCTTCCCTGTGCCAAGGAGCTCTAGACCAGCTGCTGCTGCCTTGGGATGGCATTCCCTGCTGGAAGGTGCTGCCTGTCCACTCCTCGGGGCTTTTCCTCCTCCTGGTTCCCTTCTCTGTGTGCTGTGCCCATGCCCAGCTGTGCCTGCACAAGGTCTGGGCTGCCAGGGGGGTCACTGGAGGTTGTTGGTGTGTGTTGGAAAGAGATTTCATTCCAGAGGAGGGATGCCAAGGGATTTGCCAGTTGTTTGCAGCACTACTCATGGTAAGGAACCAACTCACCTGCAGTTCACTGTCATGTTCCTGAGTGTCTTCCCTGAGCTCCTCTTGAGCAGTTGGTGTTTTCTGTGGAAGGGACGAGCAAGGTCAGAGGAAAACTTCATGTGCTGCTTGTGAGGAAGAACCCCCGTGTCAGGTTGTACATGGCCCTGAGACCAGCTTTGTGTGCCTAAACCCAGGCATTTCCTGACCATTCCTTACCTTGGGGTCACTGCCGTGCAGGGAGGGACTCCCATCTCCTGGGGGAAAGCCAGAGCTGCTCTCGTGGCACAGCTGGAGCCAAGTGAGGGCATGGGAAGAGCTGGCTCAGCCCGAGCACCCCCTGCTCCCTGGAGGTGACAGTGCTGCTGGTTTAGAGGAGCTGCTGTCACTTTTGTCCCTGGCTGTGACACCCTGGGGCAGTGCTGGATCAGGGGCAGGTTCTGCTCCAGCAGGAGAGAGGCTTGTTTGTCTGCTCTGTGTCCAGTGGAGCCTCCCCTGGAGCTCTCCCAAATCTCCTCTCTGCCCAAATCTCCTCTCCCAGGGCTGGTCAGAGCCTCCCCCGAGTCCCCACATTGCTCTCTCTCAGCCCTGGGTTTCTCCTGAGGTGTCTCTCAACCTCATCAGGCACTTTCCAGGAACTCTGGCAGCTGCCATGGCTGGAAATAGTGTCACTTGATGTCCCCTGAGGGCTGGGGGGGAGGAAAGGTGTTTCCCTCTGGCTTAGGGGGGATGCTGCAGCACCCAGGAGGTGGGAGCTGGTTCACCCAGTGACTTGGGAAGTGGGGCAGGAGGGCAAAGAGAACATGTTGCTTTCCCAGTTGCCAGCCCTAAAATGGTTTGGAGGAAGGAGGAGAGAACCCGCTGGTTTGTGGGGGGTGTTGGACACTCTGCAGATGGGGTTTTATGTACTTGAGTTCTGCAGAGCTCATAAGTGGTGGGGGACAGGCTGTTACTGGTGGGAACTGGTGCTGAACTGGTGAGCAAGCACAGGTGTCTGCGTGAAAGGCTCTTGTCTCCCAAATAAGACAAGTCCCAAAATGTCTGTAGGGGTTTTTTGCCCCCTTCTTTAGCACTTCTCAAGCAGCATTCAGGCTCTCCAGCCCCAGTGGGTAAGGAAGTGAGGGATGAACTTTGCCAGGAGGGAAGAACAGCTGGTGTAGTGAATGTGAGGAAAGAAAGGATTCAGGATGGTGGTGAGGCTGGGTTTGGGAGCACAGAGGGGATCTGCTGGTGGATGCAGAGCCAGGGACTCATGGTGAGTCCCCCCATCGGTGCCTGGGGGTGCTGTGGGTGTGAAGGTGGTACCTGGAGCAGCCTGTGGCATCCAAAAGAGAGAGGATGTGGAGCAGGGTGCTCTGGGGGGCTCAGGGTGCTCTGGGGGGCTCCTCCTGCTGCCCATCCCATGGGAGCAGGTCTGTGAGAGGCTCTCCAGGCAGTGCTGTGGGATGTCTGCCTTTGAGTCAGCAGCTGTTAATTCCTCCTGCAGACCTGGCATGCCTTCCTGGTGCCTTGTCTTCTGGAGTCCCACTGGGCAGGTCCCTTCCAGGGGATGCCCCTTTTCCATCCCCCCCACGATCCCAACAGCTCCCAGCAGCACAGACCCCTCTCTGCTCCCAATTTCCTGGCCCTGCTCTTTGTGTTGGCTTCCCAGGGTGAGAGGTTGCCCCAGGGAGTGCCTTGGGCTCCCTGAGCTCTTTACTTTCCCCCCAGTTTCTCAGACAGCCAGTGCAGTGAGACACAACCATCAGCCCCCTGGATTTTGTGTGCCTGGGGACAAGCCTGAGCTGCTGCTGGACTCCCCAACTCCCTGGCATTGCCACCACTGGATGTGACTCTGCAGTTTCCCATGCCCAGGTCAGTGGTGTTTATGAGCTCTGAGCACAGACTGGGGCTGGGGTTGTGTTGCCAGCATCCTGTGGTGTCAGAAATGTGCTGCATCGACACGAAATGCAGCTTGGGGGGGCTGACAAGAGGGTTCTTGTACCATGAAACAAGTTAAGGAGTTTTCTCTGATGCTTTCGAGGGGGAAAGGGACTGGGAGCTGCCGAGAGACTGATGGGGAGAATGAAACTCAAGTGGGCTGGTGGCTCTCAGTGAACTCGTGGAACTTTAACTGGGGGATGGGACTTTCCAGGCTGATTCAGAGCTGCTGTTCCCCCCAAGCACCTCACTTGGGCACCTCAGTTCTCCACCCTGCCTACACTTGTTTCCCTTCCCTGCCCACTCATTCTTTCTCCTCCTGGCTCCCTCCCCTCTGGACCTCAGCAGAGGGATCTGGGACTTCCAGCCTGTTCCTTCCCACTTCCCTGGACCTCCTTCCCGGGGATGCTGCTTCAGGAGCCCTTCCCTTGGCCGAGAGGGACACCTAGTGGGGTTGGAGCTCAGGGACCTGGGTTTCTTCCCCTTTATTTTCTTGCATTACTTATTTATTTGTAATCCTTATGAAGGTCTGGTTCTGGCAGGAGCAGGAATTGAGTCCTGACGGCCTGGGGGCAAAGGTGGCCCTTTGGTGGCCACTTGGTGGGATGTTCCTCTCTGCCCTGGGATGTCTGAGGGGAAATCCTGTCCCCATGGGAGGCTGGGGAGCAGCAGGGTGTGAGCAGGGGGGCACTTGGGTCAGCCCCAGAGCCTGCAGGTGTCTCCCAGAAGGAAGCAGAGAGGTTTTGTGGTGACCTTCCCCCTTGCAGTGTGGCAGGAGGGGGAAATGTGGGGTGAGTGAGGGCTGGCACAGAGGGGCACCTGCTGCCCTGAAGCCAAAAAGGAGAGCCAGGCACTGCCCTTGCTGCTTTGTCTGTGCTTGGGCTGCAAGAATATTTCTATCCATGTCCATCTTGTTGCTCTTTTCCATGAGTACGAGGAGTTGTGAAGGGGGGGACAACCTGACTGTCCCTTTGGACTCGAACAGAGGGAGGAGCTGAGCCCTTCCTGGCAGGTGTGGCACCGAGGGTGGCATGGGAACACAGGCCCTTCCTCTGCACAGCCGAAATATTGGGATGCCAAGAACAAACACAGCGGGTTTGTCTCTGCTTGTGCAGCAGGTGATGGTACCCAAGGCTTGCAATCCTCCCCTGGAGCTGGGTTGACACTGTGAGCCCACAGCAATCCTTCATCCCAAATTCACTGAGGTTGCTTGGAGAAGCCAGTGGGTGTTCCCAGGTATTTCAGTCCCAGTTGTGTGTGAGTGACTGGGGCTCAAAGGAAATACACTGGCAAAAGCAAGGATGAACTTGATGCCTGAGCCAAAAAGGCTTTTAGGAAATCTTCCCCACCCCAATAATTCAGGGTAGGTGACAGTGAGAGCTGAGGAGCTCTGCTGGTCTGTGCTCTCCAGGGCTGAGCCAGCCCCTCAGAGCCCTCCCTGTGCTCAGTGCCAGCCTGGAATGGGGTTTTGGGGAGGAAAGGAGCTGTGGGGGTGGCACTGCTCTTGGTGAAGGAAAACCTGTCTGAACACGCTTCTCTTCTGCATTTGGGTGCACAGGAGTCGTGTTTGTTTGGAAAAGCATCTCCTGCCACCCTTGCTTGGCTCAGCAATCCTCCTGGATGGGGCAGGATCCCCAAACCACAGAGAGTGAGCAGACCCTGGATCTTGGGCTCTGCAAGGTGCTAGGACATCCCACTGGATGTTCCCCTGGGTGCTGTTTTACTTCAGGCCCCTTCTGGGGATCACCATGCATAGCTTCTCAAATTTAGGGATGATTTTTTGAGGGGCTGTCTGCAAACTGGAATTTAACACTGGAATGAAACCACTTGTGCTCTATTAGGTGTGACAGCTCAGTGCTGCAAACTGCTGCTCCCTGGGCAAGAGGGTGACCACAGTCAATGCTTTTTCATGTTGCTGCAGCATCATGTAAGGAGATATAAAATGTTCCTTACCTTTGTTCCTCTGCAGAGGACTGGGGCACAGACCATCCCCCTGCAAGCCCTTACAGCTGCTTTTGGTGAGGATTTCTCCCTCCACTCTGTTTCTCCACCACAGAGGACAAGGGTACAGCATTCCAGGGTTTTCCTTGGAGCAGCTCCACTCCCCCTGAGCACTGGGGGTCTGTGCTCCAGGTTTCTGACTCAGGAGCATTTGCACAGGAGCTCAGGAAGAACCACAGAGGCACAGTATTAGAAAACATCCCAGTTTATTGGAGCATCTCAATTCACAGAGTTTTACAAAACAAAGTATTTACAGGTGAGGAAGGGACTAACTCATCTCAAGTGGAATGTGCTCTGCTGGGGCAAGGCACAGGCTACACCAGGGAAAGGAAGGAAATCAGCACATTCACAGGTCACATTTGTCTTTACAAAACTAAGCTGGGTGGGAGGCTGGTGAGGGCACAGCTGACCCTGCTGCCCTTGCAGGGAGCACTCCAGGAAGGATTCAGTGCAGCCCTTGTGCTCTTCACCAGGACTTCAGCCCCCTGGGGCTGGGCAGGAGCTGCAGCAGCTCAGCCCAGCACGGTGCAAAGGCACAGTGTGGTGATGCCAGTGGCCCTGGGCTCTCCATCTGTGCCAGGAGCTCCTGCCCTGGCTCCCTCTGGGCTGAGGGGTGCTCTTCACCTTCTCTCTTTCAGGCCCTCAGCCCTGGACTGAGTTGGACAGAGCATAGAAGGAGGAGATCACAGTGTGGGGCAAGCAGGAGATCCCCCCAAAACCATGCTAAGACCTCCCTTTCTCCCCCTCCATGACTGAACACCAGAGTGGGGAGGATGGCCAGGTCTTAGATTATATTCGGAAAGCATCTTTTTGAACCTGTCCAATGAAGTTTGCCTCTAACCACAAAGTGTTCTCTTCTCTTTTTTTAAATTTCTTAAGTTTATTATTCTCTGTAATCTTGAATGATGGCCCTTTCAAGTCATTCACAGGAGCTGCACTAGGTTACCCACCAAGGGAGAAACTTCTCCAGACATGGATTTCTAAGTTGGGAAGACCATGGGCTGAACCAAACCATCAGCTCTGGCAGTCCCAGGCACTTGCAGCGAGGTAGAGGGAGGGTTGAAGTTCACAGTAGAGGCCATGCATGGCTGGCACTGCCAAGTGTCCAAGAGGTGTCCAGGCTGGAATCCATCCATCCATCCATCCATCCATCCCTAGAGGCCAGTGTGCTGCTGGATCCAGCCTCGCAGGCTGGTGAGCCGG
>JAWWMO010000070.1:1841581-1869664 GCA_035047845.1 Dendrocincla fuliginosa | reverse complement strand
GGAGAGGATATGGTGTTTTACAATACGACACGATACGTTATGATGTGACATTTTATGGTATGACATAGTATGATATGATATGGTATTTTAAGATAGGATACAATTCAGTATGATATGATATGATATGATATGATATGATATGATATGATATGATATGATATGATAGATATGACATTGTGTGATATATAGCATTGTAAGTTTCAATACGGTATGATATCACATGACATGATATGACATCATATGTTATGACATTGTATGATATGATATATGATATTGTAAGATAGGATTGAATATGACATTAGGATAGGATAGGATAGGATAGGATAGGATAGGATAGGATAGGATAGGATAGGATGCGATATGACATGATACGGTATGATATGACATTTTATGGCATGACATAGTATGATATGACATGACATATGTGATATGATATGTTATGATATATGATATGATATGATATGATTATGATATGATATGATGATATGATATGGCATTGTAAGTTACAATACGGTATGATACGACATCACATGATATGACATTGCATGATATGGTATGGTATATTAAGCTAGGATACAAATGATATGATATGGCATTGTAAGATACGATATGGTTTGATATTATATGACATCACATGATATAATATGGAATGATATCATATGATATAAAATTCTATGCTATGGCATTGCATGATATGATACTGCATTGTTGTGATAGCGTGGTGGAATGCTCCCCCTTCCCGTTTCCCCCTGGCCACATGGTCCCCAAGATGCCCCAGGAAAGAGACACACAGACACTGCAGGAGGGGACAGCAGAGAGAGGGTTTATTCACATGGTCAGTGGTATTTAAAGGCTTTTAGGGAATTTTGGTTACAACCAATAGAAATCGAGGGATAACAACCAACGGGAAAAGGGTTAACAAAGGACCAGTAGGAGGGCTTCACATAGTCCTGCCACAACAAATTCCTGCATACTAAGCTAGGGAGATAAGAGTTTTCTCAAGGGGTCTTTGGAAGGAGAAGGGTTGGTCAGGGGAAAAAAGGCAAGGCATCCATTTTACAATACAGTAAAAGCCTCAGTTTTTAAGGCATTATGGCTGGTTTCTTCATTTTCGTCACAGGCCCACTGCCACAACTGAAGTGGCTGCTGCAGTTTAGAACAGGAGCTGTTGTTTCATTTTTCAAGTTGCCTAACCCCCTCCTAATTGCAGTAAATCCAGTGAGGAAGTACACAAAAAGATCAGACTAGAGGAAGAGGACTAAAAGCTTGGAAAGGGATGAAAGAAACACTCCAATTACAAAGAAAGTTTGGGGTTTTTTATGTATTACTTCATTATTACAAACAAAAATCTCTTTCTTTAGCCTAAGCTCCTAAATTTGATACAACACACTTGAAATGTTTTTCAGTTGCTTTACTTTTGACAGCAAATAACCACCCCTCACCCCCCAAAATCACAGGTCAAGAGGCAATGTTTCAATGTGATGAGGTGCTGGCACTCTGGGGAGAGAAACGACACACAGCTGGTCAGTGGAAGCAGGTTCCTGTCCACCCTGTCTTACCATCTGCACTGTCCAGGCCATGCTGCTGGGCGTGCTCTGAGCTGCAGCAAAATCTCCCATTTGATTCTCGGTTTTGGAGGAGAGCGGGATGGCAGTGAAGCAGAACAAGGATTTAAGTCAGCTTAGCAGGAGATTCAGCACTGGGCCCTGAGAAATATGAGGTTTATGTCAAAGTATAACCGAGAAAGAAACCAGGTTCCTAAAGATTAACTACCAGGGGGAATCCTCCCTTCATGTACCAGGAGAGATAGCAGAAACAGAAATAAGGAGTAGGCATCCGGAGAGATAGGGAGGTCATGGGTCAGGAGGTTTCTTTGCAGGCCCCTACATGCAGCCAGTGAAACAAAGAAAGGTAAAAAGTTCAACCAAGGAAGAAGAGAGAAAACGGCACCTCTAAGGATGAAGAAACAGGAACAACCACCAAAATTCTCCCCAAAAGATGTCTCTGCCTCAAGATCCACCCAAACCCCACCTAGCATGAATATTATAATTAGATGACTAGACCTAGTGAATACATATGTAGAAATGTTATGTCCCCCCTTGAAAAACTGTATAAAACCCCGAACTTTGCACTGGAACTTTAGAGCTTCTTTGCCTGATGCGAATTGGGAGCTCTCCAACATTGTATACAATAAATACCTTTGCTGCTTAAAGATAAAATTATGTCTTTGAGCAGTTTTTCCGTGCTGTTTTGGCATCACAGTACAAGTGCCCCCTCCTCCAGCCAACAATGGGAGACCAACCCCCTCAGCAGCTGCTAGAGTGGGATGCTCGTGTGTCCAGTACTGTCTCTCAAAACCCAGTATCCCTCTCCCCATGCTGTGAAAAGGAGCTGATCCTGGATGATGTCCCCATTTGCCTTGAAGGTGGTGTCCTTGCAGACCATGGCTGGGGTAGCAGTGGCAGTGGATCCACTCTGCAGATGGTTCCAGCACTTTCTAGTCTGGTCCGGACGCCAGGTAGACTCTTCCTTTAAAAAAACCCCAACAAATTCATGAAAGTAAATTAAAAACAAAACTTGGCAACAAGATAAAAGGTGAAATGTTATTAATGTATCAGGGGCCTGTGGAAGGCTTAGCTGCCTACTGCAAGGAATAAACCTGCCCCTATATAGGAAAAATCCATGCTTTTCCCTGCCCAGGCCTTGATAAAAAACAATCATTCTAAGCCAGGGCAAACAAGGGTAGTGGGGCAGCCACAGCCCTTCCTCTCCAACAAAGCGGGAGGGATGGATCTCTGCTGTCTTCTGGGGCAGGTGAAAGTCCTGCAGCCAAGAATGACTGAAAATATCTTCCAGAGATGGCCTGTGCAAGGGGCACATGGACAAACAGAACCTGATGAGGTGCTGGCACTCTGGGGAGAGAAACCAAAAATCACCAGTCAGTGGGAGAAGGCTCCTGTCCATGTTCTGCCAGGGTCTGTAGTGCACAGGCCATGCTGGGAGCACTCAGAGCTGCACCCAAGCCTCCTGATCCATTCTCTGTTTCAGAGGAGAGCAGGATGGATGGACATGTGCCACCTTCCCCAGCCAACCATGGGAGATTAACCTCCTCCACAGATGCAAGAGAGGGATGCTGTGTGCTACCTGCAATCTCCCAACACCGTTATTCCCTCCGTGCCACAAAGCTGGGTACCTTGTGACATGCATGACAGCAAGCAGAGCTCATCTCTGATGATGTTCTCATCTTTGTTGAAGGGATGGTACCTGCAGACCATGATGTAGAGCAGGGTGTCCAAGGACCAGATTGCCACTGAATGGCCATGATAGCAGTGGAAGCAGATCCACCCTGGTGGCCCATACTCCAGCATTCCTAAGGGACGCATGTAGAGCTCATCAGATGGATGCTGTCCACACTTCACCTGGGCATCCCTGAGGATGCACAGCTTGCACAGGTGGCAGAAATGAATCCTGCCCCAGGATGTGACCCCTCCCCATAGTGTCCAGCACAGGGGTCTCTCTGTGGTGGCACCATGGCTGGGCAAGGAACCACCAGGCCCAGAACCTTCAAACCATCCATGCCCCCAACCAAGTGGGGAACATCTGGTGCCCACCTAGGTCCCAAGTGTGGGCTCACCAGCAAATCAGGTAAAGGTTGTGCCCTTTAGGTATATGCCACAACCAGAGTCGATCAGCTTTGTCTTGCTGGTGGCCAGGTCAAGGATGATGTTCTTGGTCTTGATGCTGCGGTGCAGGACACTGCAGCTACTGCAATGCCACACAGCCTCCAGCATCTGGTGGAATAACACCCATGGCATCTCCTCTCTCAGAAACCTCCACTCCCTCAGGAAGTCATGGAGGTCCTCCCCTTCCTCCCTCCTATCGCCTCCCTTTTCTGCCTTTCCTGCCCTGTCCCACCTGGGCCATACCACCACCCGCTGTGGTCTTGCCTCTGCCAGACTCTCGGCAGTACTGATTGTGGCACTGTGGGGCAGGACACTCTGGCTGGGGCTGGCACCACAGCAGTGTCTTTTTGGCTCCACCTGGCCTGGCCCCAAAATTCTGAAATACATAATCAAAGCCTTTAAAGTGTGTAATTACTGCCTTGTTGCACACTGGGTAACAGATCTAATTTTTGTGGACAACTTGATGGTTATGTAAAATTTCCCTATCCAGGTGGCTTGTACAACCTATACAAATATCCCTAAAGTACCCCTTCAGGTAGTGGAGGGCTGCTGTAAGATCTCATCAGCATGTTCTCTTCTCGTGGCTGAAAAATGCAAGTTTTCAGTGGACACACCACTTCACACAGCAGCAACCCTCAAGAGTGGCTCTGGTTGTTCACCTGCCCTTTGCTCTCCAACACCCTTCCCCTGCAGGGCAGCTGCAGGAGGCGCGCCGGGTGTTTAAACCTCCCTTAGACCTCCCAAAGACCCGCACTCCTGCCAAGGGCAGGCCTGGTTCTGTGGCAGGAAAGCAAACAGACTTCCCCGGGCCTTCACAGCTGCTCTCAGTCCCCGTGGTCGGGGAGGAGGGATCCCTCTGTGGACTCTGTTAAAGCCTTTTGAATGGCGGGGCCAGGGGGGGCACGGCCAGGATTTCTCTTCGAACCCTATGACTGTGATCTTGCGAATTCAAGGACAGAGCCCATCCTTTAATTCGAAGCTCTGCCAGCTCCGCTTCCTCTTCGCCGTCATGGCTGTGGGCGTCTCAGAGGCCAGAAGCGGGGTGGGTGCACGGGGAGGAGCCAAAGGGCTGCGGGTGCCCCTAAGGGGAGGACACAGGCTTCGGGGCTGCTGGGGCTGGCTGTGGCCCCGGCTGTGCGGTACGGCGGGTCCCCCGGCAGCCCCGGGTACCACCCCCGGGTACCACCCCCGGGTACCACCCCCGGCCCCTTCCCGCCGCGGGGGCTGTGCCCGCCCGCCAGGCCCCGCCCACGGCAGCCCACGGACCAATGGCGGGGCCGGAGGGTAGTGACGGGGCGGAGCGTCCCTGCCGCCACGCGGGAAGCCTCTCGGAGCCCCTCCCGCCCGCCAGCGCCGGGACGGCCGCGGCTCTCGGCTACTGGGCGGGCAGGGCCCGGCCCGGGCACACCGCAGGGCGGCGGGACCCGCCAGCGCCGGGCCCTCGGCCCTGCTCTTGCCCCTTCGTTTTTCCCACGAATTGGTTTTTCCTTTCTGTCGTCCTGCTTTTCCGACGACGACGAGCTGCGGAAGCTGAGGCACGACACCGGCACCGCGTAAGGGACGGCGGCGGGGAGCGGCCAGGCGCTGGGGAGGGCGGTGGAACAGGCCCGCCCGCCACTGCCGAGGGCTGCAGCGAGAGAGCACTTGAGGGATGTTCCTCTTCCCTTACTGCGGGCGCGGGAGCTGGCCGGGGCTGGGTGCTAACGCTCGGGACCGGGCACCTAAGCAAGCTGCCCGGAGCCTTAATTTTGGTGGAAGAGCCCGGGTTCCCGGGGGGGAAAAAGCCCGTTTCCTGGGAGCGGCGGGCGAGCTCCCCCTGCTCCCCGCAACGGCTGCGCCGCCCGCGCGCGGCGGGTTCCTCATCGTTCCCGCCGCCGAACCACCGCGACGGCCGGGCCAGCGGCCCCCGCGGCTCTCCGGGAGCTCTCTCTCCCGGCCCAAAATCCACCACAGCCGGGCACCGGAGCCAGCGCCGCATCCCCCGCCTGGGACTCCCTAAAACTTAAAGCTGCCAGCTGGCTCGGAGTGACGGTGTGCTTGTACTGGGGTCCCTGTGCCCGCCCCCTCTCCGGCTTGGTTTTGCGTACCAGGGAAAAGAAGGGAGAAGCACAAATAACATCAATCCGAGGGAAGCAGGTTGCGGGCACGGGACGGAACCCGACGAAGACTTTAATGTCTATAGTCGAGGTTTTGGACCCTGAGAGTTTGTCCTGCTCGCGACAGGTGGGAGAAACGACCTTGCCTGGTTGGGACGGCAGGGTCGGATTTTGGTTAGTTGAGGGGGGTTTTGTTGGTTTCTTCAGCCGAAAGCTTGCTGGGCAGCGCCAGCCCACCGGCGTTTGGGTGGCACTGCGGGCGTGGCGGTTTGAGGGAATTCCCCCGAAGATCAGGGCTGCTAAAAGTTCCCCGAGGCAGGCGTTGCAGCTCCAGTACTCAGCACCCCAGGGATGCGTCTCGCCCAGCGGCACCGGGAGCACCCAGGCTCTGGCCGGGTGCAGAGCGCGACTGTGCCTCGGGGAACCTCAATCTTCTCCCTCTTGTTCTTGCAGGATCTGCCCCATTCATTCCCTCCCCTTCCTGTGCCCTCTGTGAAGTGTCGAGGCATGGTGTGCTCCAGCCCTGTGCTGAGAGCTCGGGGACAATCAAACTCTGCCAATGAAGACCGGCCTGGTGGTGAGCCAGACCCCATGTGGCTGGCCAAGCTCACAGGCATCCACATCGGCTTGCCCCCAATATCCGAGGACCCAGACGACCACTGCACCATCTGGGAAAATCTGGTGAGTCTGGTGGATTTTCAGTCCCCAGGCTTTCCCCTGACCGCTGAGGAGCTGTGCCAGTACATCGACATACCCCGCGTGCCCACCTCCTCCTCCATCACCTCGATGACCATGACGACGCACCGTGCTGTGGCCGAGCCCCCTCAGCTCACAGGGAACATCAACTACAAGACCAACCCGCACATCAGGCCGCCCTACTCCTACGCCACCCTCATCTGCATGGCGATGGAAGCCATCAAGAAGCCCAAGATCACCCTCTCGGCCATCTGCAAGTGGATCAGTGACAACTTCTGCTACTTCCGACCTGCCGATCCCACCTGGCAGGTAGGTGATTTGGAGCCCTCTTGCCTTGGCCCCTCTCCCCGCAGGGCTGCGCAGAGCTTTCCGCAGCTTCCACCCTGCAAGACAAGGTTCCACAGGGATGCTGGATCCCACTGGCAGGAGAGTGGCACCAGCAGCCGGTGGGGAATGGCTGGAACGGGAAAGAGCTTGGCTGGGCACAAATGCGACGGCCACAGGGGTGGCAGAGGGAAGGAACCCTTCTGGTAGAACCCGGGGCCATTTTGGGAGCAGGGAGGTACCCATTGGATTCCTGGCCCCTGAGGCTCCTCTTGGCTCCACAGAAAAGGCCTCTCTGTCCCTACCTTTCCGGAGTTCTGGTGGGGTCCCAAGTCCCTCAGGGGTGAGAGCATGTTGAGAAGTCACCACATCAAGTATCCCTGGGTGCTGAGGACCAGGCACAGGACAGGCATGGAGATGCTGCCTGTTGAACAAGTCACTTATAGGGGAGGTTCCAAGCTGAAGCATTGCTGCTTTCCAAGCAGGGCAGAGGGCTGGTCTCCTGGCTCCTCAGACAGGCCAAGGTGGCTCCATCTCTGGGACAACCTGCTGAGACCTGCAGAGGGAAGACCAAGGGAGGTCAAAATAGGCTGCTGTCCCCAGATGGCACAAGCATGTCCCTGATTATTCGCTGCACTCTGGGCACATTTAGGGATTCAAGGGATTTTCTGGAGGGCACATAGGTTGAGATGTCTTGGCATTGCTGCTTCTTTCTCTTCCTAAAAAGCCTTACTGAAAATCTGCTTTTGTGCCAGCCTCCCCACACAAGTAGGTCCCTCTCATGTCAGCAGACAAGCATTCAGCCTTAAGTGTTTTTCTCTTTTGGATCTAGAGCTCCGTCCGGCACAACCTCTGCATTAACAAGTGCTTCATCAAGGTGACCCGGGAGAAGAGTGAGCCAGGGAGAGGTGCATTTTGGAAGCTCCACCCCCGATATGCCAACCGGCTCAAGAACAGGACCTTCAAAGAGCGGAGGATGCCTCCAGTGCAGATCCAGCCAGCCTTCCCAAAAAGAGCCCAGCAGAAGGTATGGCACATCGTCAGCCCGGCCACTTCAGCCTGCAGCTCCCATAACAACCTTGAGGTAAGCACAGAGCTGCAGCAGCTGCTGAAAGAGTTTGAAGAGTTTGAAAACAGCCAGAACTGGAATTCCATGGAGAAGGAATCGGGACAGCAGTGCAAGCAGCCCATGCCACTGGCCGAGGCCTCTCGGCTTCCCAGATCTGCCTTGGGGACCCACGAAGGGCAGAGCGAGCTGACTGAGCTGAAGGGTGACACTGACTGGGAAGCTCTCCTGAGCAACCACTTGGATGAAGGAGACTTCTCTGCTCTTGAGGATCTGGAGCTCCCGCCTCCCATCCGGCCCATAACACTGCACCTGGATTGGATGGGAAAAGGGCAGCACACAGACTGTCCCCAAGGTCAGGAGCAAGGCCTCACCAAACCCAACCACAACAACCCATGCTTGGATGAAACCCTCATGGCCACAGCTTTCCTGCAGCGCACCTGGCATGAGGAGACAAGCAATAACCTCTCCACCTTCATCACCACTGACCAGGGGGCTGAAAACATGCAGGCCTCTTTGCCAGAGAGGGATATCACGGACTGCAACTTTCTGACCTTCTATTAAGACTTTATTAGAGATGGTAGATAGTAGGTGATAGACTAGATTAGATTAGACAGACTTAGGAGGGGCTTTGGGGGTGGATGAAGATGTTTATATTGACAGAGTTTCTTTTTACTTCTTTCTGTTCTCATTTAACAGCTGTGAGGGGGAGCCGGCTCCTCTACGTCCCCAGGCCTCCTAGGGTCTGGAGGGGATTGTGAAATCCCCACGTGGTCAGGAGTAAAGAGATGTAGCACCCCGAGGTAGGGAGGTCATAGAAAAGCCTTTAATTGTTTGACTTAAGGGTATTTAAGCCCTTCAGGCGGGGTTTGGGAGGTAGGATGTGATTGGGTAAGGGTTCAGGGGGAGTGGTGTGGTTTGAGGGGCACAGGAGCCAATAAGGGAGCAGGAGGTCCCAAACCCAGTGGAAGCCCAGGAATAGGGAGTGACTGGTGATACATCCAATAAGGTCGGGAGTGGGGCGGGGCTGGATACCCGGGAAGAAAGGACCAGTCTATTTTCACGTGTGTGCTGGGGGTTCTAGGAGTTACAATCTAAACGGGGAAAAACCCGCACATAAAAGACGCAGGTAATGTTGAATTATAAAGTCTCTGGTCCTTTGCAAGTTGTCACAGTGGTGGTCTTGTCTCCAGGGGTTTCCCTTTCCATGATGTGTAGTCTGGATGGATCCTCTGTCTCTGTTTCGCATGTGCCGTGGCAGAAGTCTTTCCCAACACTCATTTTTGGCGAATATGTTGAAGAACTGCACAAATACTTCTACATTTTAACTTTTTTCACACAAAAGTTATTAACAAATTAAACAAAATAGTGAAGAAAAACAATGGAAAAGAAAACCCCTTTTGCCTTCTTGTTTCCCTCCAGCACCACCTGGCTCTGCCTGAGCCACTGCCCTGGAGGCAGGGGAGATCTCCTCAGCCCAGCCCTGTGTTCGTATGCCCAGCCCCATGACATGGGAGTCCCCACCCACTTTCACAACACAGCTACTCCCCATGGGGAAACTGAGGCACAAGCCACCACCAGCATGCCAATGGTTACACATGGCTGGTGCAACATGAGGCTGCCTGTGCCCAGTGTCCTGAGTCTTGGGTGCTGCTCCCAACCCTGGAAATAGCCTTCCCTGCCCCTGCAGAGAATTCCTGGGGGCAACATGGTCCAAATGCCAGGAACAATCCCTCTGCCTGTGCCATGTGCCCACCTGGCCCTGCAGACGCTCTGAGAAGCCCAAGGGGATTCAGAGCCCTCATGGGCCCAGGGTGGCAAGAGGAACTGCACAGAAGCCATAGGAAGAGCCGAGCCCATGCCAGGCCAGCTCCCTCAAGAAGCAGTTGGGCTGCGCGGAGGCAGGGACCAAAGCTGCGCTCGCTCAGCTGCCAGCCCAACTGGCACAGGCACGGCAGGGGGTGGCAGGGGTAGAGGTAACAGGTTCAGGGAGCCCCTTGGGGAGCACAGGTGGGCTCAAGGATGTGGGTTGGGGGCCAGGCTGGCTGTGGCCAGGCTGTGGGTAAGTCTCTGTAAACACAGTTGGGGAGACAGGGCTGCCACCTGGGATGAGAAGGCGGGAGAAGGGGGCTGGAAGGGCACTCTGGAAAAGGCTGGTTTACCCCTTGCCTGGAGGCTGGCCAGACCAAACCTGTCACACCTGAGTATTTCCAGGGACAGAGACCACCCTCCAGGTCCTGCATGAGGCTGCTCCAGCTCTGTGCTTCTTCTCAACCATTCCTCCCTCAGGCCTGCTGTGTAGAGGGGGGCTTAGAGCTGGGTCACTTTGCAGCCCCCCCAGCAGCACTTTTCCATTCTCCACCTCTGATGGGGATGGGCTGGGAGCCCCTCCTACCCTCAACGATCTCACTCACCTGGCAGCTCAGGGCACAGGTTCGTGCTCCGGAGCCCTGGTGGGCACTCTGTAAGAGGCTTGTTGGCCTCTGCTTGGGGGTAAAAAAACTGAACTGAAATCAGGAGTCTGGCTTGTAAGGAGCAAACAGTACACTATTCTGTCAAGTGCCTGGCAAGGATCAGAACCATTAATAGATTCTGTCTTATAGTTCTGATTATTAAGTGAATGCCTATCGGAATTTAACCTTCCTGTGAAAAAGCCTATGTCATTGTAATAAGACTAGTCCAAGATTCATGGGCATTTGGTAGTCCCAAATCATTAGTACCAGAGATTAACATGTACTTAACAGTGTTTGATGAAGAAGACATCTTCATTTGTGTACTCTTGGCCAAACAGAATCAAGTTTTCTTCACCACTGTATTGGAAAATCCAACTACAGGTTCGACAATGCAGGTCTCCTGGACTGTTCTCCCATAAGGACTACCCTGTTAAAGGAGCTGGAACAGTGGCATCATGAGTCTTATCCCAACCACTTTGCTCCCAGTCTGTAGGACAGTAGAACTGTATCCTGACTGTTTAGTAACTATAGAACAAGTTTGTTACAGCAGCCCATATCTTCAAGATGAGCCACCACCTAAGGCAGAGATGGAGCTTTGTACTGACGGAAGCAGTCCAGGTGAACCCCTCACCAGCAAGAGAACCCCTCATCTGCTTAGAGGTCCCAATTAGGAGTCCTCACTCTGTCCCTGTAATTGAGCTGAGGAAAGAAAGTCAATACTCATCCAGACTCAAAATATGGCTTCTACATAGTCTGTGCTCTGCCAAATTATACAAAAAGAGATGATAAGGAAGGATGGTGGGAAACAGCTAGAAAAACAGCTATTGGTCTCTGAGAAGATAATGGAAACCCGACTTTCAAAGGATGCAAGAGATCTATGTGGGAGCAGGTGCACTGTTGCTTTCACCATAGCATCAATAAAAATATCTATTAGTACCAGTAAATATCCTTTTTGGCTGGCCAGAGGCTTTCCCCTGTCATACCAACAAGAGTGGAGAAGGAATTTAGGTTTTGTTAAAAGAAATAACAGCCAGATTTGGTATACCAGAAGAAATATTCAGAGAATGAACTTTGCTTTATAGCAGAAATAGTGCAGTAAGTGTTTAAGTTTTTGCAGATGAATTGGGAAATACACACCCAATGAAAACCACAGTCTAGGAAGAAGGTAGAAATAATGAAACAGACAAGAAAGAGGTATTATCACCTTGAGTTGTGCCAAAAGACTAATTAAGCAATCAGCAGTAGTAGTTCACGTGTTGATGGCCAGGAAAAGACGTGAGACTGATGAGCCTTGTTGTAAGGACAAATCTCATAGCCTCAAAGGGGGGGAAAGATATTGAGCCCCTTAAGATCTGAGCCCCCCCCAAGGTTTGAATGAAACGTTGCAATTTTTTCTCATTCTTAATCAGTAGCTGTAGCAGGACAGTTATGATTGAGCAATTGCATTGTGAACATTGTATGCTTGGCTAATCTTTTGTTTAAAGAAAAGGGAATATAATCCCAAGAGTAACGGGCTGTTTGGCTGACAGCCACCAGGAGGGAAGCCAGCAGGACTGAGCAATACCACTGGCCACCTACTCAAAAGAGACCCCAGCTCCAATGGAGGGAAGAGCTGCACCTGTGGACTATTGAGCAAAGGAAGTAGATATACACCTAGCAAATAGGGGTTTGAATGCTCGCAAATAAAAAGTGCTGATGCCTTTGTTAAAGTGTTCCAGTAGCGTAAAGCTTGGCTGAGCGGGGAATCAGCCTTTTGTGGGAACCACCCACCTCCCTTCTTTGGCAAACTGGAATAAAGAAATAGAAATCCTTCGCCGCGGTGTGTGAATTGGCGCTGCCCACCAAGGAAGGAGTACGCAGCCAGGACAACACGCGGGGTCCGCAGAAACTTCCTGCCCGTCTCTCCGCACCACATCCCTTTTGCAGAGCGCCGACCGCGCACCCCAGGCTGCGCGGGCCCCGCCCTTCCACACCGACGGCCGAGGGGCGTCAGGAACGGGGCTGGAGGACAGACAGCTCCCAGCGCGGCAGGACCGGCGCAGCGGGGCCCGGAGCTACCGGGGGGGCGGTCCCGTAGCTCGCCCGTCCCCGGCGCTAGCGTCAGGCACCGGGTGCCGGTTCCTCCCGACGCTTCCTCCGCTGGCCCCTGGCCCCGCTCGCCCGGTGCCGCGAAGGGCGCGGTCGTTCTGTCACCTGCGGGCGCCGGTCCCACCGCCCCCGAGTCCCCCCGCCCGTCCCGGAGCCACCGGCCCAGGTCGTGCACCAGGGAACGGCTCGGCCCAAACGCGGCTGCCCGCCCGGGAGAGCCGGCCCCGCGCCACCGAGAATCACAGAGCACCCAGACGCCTCGTCTCACCTCTCCTCGCTTCGCCTCACGTCCCAGAGCCCTCCGTCAGCTCCGGTCCTGTCCCGGTCCCGCCGGATCCCCCGGCGCACACCGCCCGGGGCTGCCCTCGCTCTCCTCGCTCCCGCCGCTGCGGCCCCGGCCTCGCAGCGAGGGCGTCGCGGTCGCCACGGGCGACGTCACGTGTCACTATGGGGGCAGAGCCAAGCAGCTCCGCCCGCCGCCCCTTTGTCACCGCCTGTCCCTCCCGATCGCAGCGATTTGACAAACACCACGATTTACTCAATTCGATTACTCAGTGCGCATCAGCGCCGGCGACAGCGCATCGCCCCGCAGAGGTTGCTCCGATGCCCGCCCCGCCAGCGCGGGGCCGGGCCATGTGAGGAGGCGGACGGGGAGCGGGAGGCTTTCAGCGCGACTTGCGCAGGGGATGAGATGGGGTTGGGTAGGGGGAGGTGAGGGTCGGTGGCAGGCGCATCGACACAAAACAAGGATGATATTCAGGTACTTGCTAGGCGGCTCCGCCGGTGCGAGAGTCTTTATCCTTGAAGTCCTCTGAAGAGACCATTCTCTTTTTGGGACTAAAGACTTCATCCATGGCCCTCCCAGCCACAGCACAAGAATTCCTGTCTGTGCTACGATGCTTCCTCTTCCGGTGCTTCTTTTTGAAGGAACTCTCCAGTTCCACCTGTCTGTCTCACATGCTGTCCCACAGCAGTCTGGGAAAGTGAGAGTTGCTGCAGCACATGCTGATGGTGAAGCGTACAGGGGAGACCTGGAGCAAGATCTTAGACCAGGCTGGTGCCTCCTGATCCCACGAGACACTAGTAGAGAGTCAGGGCCTGCAATGCCCTCTCCCACCTTGTGCCAATAATCAGAGACTGCCCTACTTCTCAGATCTGGAGCAAACCCTGCGAGTTCTGGAGAACAGGAGAGTCAACTGCGAGACCACACAAATGCCCAGTGCAGCACCCCAAGGCTGCCATTGTTCTTGCTGCCGTGCAGAAGCCTGGGAGCAATGGCATTGCCTACCTGGACTTGCCCAGAGGCAGAGTCAGGGCAGGTGATGTCTAAGAGGTTGGACACACCACTTGTTCCTGGCTGCACACTAGACTTGGTGCCACTGAGCAGCACCCTTGGGGCCCATCCTGTTTCAGTCCCAGTTGCTGTTGGCTCATCCAGCCCATGTCCCTTCAAATGACTTGAACTCCATACTTAAAAATAAGAGGTTGCCAGATGGGCACATGCAAGTACACAGCTTTCAAAATACCATCACACAAACATTCTACACTATTTCCACCAAATTGCCCGAAAACCTAAGGAGAAGAAAACACCCTGTCAATTATTCATTCAAGGCCAACAGGGGTGTTTAATTCTGGCTTTGGCTTTTCTGCCTGTTGATTCCATATGAGTGTTTCCTCCTCCTCTTTGCTGACTGGTGGTAGTCTGTGATCTCCACAAACCGCCTGCGGAGATCATAGCCCTGCTGCGGTGATCTACCCTGCTCTCTCTGCCTTTGCAGGGGTTGCTCCTGAGCAGCACTGGGTGTAAGAGCCTGCTGGCAGCTTCTTTTGGAGGGCCCTGAAGCTGGGCCATCCTGCAGAGCATGCTCATGTCCTAGAGGACTAGTTCTCCTCCTTTTCCTTCCTGTTGAGCTGTCATAGGTGGTGCTTTCGACAAACCAGCTGTGGTGATCACTGTCCCACTGCAGGGATCTGTTCTGGGTCCTCTCCCTGGCACTCTTCCTTGGGCAGCGCATCAATGTAGTGGTACCAGGCAGACCCTGTGGTCCTGCAGAATCTGCCTGCTTGCTGCTGGCCCCATACTGACTTGGGAAGGAATGAGCATAGCGTGGTGTCAGTGAGGAAGACGCCATTTCCCTCATTTTCAAATCAGAGCATCTGGAGAAAAAAAGAGTGATCTCTGTTTAGGGCATTCCTTAAAGACTTCTCAGGGATTCAGTCATATTCTTGGAGCAGTTTCTACAACAAAGACTTCATCAAGGTCACCAATGGGAAATTCAGCTGGGGTCTTCCCACCTGGTCTGCCCTGTAAGAGCAAGTCCTCAACTCTACACTCCCCCAAGGCCTCCATTTCACAGAATCCTGGCAAAGTTTGGTTTGGAAGGGTTCTTACATACCACCTAGTTTCAGATGCCCTGCCATGAGCAGGGACATCTGCTACTAGACCAGATTGCTCTAAGCCATCCTTTCAGGGATGGGGCAGCCACAGCTTCTCTAGGAAACCTGCTTCAATGCCTCACTGACAGGGCAGAATTTCTTTCTAATATCTAACCTAAATCTTTGCTCTTTCACTTTGAAATTACCTCTTTTCCTATCACTATGTTCACTGATAATGAATCCCTCCCCATCTTTCCTGGAAGCCCCTTTAAGTCCTTTTCTCTGTATGAGCCAGTTTCAGAGAGCGGGAAGAGAGCAGTTTACACAGGACAGCAAGCCTAAAGCCCAGCAAGGAAAGAGAAAGACTGGTGTGGGGTAGTTCTGGATTGACAGCACTGAAGATGCAAGGAGGAATTGTCTCCTATGACAGAAACAGTCAGAACGATGAGGGAACAAACAGCAAATCCAGGAAAAGGAAATGTATTTGAACATGTGGCACTGGTTATTACCTGGCATAGAACAGCAAATAGGCTTGCTGCCTGAGAACTGCATGGATGCCACAATTATCCACAGACTCATCATCCATCTTGTACCATAGTCCATTGCTGGCCTGCAAAAGAAGGCATCCAGTCTCTGGAGAGGAACTGCAAAGTTTCTCCACAACCCCGCAAGCAGAAAACTCTCAGATCAAGAGTAGACAAAAAAAATACAATCCAGCCATGAAAGAGACCTTCTCCCCTAAAATCCTGACTGCCAGTAACAGCAATAGGAAATTTCGTCTTTCCCAGCACACGTTTTTCCCCATTTGGAGGGAAGTTGTCCTTTACCTTTGTGTAGCAGAAAAAGTGTCCATCGAGACAGGTGTCACCACTGTGCACCACGACGGCATATAAGGAGTAGAGGAGGGGTTCTCCAGCTGTGTCAGACATGTATGGCAGAAGATCCAAGTACTCAGGATACTCCACAAACTACAGAGAGACCAAGTGGGCTCAGAAATTGTCCTGAACTACCCTACTAAATAGCCTTCAGCACTTAATGGTTTGGGTGGCAGAAAATGATTCTCAGCCAAAGCAGCTCTGTCGGAGCAGAGTCCAGACTGGTCTTCCCATGGGAAATCTCCTCTCACCATAAGGGAACACAAAAAACCCAACATGAGCACCTTCTGAAAGAGTGTACTGCTGTGGGGAATATCCTGCTCCAGGAGGAGCAAGTTGCACTGCAGTTGCATACACACCGTGCTGATCTTCTTGCCTGTGTGATCAGCAGCCCTTTCCAGACACACTGCGAAGACCTTGGGCACATGATGGACTGTAATTCGCTTAGAGATGGTAACCTTCTTCTCACACCTTGAAACCAAGCACAGAGCCAAGTGCTGAAATGCACCCTATCTCTTCCCAGCAAGGCTGTATAAGCTTGTGTATGTCTCATATCCTTACAGTACTTTAAGGCTATTAGATGCCATAAGGTCATATTAAAAGAAGCTGCACCTCATTATTGTACATTAAACTTCCATGAAAAGGTGATTTTGCTTGATGACATGCAGCTCCTTCACATTAGAAGTGTTAATATGTCATTAGAAATCATCTTACCTCCTACATTTGAAGCAGTTTTTTCCATCCAGCTGCTTGGGTGTCACAAAGTCCTTCAGAGCTGCTGTGAGGGATGAGGCTTCCTGGAGGAGTGAGAAAGGAGCCACTGAGCTGTGGGAAATGCCCTCACCGAAACACTTTTGAGGAGTCAACAAAAAGACCAGGCAGCTGATGCTGAGGAGACACACCACGACCCCGCAGGCAGTGTCCAAAAACAGGCAGAAGGAGGGTGTGGTGCTGAACATTTCTCTCATGTCCCAGAGGTTTCTGGGGCCATCAAGAGCTTTCTCTCTGTTTCACTGCTCAGTTCAGCTATTGATGGTGTGCAGGATCATCAGTAGTGAAAACTGATCCAACCCATCAGCCTGGGAACCAGTCAGGTGTGCAGGAGGACAAAGGGAAGGAGAAGAAGAGTATGTCAAGGGTGCAGAGGGGATAGTGCTACTTGTTCAGCTTAAAGCCAGCACCACAGGGAGACCAGTGCCATGCTGTCTGCAGGAGATCCATTCCCCTTCCCACCCACCACAAAGCTCCCTTGTGCTTGCAGGATCCATTTTTAAGAAAAATGGTTTGGTTCTGGAAAGCTACAGGGGCCTTGGGACATCTTGAAGCACAGCTGCAAGTCCTCTTACTTTGATATCCAAAAGGATATGCAGGAAGGCCTTGTAGGAATCAGAAACTGCTTGGCATCTCAAGCATGTGACTGGAAGGAAAATCAAAATGCTAAGTGAAGTTAATTGACAGTGACAGTTTATGCTCTTGGTACCTACTATGCCAGTCTCAGGACCATGCTGTTTATCAGACAGAGGGGCAGAACAATACCAAGGAGAGCAATAGTTGTGGAAACATACCTCTGGATTTTAGAAGGCCCCCAAATATTTGATGGACAATGGTCGTTGTTTGAGAAGAAATGTCCAAGCTGGAAATAAATGGCAAGAAAGAGAGTTATCCCCTCCAAGGGTTTAGCTTGGAAAGTCCTGGGCATAAGGTTTCCTTGATGGAAGCACATCAAGGAGTCCAATGAGCTTGAGAACATTGAAGAGGTTATGTACTTATGCTTACTTGCTGCTTCCACTCAGACAGGCTCTCTGCATGGCCTTGAGAGCACAGCGTAAGAACTCAAAGGCATCTCCGGCCGTGTCAGGCTCGAATTCTTCTCCTATGACTAAGAAAGAAGTTAGTAGTCCTCCCCTACAAGAACAGGATAGAACCTGTTGAAGCACCAGAAATTACTTACGTTTGAGGTCCTTGATGACGGCCCTAGGCCAGATGGCACTGGCTGAGGAACGCAGAACCTTCCTAACATGTGCTTCCATGATGCACATCATACAGAAGCCTTGCTGAAAACCTGAAGAGGAAGGGAGGGAAGCTCCTCAGGTTAGTAAATCATACCTAGCAGTGGAAAACCTTATGGAGATCTTGAAGTCCTAAGAATAGGTTTCACTCCTCTTCTCCCAAGATGCCAATGTCCCAACAAGCCCAGGACATTTTAGTGCACAGAAAAGGTTCTTCAGAGGGAGCCTGAACTGGCATAAGTTTTCAGCACAATAAGCCAGGAGGTTTTCACTTGCCGGGACAGACACAGGGCAAGAAAGAGGTGCCTTCCTGAAGATGAATGCACCTCAATAAGACAAGCAGCTTCTGGCTCATATTCAAGCTCATGGGGCTGACAAAGAAGGGCTGCTGTTCTCCTAAATGCAGTTCCAAGTTCTGGAAATCCTTGGGATGTGCTCAAGACAGTTACAAGGAGATGTCCCTAAAAGTACTCACACAACCGGCTATGCTCACGAGAGAGCAGGTAGTTGGTCAGAGGGGGTGTGTATGTCAGGCACTGCAGGACAACATTGATGTAGCAAGTACTGCCCAGGTTGCGGAGTCCCGCTCCAGGTCTCTGTCTTTGCTGCCAGTCCATGCAAATCTCCACTGGGGGAAAGAGGATCCTTTGTGGCGGAGTCATTCCTTCAGCAATGACTGCAAGGAAATGACATTTGAAGAGATGTGACAATACTGTTGCTTGAAAGCACATCCAAATCTTGGGTTCTCTATAGGAGCACCAAGGGCAACAGCTCTAACCACCAATCCAGAAACACTAGGGAAAACCTAACGCCCCATTGACATCTACTGGCAGGGAAACAGTTTTGGAAAAACTGCTTAGTCCGCCAAAAATCCAGCAAACACACACTGATTTCTGGCCCTCAGGGTATCTTCCTTTCCATCTAGAACCTTGCATTATCAAGCCAAGTCTTCCCTTTTCCTGATTGTAATGTGAAGAAAACAAAGAAGTACCGAGCAGAGACAGTATCCTATGTGTGACAGTTCTTTCTCTGAGCAATATCCTCTTTCGGAGTTTTGTGCATAGTGGCAGATGCCACTATGTGACCAAATGCATTTTCCTGTGTCTAACCAAAACCACCTAAGTCAGTCTGGCTGTTCTCAGGAAACACTCCAGATTTCAGTCTAGGTTGTCAGCGTATTGACGCTCAGAGATGAAGCACCAGCCACTTTGTCTGTGGGCATTCACAAAGTTCAAGCCTGCTGGTAAAGCTGATACTCACAGGAATTGTTTCCTGTTGTAGCTGTTGCTCCTCTCATGAACAGGTGGAAAAGCTCTGGATGACAAAGTATGCCAGGTCCTCCTCCAGAAAGATCAGAGCAGCACTAATCCCATCTCCTGTTGGGAAAGAAAATAGTTGTAGCACAACACTTAAAAAACCCCAAATGTGACCCACAGAACAGCTTCAGCTGTCAAAAGGGTTTTGTTGGTGCTTGTAGCTGCTGTCAAGGACAAAGAATGCTTGGGAAAATGCAGGCACACAAGTAGGAAAGAAAGGAGCAGAGTTATCCTGAAAGCCAGCTCAGTCTAACTAGCTTTTGCTGGCCTGCTCCTCAGGATACCAAGCATTGGGCAGGTGAAGTCGGAATTGCTGTTACAGGTACCACATTTCTGTCCCTTTGTGACATGAGGCTGCAAGGGAGCATGTCCCCTTGTGTCCATGGAACCCTGTGGCTCCCACAACCTGGCCACCTCTCACAACTGGAAGTCACTGAACCTTCCCTGGCAAAGGTCTATTCACCCATCAGCAGAGCTCCTGCCTCTTCCAGGTGCTGCAGCAACTGGATGAGTTAAAGACTGCTGAAGTCTGTGAGCCTGGTCACTGCTTTGGCTGGCACACTCAGTGTGCTGGGGGTTTCTGTTTCATTCTTCCCAGGTACTGGAATGTGTCTCTGAGACTTCTGTAGAAAATCACTTGGGGTCTTACAGTTCATATCCAATGAATTTTCTCTGCCCTCAAGGTCAACTTCAGGCTGACCCTGAACTAGCAGTACCAAAGGAACACCTTCACCAACTGTGCTGGGTGGACCTTGGCTGGCTGCCAGGCCCCCACCCAGCTGCTCTCTCGCCCTGGCTCTCTCATCTCTCTAAAAAGCACCAGGATTCTTTGGAATCCACTTCTCAGGAGAGCATGTTAGAGTCCAAAGCCTCATTTTAGGGTGCAAACTCCTCACTGAGAGCTCAAAGCCTGATGTTCTTCATGTCCAAAGCCTTATTTGGAAGGTGCATAAACTGATTTCTAGTATGTAAAATCCCATTTTTAAGGCCATACCTTTAGTATCAATACAGTTTAGTACCCATAATCCTTTGTTAAGATGTACAATTTCATTGTTAGGATCCAAGAATTCCATGTTTAAGTACAAACCCCCTTTGTTTAGGCACAAACTCCAAGACTCATCTGAAGGGCTCAGAGCATCATTTTGAAGGCTGCAAATCCTATTTGGGAGGTCCAAAGCTTCATCTGTAGGATCCAAAGCTTTCCTTAGAGAGCCCAAAGGATCTGTCATTCTTGGACCCAAACCCAAAGAATGCCCACCCTCAAAGGATGCCTTGATACCACAAACTAAGTTTTTTCCCCCCTACAAATGGGTCTTTGGAGGCTTAAAAGAAAGCCTTGAGCCTGCCAATATACAAACTAAGTGCTGAGGAGGGTTTTGGTCCCAGAGACAGATTCTATAGAAGCTAAAAAGGGGATTTGGGCCCAAGAATGACCCTTTGGACACTCTAAAGAAGGCTTTGGACTCTAAATGAGCCTTTACCCCACAAATGAAACTTTGGGCCTTCCAAATCAGAGACTACAGGTAGCAAAGGTAATATAAAACAGGTTGAAAGATGAGAAATGAGGATTTTGGCCCTAAAATGGAGTCTTTAGGTATGAAAAAATTAATAGATGAGATAGTGCAAATGACCCTTTAGAACCTGCAAAGGAGGTGAACCTACTGGTTCCTCTCTGGCCTCAAGAAATGAAGTTTTAGGCTGCCCAGGGGAGGTAAATGCCAGCGACAGCTTTCTGTCTTGGTTCCTTTTGTGTGGAAGCAATTCCTGGATATGTTCAATTTTGGTCCTCAACTCCTAATTTCAGAGATGGTTTCCTGCAAGTGGAGTGGGGTCTTTTGAGGTAGGTTTCTTGCTTTCTGAGGAACGAAAAGGAAACTGGAGGCCATGCTCCATAGCCAAGGGGACTTCCTACTTCTCTGGGAGGATGAGGAGGATATGGACATTGTCCCACCTTGTGCAGCAAGAACTGTTGTTGGATGTAGCCAGCCACTGTGTCCCAGGCAGCCATTTGCTCTGAAAAGCAAAGGAAAACCAGGTTTCGCTCTGCGTCTGCCAGCTCTCCACCCTCCAACACCTCTGGGCTGTGGGCAGTTGGCAGTGTGTCACTGCTGTCCCAGGCCCCAGATGGAGACACCCCTGAGATGATTGCAGTACCCTGCAATGCTGCAATGGTGGGTCCTGGTGACACTCTTGTGGTAGCTGCAGATGTCTGTACCTCAGTGGGTGATGCTGGGCATCATGAAGGTGGGCTCTATCCCCTCCCAGAAGTCCATCTTGTTCTGCCTCGTGCTGGTGGATTGATCCTCAGTGGCAACAGCCATGACAGATGTTATGCAGCTCTTAAAACCTGAAGCTCTCTGTCTCAAGTGTCCCAGTTGGGAGGTAGAAATATCTCAGCCTGCCCAAAAAGCTACTGAAGCTAAGCCACCCACAACTGGACTGTTTGGACTGATGTGCTTCGCACTGTGATATGGGAGACACCTGCTCCACCACGGAGAAGGACGAGCACTCTTACCATTCCCATAGCAGCTTGGGACCTACTTTACTCATAAGTGCATGAGGAAATGGGTCTTGAGGCTTAAAAGAAGGCTTTCAGCTGGCAAAACTGTGGACTGAATCCTAAAGATGAGGCTTTGGTCCTTGACAGGGATGCTTTAGAAACTAAAAAGGAAGGTTTGGGGTCAAATATAAGCCTTTGGACTGTACAAATAAGGCTTTGGACCTTGGGCCTTAAAAATGGTGCTTTGAGCTGTCTAAATGAGTCTTTGAACTTTAAAAGCATTATAAATGGCATTTATAAATGAGATTTTGTAGTCTGAAAGCAGGGTTTGGGAGTTTCAATTGGCTATTTATTCTCCCAAATGTATGCTCTGGCGTTTTAAAATATGTGCTCTTCTCCCTAATTTTGAGGATTGCATCATATAAATAGGGTTTGTGCTTGAAAAGCTCGGGGTTGAATCTGAAAAATAATCCTTTGGACCTTGAAATTGTGGTTTGGGCTCTAAACTTTTTTCATAGATTTTTTGTTTGTCATTGAGATTCAGATTCTGACCCTAAAAAAGAGGGGTTTTAAACTAAAGCATCTCTGTGTTAAGAAACCTGTTCTCAGAATAAATCCAAAACACAGCCCCCGTATCAGCTACTATGAAGAAATTTAACTTTATCCCAGCCCACACTGCTACCATAGTTTACAATAACCTCTTAGGCCCTTTAGGAAGCAAATAGGAATAACATATGAATGAATCTTCTTGTTCTTATGGGCCAACAGCTGGCAACCCTTGTATTCTCCTCTGCAGCTAGTATGCAAAAGCCCCAGATCTGGGGTTTATGAATACATACCACTACCTTTCACCTCACCCCTGCCTCCCCCAAATGGAAGAAATAGTCAAACACTGACAATCAGACCCTTCTGAGATAAGAAAATATTATAACTTTATTTATGTATATATAGTTACTACAATGTGTACATGTAATTACTATAATCTCAGTAAAAGCAAACTCATATATTAGGAATCTCTCCATGTGGAGAAAATAGGATCTGCAACTTTGCTCTCACAAAATCAACCCCAAGACCAAGCCCAATAGAATAATCTTAAAAGTCATGAATTTTGGAGTTTGTGCCCCATGTCCCAAGAGGTCTAAAAATCTAAGTCTACTTTGGGACAGATACATTAAAATCTACCCCACAACAAAAAAAATAACAAAAGCTTTAACAAGATAGTCTGAAAGCCTCTGTAAACTAATATCTGTACAAAATGTTAACATGCTGACACCCGTCAGAAGGAATCCAATGCTTCATACTCATATAGCTTCTGCTCTGCTGGCAGTTGTAACTGCTCCAGCCAGGATTCTCCGATCACTGATGCGTTCTTCAGACTCAGGGCATTAGCACTGGGGTATTCTGGAAACAACACAAATGCAGAAAAAAAAAATTAGTAAGTTCATAAGAATGGATATAAATATGTAATTACATGGCACTTCAGAGAACCACCTTACAGATCTAAAAGCAAAATTTTATATATAACTTTAAGCTTTTACCACTTCAACACGCTAACAACACCTTTCAAAAAACCTTCAGATTTGATAACCAAACATAAGCAACAAAATTATTTTTTTTAAATAGTTTGAATGCGAGGAGGAAAATGGTCTCAAAAGTCAGCAAAGAAGTCTCCTAATGCAGGAGGTTCTCTCCTGATCTCACTTAAGTTGCTTTTCCTTCTAGTAGGCTACAAAACCAGTAGACCTTTGGAGAAAAACAAACCTCTGTAAAGTGTCACTTGCATAAATCAGATAAAAGTCTGACTTGCTCATCCTGCAGCAAAAAGGCACTTGGCTACAAGATGAAAGCTTTGAGCCAGTGCTTACTGGGCCAGTGGGCCAATAAGTGCTCTGGGTCCACTGCATTATAACCTCATGTCATAGAACCATGGAACCATAGAATTATAGAATCATCATAGAATCACTGAACCACAAAGTCATAGAACTATGGAATATCCTGAGATGGAAGGGATCCATCTAGATCATCCAGTCCAACTCCTGGCCCTGACACTGACAATCCCACTGATATAAGGTATTAATAAGGTACTAACACTAAATAGAGATAAGTTACTAATAATAGGGGAACTAACACTGAAAGTGTAAGGGAACTAACACTTGAAAGCATTAATAGAAATAATTGCAAGAACTTTTGCTGAAATGACAAGGACAAACTGCATAGCTGAGACCATAAATGGCTACAAGAGAAGATAAGATGCTATAAAAAACAAAAGGTTCTTCCAGTGCCTGCCAAGGAAACTGGTCTAAGCAAGTTTTGGACCAGAGGTGAAAAGGACAAAAGAAGACATATGGCCTTCGTTCCCACAACCACCAAAAACGACCACCAGAGAGCAACATGCAGGCGCAAGAAGGAGGAGCGAAGGGAGTAGGCATGGAAATAACTTCCAAGAACTGATTATAATAAATTTGCCTTTTCTCGGGAATAGTGTAAATATGTAGAAGAGGGTTATGAATGTGGAATACATACGATGCATAAAACCACTGCTCAAGGTTTTGCAGGTAGGTGGGAGACCTACAAGACAATCTGCGGAATTGTAATTCCACTTCTCATGGTCGCAGGCAAATCAGAAAAAATCCTAATATAACATGGGATGAATTAGTACATGAAGTAGTTATTTAACAGGTGATGTATGGGCTGGACTCTTAAATGCCTGTAGAGAAACTCCCCGAACCTACACAGAAAGTCCATCAACTTAATGCTTCACAGCCCAGATCTAATGAAAAAATTTTTTAAAAACACAAATCAATAAAGAGTGAAATTATTTATGGCAACAAGCCCATAATCTGGGAGTGTCTCATTTTTTGTTAACTGGTGCTTCTAAAGAAGCCATCCACAAATTTATTCAATCCTTAACTGCAAGGGAAAACAATAGAAGTAAGAAAAAACCTAAAAACCTCTCCCTATCTCCCCACTTGAGCGGGGGACAGGAATCATTGGCAAAAACCCCCTGTCTCTGAGGAGGTCAGTGAGCCATCCTGCATGGAGGATAGCAGCAGTACAATGTCTCTCAAACACCTTCAACCTTTTAATATTCTGGTTGGTCCTAGGAAAATTATGATTGAGCTTCTGGTTGACAGAGATGCCCAGATGACTGTGATTACAAAAGAAAGAGCAGACCTGTTGGGGATTTTGCCAAGCCACTGCAAAGTTGCATTTATAGGTGTAATGGTTTTGGTTTAGGCCTTTCCTGGTAACTGGGTCGTAACTAAGGAAGTATTCCATCTTATTTCTTTATGTAAGCAAAGATATAAAGAGGGGGAGTCAGAAGTCAGGGGTCAGTCCTTCTTCCAGCAGTGTTGGGAGAGCAGAGTAGCTCCCTGCGGTCACTCTTGGTGTGGGAGTGGGCCGTGGCTGTGGGTGTGCTGATCAGCCAGCCTGGTCGGGAGGAGGTGTCCTGAGATACAAGAATGGCAGTTGTTTTGGTGAGATGGAAGTGAAAACTTGTTTTCTTTCTCTTTTCTCCTCTGTATATACATGTATATATGTGTAAATATATATAAACTGTTCTAGTTCTACTGAAATTCGCTTTTGTGTGTTTGGTTTCCCCCCCCCGCCTTCTCCCTTTTATTTCCCCTGTGGCCGGGAGGGGCCTTCGGGGCCTCTGTCCTGGGCCCTTTGGCTCTTGGCATTTGGACAATTTCAACCGATCAAAACAGGCGTAGATGGTATAATAAAAAAATGTCCCACAGCAAAGATTTCTGTCTGACACCCAGTGGAAGAATGGTTAACTAAAGCTGAAGTACTTGTAGGAGCTGCCCAAACAAACCTAGTATTTGATTTATTGTGCGGATGGACCTGGAAACTACCGGGGGGAACTGTATGGAGTTTTGCAGCAAAAGAGAAAGAAGCATCAGGATTGCAAACCAAGTTTGGATTAAAAGGGGGCAAATCAAACTCTAAAAAAATCTATTAATTTTTTAGAAACATCAATTTCCCTGCCTTCTTCTAAGGTTAACAACGTAAATCAATACCCCCTGCCCACCACAGCACTTACCCGTAGTACTGACGGGGTGGTAAGGGACCTAGAGAAAAGAGGAATCATAAAAAGAGCCTACTCGCCTTATAATTCACTGGTTTGGCCAGTTAAAAAGCTAAATGGCCAATGGCATTTTACCGTGGACTTTCGAAAATTAAATTCGTGTACTGCTCCTTTAACTGCAGCTGTGAGGAAAAATCTCTTTTATTAAATTTAGAAAAACGGCAAATATCTGTGAAACAAAAGAAATATAACCTGTGGAGGTTTGGGTTTGTGAGAAATAAAAGAACATGGTTTTATTACCAGCAAATAGTTCATTACCTCAGGAATTTTTTTCTTTAGGCACACTGTAGAAGTTGTAAGGCACCAGGTCCTGTCTGGGGCTAGTGCCAGGGACAATTTGGGTTTGGGAATAGGGAATTATGAAAGTAGACAAAGATATGGCCAAAACAAGCCTTTGCCACGTGACAGGCCCTTTGTGTGCAGAGGAAAGGGGTCATTCTGACCAGAAGACCCCATCTCCCTGCACAGGGGTGGCATACCAAACCCAGTCAGAAGAAGAGGCCCACTCCTCTCATTATGCTAACAAGGTGGGACTCCTGGGACACATAAAAAGCATGATTTTTAGGGTGGGGGCATGCCTTTTGGACCTTCATGGCCAGAGCACCCAGCACGTGCTGAAATGGAAACTTTCCTTTTTCTGCTAAACTTCTTTATCTCACAGATATTTGTATCTTAACTAAATTGAATAAAAGAGATTTTTTTCACAGGTTGGCTCCCTGCCAAACCCAGCTGATGTCCACACAGACTCCCCCCTGCCGAGAGAGAAGGAAAAAGTACCCAAAGACAATTGTAGTAAAAGTATATATATATTCACATATATTACAGTTATATAAAATCAAACACTATGAATATACAAAATAAGAACCCCAAACAACTCAAAAGGGAAAAGGGGGAAAAGAGAAAGGAGAAATGGGACAAAAATGGGTAAAACCAAACTAAACAGATACACACACTTGTAAACTCAGGGAAAAGCTCAATAAGTAACTAGCATGATAAATTCTCACCAAATTCCCCTCAAGAAAAGCAGGTCCTTCCCCTCTGTGCAGCTGGGACAACAGTTTCTCCGATAGGCCTCAGATCATATAGATAAGAGCTAAGCCGACACAGAGACCTGATGTCCTCCAAGCACACAAAAGGAAGAGAGAGAGAGAGAGAGAGAGAGAGAAAGAGGGAGGAAACCTTCCTCCTCACCTTATATACCCCTGATTACATGAAGGAATGGTGTGGAATACTTCCTTAATTATGACCCTGTTACCAGGGAAGACCTAGACCAAAACCAAGAAAACTAAACCACCACATTCTCCACCCACCCCTTATTCCATACCATTTAGTTATGTAACATCTATATCCTGCACTTATATAGTCCTTGTTCTTTTAAGACTTTTTGTTGGGAATCAACATCAGCTTAATTCGGATCTTTGGTCTTTCTCAGTCACATCCACAGTTCTGGTTCTTTTGGGCTGATTCACAGGTCTGTGTCATCATTGGATACCAGCTTTGTTTAAGTCTTCCTCTTTTGGTGACTGGTGTCCTGCAAGATAAATCTCAGAAATATGGATTAGTTTTTTCCCAAGACTAAACTTTTTTGAGGCACACACTTAATCTCTCCATCGTTCCTCATCACCCACCAAGTGTATCCTGGCCCTTGAGCAAAGACAACTCCATGAATGGGTTTGTCCTGGTCCGAGGGAGGAGTAATCCAAACAGAGGTATGCTTTACCTAGCACACCTCTCAAGTGGATCACTGGAATTTTGTCTCCATCAACAGTGTGGAGGGATTCTGCTTGGGCGGGGCCAGCTCGATTGACAGAACCTCTAGTGTTAACTAGACAGGTGGCCTTGTCTAAGTGTTTATCCCAATTCCTAAAAGATTCCCCACCTAGTGCTTTCAAAGTGGTTTTCAACAGTTCATTACACCGTTCAACCTTCCCAGCAGCTGGTGCATGATATGGAATGTGATATACCCATTCAATACCATGCTCCCATGCCTAAGTGGCAACTAGATTGTTCTTGAAATTAGTCCCATTGTCCGACTCAATTCACTCTGGAGTACTGTGTCGCCACAGGACTTGCTTTTCAAGACCAGAATGGTATTTCGGGCAGTTGCATGACGTACTGAATAAGTCTCTAGCCATCCAGTGGTTGCTTCCACCATGGTGAGCACACAATGTTTACCTTGTTGGGTCCATGGCAACCTGATGTAATCAACCTGCCATGCTTCCCCATATTTATACTTGCCCCAATGTCCACCATACCACAGGGGCTTCACTCTCTTTGCTTGTTTAATGGCAGCACATGTCTCACAGTCATGGATAACCTGAGAGATAGTGTCCATGGTTAAATCCACCCCTCCGTCTTGTGTCCATTTATAGGTGGCATCTCTACCCTGATGACCTGAGGCATCATGGGCCCATCGAGCTAAGAACAACTCTCCCTTATGCTGCCAGTCTAGGTCTACTTGTGACACCATGACTTGTGCAGCTCGATCTGCTTGTCTGTTGTTGT
>JAWWMO010000070.1:1814906-1841481 GCA_035047845.1 Dendrocincla fuliginosa | reverse complement strand
CAGGCTGTCTTTCTGCTGAAAGATAGTGTTGGTGATGGTGAGCTGCTGCTCTGCACAAAACTCTAGCAGGAGGCGTCTGTTGTCATTGCAGTTTCCAACACCGTGCTTCCCTAGTACTCCTTTCCAGGCTTCATAGCTCTTTCCTGCTCTGGCGTTGAAGTCACCAAGGATTATGATCTTGTCATCTGCAGGAACCTTTTGGGTAAGGCACTGCAGGTCAGTGTAGAATTTGTCTTTTTCAGCAGGATCAGCTTGGAGAGTTGGGGCATATACGCTGAAGAGAACACTATGTGGCTTATTGTGTAGTGGGAGGCGTAAGGAGATAATGCAATCGGAATGACCTGTTAGTAGATTTTCAAGTTTGAAGGTGAAGGAGTTTCTAATAACAAAACCAACTCCTGAAAGGTGACTTTTGGTTTTGGGTTTGCCTGACCAATAGAGCTTGTAGCTGGCTCCATGTTCTTTAAAGCTGCCTGCCTAATGGAGACAAACTTCACTGAGACCAGCAATGTCGATGTTGAGTCATGACAGTTCGTGGGCAATTAAAGCAGAACAATGCTTAGGACGTCCACCATCTGCAGAATCTAGCATAGTTCTGATGTTCCAACATGCAACTGTCAATTTGAACACACCTTTGGAGGAAGGTATATGCCTTTTTCTTTTTGTCTTTGATTGTGATTGACTGCATCAGAAGATGCCTGTTGGCCGTGGCAAGCCAACCGGGTGAAGGGTGGAGATGAGCTTTGGTTAGGCCACCTTTTCTAGGCCCCTCTCCATGTGGAGCAAGCAGTGCTCTCCTTGAAAAAGGCTGCTTGGTCATTCAGGATGCTGCCGAACCAGACTGTCATCTCCAGGTCAGTCTCGAGCGACCAGTGTCCTGAACCACCTGCATGGAGGGTTGGAGCTGTGGCTTCCAGTGCACCTTATCACCTGCTGTTTCATCCCTCACTTGTTGCTTCAGGGCTTTGCAAATATGCGTGAGCCCTTAAAGCCTGTGCAATGGATTTTTTAGGTGAGGCACAGCATGCGCAGAACTGGCCCCACCCTTTATTCCTAAGGTTCATCTGCCAGGGCCTAGTGAGCTTGGATGGTGACAGCAAAGCCCTCAGGATGTAGGTTTGGTTAGAGTATTCTTCTCTCAGGTGGATGGCCTTACAGGGCTAAGCGAGCTCCATCTGCCCAGGTTTGGAGTTAGAGTTGTCCTTCTCCTAGAATAGTTGCAGGGAAGCTAGTGAGCCCATCCTGCCCGTGGACACACTTTGTCTGACCCTTCAGTTGAGACCTGACTAGCATGGGAGACCCTACCAGAGGCATGTACCACAGCCAGCACAGCTCGCAACCTCATAACGGCAGGCAAGCTTCTCCCCTGCGACAAGGGGGTGTCCATGGAGAAGACTCCTCTGCATTATACCAAAGAGATAACTGACATGAACCGAAGGGTTTTCCCATTCAACTTAATGATTTGGCTTGCAGGTCTCAGCCTTGAAGCAAGGTCACTCAGGTCTTCCTTTGTGGAAACCTGTATCAAAAGCTCCACGTGAATACTGCATTAAAAAGCCATCTGCAAGTGCCTTTATTTGCTACTACTTTTGTCAGGCAGCATTTGACAAGAAATGAGCTTTTCCACCCTTCTCCTCTTCTGCTTCTGCCATACTCATGCAGAACAAGGAAATTCAACAGCAGTCAGATTCAGGAATTCATGGTCAACGGGAGTACACTAGAGAGGCCTGGCAATGGGCAGGTCTTGATGGGGTCATAAGGCTGCTTTGATGTGAGCTCACAGAACCCTGCTATGACAAGTTCTTCCATGTTAGCTGTGAGCAACATTGAGACAGCAACAGCAGCAGCAGCATATTGCAACCACAGAGGGTCATGGTCCTCACTCACTGCCTCCTCCTCTTTCTGTTGGCCCTGCAAGCTCAGGATGCCCAGACTGCTCCAATATGGGTGCAGGGAGCAGGTAGGCAGGCAGTGGCTAACATGAAGACTTGGGCTGGCAGCAGTGGGTCCAGATGATCTAGGAAGACACAACAGTGTGGGCAGTGGGGCAGACAAAATATGGGGAGGTGTGAAAGGGCTGCAGCTGCTTCATGGAGAGGGTTCCTAACAAGCAGGGAGGGGCAGAGTGGCAGTGCCAGGCCAGAAATTTGGCACTGAGTTATCCATCACTCAGTGATGGTTATCTAGCCTCCTGGCTGGGTTCTAGGGCTGACCCATTGGCAAGTCAGGTGTGTGTGCATGTCATGGCTTTTTGCTTCCTTTGAGAGATGCCAACTCAAAGTCTCAAGGTCAGCCAGGTGTCCCTACAGGTGTGAGAATACAGATCTGCCTGAGTATGCCCTGTCATTACATGACAGGTATAACAATGGAGAGCAGAACGTGTTATGGCAACTTCTTGTGGGTGTTTGGTTATAGATATGGCCAGAGGGAGGGCTCTTCCAGTTCCTTGGATGGATCCCATGCTGATTCCCAGCTGGTATCCCAGGGGTGAGTAGTCAGTCTCTACTGGCTTCACAGAATGACTGATTTTCAATGTGTTCTTCATGTGAAATGTACCTTCGTACTTTCCATTAATGTCCTTGCATAAAGTTAAAATAAGAAAGGATTTCCAGAAGTCTCCTGAAGTTCCAAAAGAGGTCCTGAAAAAGCCATGTCTGGTTAGTATATCTCACTCTGTTAACCATGAGACATGAGAAGCTGCACTTTGAACTTCCTGTGGGGACATGCTGTAGCCTAGGCAGCAGGAAGGGATCTGCCAGAGCCTCACTACAGAGACACTTGATTTCACACCGTGCATGGGCTGCTGAGCCACAGAGATGATCTAGCACAGCATCTGCTCCCAGTTGTGCTTCCAGTTGTGTACCAGGGTGAGCTGCTGCCACAGTTGCATCATTACTGGCTAGAGCTACTTTGTGCAGATGCCAGGTATCCAGGTGTTGGGAACAGGCGTGCGCTGAATTCGTGTTCAGCTCATGCACAGCCCAGCTTCAAGGCACAAAGGACATCCCAAGAAATCTTGGCTGTCCTTTCCTAATGCTGGAAGTCATGTAGATGCTGATTCTGCAGGCATTCTGCTCATGGCAAATTTTCATCCATCAGGCTGACAGTTGTGGTGGGACAAGTGGGACTGTTGGTGGTGTTCCTGAAATACATGGGGGATGTATGAGGAGCTAACTGCTCCTAAGTCAGGAGAGGGAGAGGACCCTGCCTGTCTCTAGAGGGGAGAGGGTCCTTGGTTTGCAGGGATCTGCAGGCCTTGCCTGAGATACAGATCACACCAGACTTGGCAGCCCTGTTGCTGTCCTAGCTGTCTGCAGGCTCTCAATGAGACCCCAGAGTAAGGGGTGGGTTGGAGCTGGACACCAAGCATGAGGCAAGACACCCTAACTAGAAGCGGTTCATTTGGTTAATTCAGTCTTGGGTGGTTTGGTTTGTTGCCAAATACCTTCAAAACTGTTGGGAGTAATAGAACTCTCTAACATTGTCCTTTTGGTGTTAGAAAGCAAGGCATTACTTTTATTTGGAGTGCTGGGTATGAACGTGGGTGACAAAAATTCTGCCTCCATAGACACCAATACATCACTTTTTCTCCTCTTTAAACTTTTTTAACAAAGAAAGAAATTAATGTTCATTAGTTCTTAATAGCATAATTCCCTTTCATTAATTAGCATTTGATGTACTATCGGTTATTAATCTCTTATTGTTTATGCTAATTAGTCCATATTTTTAGTCTTTTTAGTGTCTTTTTCCTCTGCTAGGGATTTTTCAACACAAATATTGACCCTTTGTTATTCTTCGTTATCTGATGGTTTCTGCAAAAGGTCCTTGCTTCCAGATGTCCGGTTTCAACAATACATTTTTCTCTCACGGGCTGTGTTCATTGAAGCATATCAAGATTCACTTTAACAAAACCTACAGTTTTAGTACTTTTCCCAAGTTATGTTCTCAGTGAGGTTGCTTATGACAACATTTTTGCTCTATGCTGACTAAAAGTGATTTAAGTCTTAACACTGTTTATGATTAATTAAAACAACTCATTAAAAGGTTTAATTAAAACCATATATTAAAACTAAGAATTATAAAAGTTATATAATATCCAGCAGGCTCTCCTTCATTTCTAATTGCATTTCAGAAAACTTGGTTGTGGTTTTCCTCTTATGTGGGGAACAGCAGGCTCCTCACTGCTGCTTGCCAAGGTACTCAGGACATGGTATCATGTTCCTGATGAGGAACAATTACTTCTAGTTAAACTGTCCCTCATTCTTTCTAGAGACAGAAATGGGGCATGAGACTGTACAGAAGGAGGCCTTGCAGATGGGGAGAAGTGACAGGGTGCCAGTCTCAGACAAAGAAAGAGAGGCAATAAAAGAAACCAGCATGCCTGCTGAGCCTCAGGGACGTCCTAGAGGTGAGTGCTCAGGAGATGTCAGCTCGGAAAAACTGGAGCATTTCTGCTATATCCCAGCAGTGCTCCCCTTGCATGAACTGTGCATCCCCAGCACACAGCCCAGGGGAACAGATGGTGTAGTGCTGGTGCCACTGCTCACTGGCTCATGGGCTCTTGTCCATGAGAACCTCAAGGAATCCTTCTTGTCCCCTGGTGCTACACCAGAGCCAGAAGCACCAACCTCTGAAAACAAAATCTCTTGGGCACATGAAGCACACTGTGAGATTTCCCACAGAGCACAGCAGAGTAATGTTGTGGCATTGTATCTTGTCCTGCAGGGCCAGGTGTTGGGGAAAAGGCTGGTCATCAGGAACTAAGCAAGTACTATATCATAGGCACTGCAGTAGCTTTGAGTGTGCTGCTGCTTGGGATAGTGGTACCTGGCATAGTCATGTCACTGCTGATCAAAAGAGACACGTGAGTTGGCTTTTTCCCAGAGTTATTTATTGCTGTTGTTGGCAATGAAATATTAGCAGTTAGGGTATGCTGGTTTGCCATGGCAACAGCTGGCAGTACTCTGCTGAGATTTCTGATGTACAATCCTTCCCATCTTCTTAATTCATATCACTGAGCAGTCTCTTCTGAAACCCATTTGTACAGAATAACCCAGAGAAACAAAGAAGCACCGGGACAAGCCAACACCAAGAGCTCCAGCCCATCACCAGTGGTCTTTGCAGCACAGCTTGCCCAGGTGTCCAGGGACATGGTGACAGGCCCCTCACCTCTGCCCACTTGTCCCAGCTGCTCTCTGGCTGATGGTGCCTCTGTGTTTGACAACTGGATTTTTCTGGACTCATCTCAGCCCACACCATTTGGGTATCGTTGTTACCAGTGCCAGGGATACAGTACATTAAAAGAGGATTGTTTTGTGAATGCATAATAAAGATATATTTTTGCCAAAAGCAGTGCATTCTTGCCAGTTTTGGCTTCTTCTGTTGGGATAGAATGCACACAGCTGAGACCAGGGATGAATCTGTGAGAGGAGCTGCAGAGACCTGCATTCCAGTGCAGGATGCCTTTCTCCCAGCATCAGCACGATTTCCCAGCTGGGGTTTCATCCACAAGAATGGGAACATGCTGGTGAGACGTGGTGTGTGAATGCTTGTCCAAATAAATTTAATGGTTTGGCTTGCAGCTCTCAATCTTGAAGCATGGACACTCACGTCCTCTTTCTCAGAAATCTGTATCAAAAACTCTGTATGAATACTGCTTAAAAAAGCCATCTGCAAGTGCCTTCATTTGCTACTACTTTTGTCAGGCAGTATTTAGCAAGAAATGAGCTTTTCCTGCTAGTTTTGCTACAGCCTCATTACCTTGAAAGACTTCACTTCTTCCCTCTGCTACTCTAATACAGCCTCTCAGCCCAGAAAAATCATGCTTCAGTAGGAAACCATCATGCACAGGTGGGCACTCTATGGGAATATGTTACCCTTAAAAAACAGACTCTTTCAACCTCTCTTCCTTTTGCTTACCAACACTCTGTTAGAAAACAACTGAAAAAACAAGGTTCTTACACTTCATGGTACATACAGCAGGACAAAGAAATAAAGGAAAAAATGGGGACAGGAAGCAGGACAGAGGGGTTGCAAGAGAAAAAGCAGGGCAGGCAGCAGGACAGACACGGAGGAAGCATGACAGCATAAACTCATGGCCTAAGCACCACCCCTCCAAGTTTGGTGTCATCTGCCAAAATGCCCTGTGCCCCAGCATCCAGACCATTAGGTAAGCAAAATGTTAAACAGGATGGGTCCCAGTGCTGAATCTTGGGAGACGATGCTTGTTCCTGCCTCCATGCTGGACTTGGTGCCACTGAGCAGCACCCTTGGGGCCCACCGTCCAGCCTATTTCAATACTGGTCACTGCTGGCTCATCCAGTCCATGTCTCTTTGAGTGACTTGAACTCCATGTTTAAAAAGAAGAGATTGCCAGGTGGGTACATGCAAGCCCACAGCTTTCAAAATCCCATCACACAAACATGCCTCACTGTGTATTTCTACCAACTGCCCCAGAACCCAGAGAGAAGGAAACATGCTGTAAATTATTCACGCAAGGCCAACAAGGGATTTTAATTCTAGCTCGGGCTTTTCTGCCTGTTGGCTCCAAATGCAGGTTTCCTCCTCCTCCTTCTGACTGTTGGTTGTCCCTGATCTCCACAAATCATCTGCGGAGACCACAACCCCGATGTAAGGATCTCCTCTGCTTTCTCCGTCTTGTCAGAAGTTGTTCCTGAGCAGTCCTGTGGGCAGGAGCACGCTGGCAACTCTTGTTGGAGGGCCTTGGAGCTGTGTCATCCCTGTGAACATCATCACAGTCCGGAGGACTAGTTCTCTTCCTCCTCCTCCTCTCTGTTGAGCTGCCATAGCTGGTGCTGTTCACAAACCAGCTGCGGCGATCATTACCCCACTGCGGAGATCTGCTCTGGTTCCTCTCCCTGGCATCATTCCTCTGGCTATGTGTCACCTTAATCCGACCAGGCAAACCCTGTGGTCCCACAGAACCCTTCTGCTTCTTGCTGTGCACACTCGGACTGAGGAAAGAATGGGCAGAGGATGGTGCTGATGAAGAAGTTGCCATTTCTTCCATTTTCAAATCAGAGCACCTGAAGTTAAAAAGAGTGATCACTGTTTAGGGCATTTTTTGCAGACTTATCTGGAATTCAGTAATTTCCTTGAAGCCATTTCTATGATTTCCCCATGGTCATCAGCGGGAAATTCAGCTGTGGTCTTCCCCCCAGGTCTGCCCCATCAGAGCAAGTCCTTATCTTTATACCCGCTAAGGCGCCCACTTCACAGAATCCCAGCATACCAAAATGGTTTGGATTGGAAGGGACCTTAAAGCTCATCTCATTCCACCACCCTGCCATGGGCAGGGACATCTTCCACTACACCAGGTTTCTCCAAGCCCTGTCCAGCCTGGCCTTGAACACTTCCTGGAACAGGGCAGCCACAGCTTCTCTGGGCGACCTGTGCCAGGGCCTCACCACTCTCACAGGGAAGAATTTCTTCCTTATATCAAATCTAAATCTTCCCTCTTTCACTTTGAAATCAATATCCTTTGTCCTGTCACCACACTCCCTGACAAATAGCCCATACCCATCTTTCCTTGAGGCCCCTTTTTTATGTCCTCTTCTCTGCATTAACCAGGTTCAAAAAGCAGTCAAGGCAGCTTACACAGGTCAGCAGCCTACTGCCCAGCAAGAGAAGGACTGGCATGGGGTGCTTCAGAATTGACAGCACTGAAGGATATAGGGAGGAATTGTGTCCTATGGCAAAAACGCTCAGGAGAATGAGAAGACAAACAGGAAAGCCAGGAAAAGAAAACATATTCTGAACATGTGTTCTGAACACCCTGGTTCTTACCTGATATAGAACAGCAAATAGGCTTGCTGTCCCAGAACAGTGTGGATGTCACAGCCATCCACAGTCTCATCATCCATCTTGTACCACAACCCATTGCTGGCCTGAAAAGGAAGGCATCCATGTCTGGAGAGGAACTGCAGGATTTCTCCACAGAAAACTGCAGAACTAAGAGTACACCAAAACAAATCCAGTCCAGCCCTGAAGGAGAAACTCCCTGAAAGCCTTGGCTGCCAGTAACACTACCGGGAAAGTTTGTCTTCCCAGCATACATTTTTCCCTCTCAGTAGGGAGGTTACTCTTTACCTTTGTGTAGCAGAAAAAGTGTCCGCCAAGACAGGTGTGACCACTGTGCACCACAATGGCATATAAGGAGTAAAGAAGGAGTTCTCCGGCTGTGTCAGACATGTATGGCTGAAGATCCAAGTACTCAGGATACTCCACAACCTATGGAGAAACCAAGAGGGCTCAGAAATGATCCTCAGCTAACACATGAAATAGCCTTCAGCATGTCATGGTTTGGGTGACAGGAAACTGTTCTCCTGCCAAAGCAGCTCTGTCAGAGTCCAGGCTGGTCTTCCCACAGGAAGTCTTCTCTTCCCAGAAGGGAATATGAAAAGCCAAACAGGAGCAGCTTGTGACAGAGAGTACTGCTTTGGGGAACCTCCTGCTCCAGGAAAAGGAATTTGCACTCTAGTTGCATATACACCTGGCTGATCTTTCTGCTGCTCCGAACATCAGCCCTTCCCAGACACACTGTGAAGACCCTGGGCGTGTGATGGATTGTGATCCTTTTGGAAGCAGCAACCTTCTTCTTACACCTAGAACCCAAGCACACAGTGCTGAAATGCCCCAAGAAGGCCGGACAACCTTTCCTGTCTCACACATCCCTGCACTTCTTTAAGGCTATTCCAGTATATAAGGTCATATTAAAAAAAGCTGTGTCTCATTATTGTGCATTAAACCTCTGTGAGAAGCTGATTCTGCTTGAAGACACACAGTTCCTCATGCAGGATCTGGTGTTAATATATCATTAGAGATCATCTTACTTGCTACATTTCAAGCACTTTTTCCCATCCAGCTGCTTGGGTGTCACAAAGTTCTCCAGAGCTGTTGTGAGGGATGAGGCTGCCTGGAGGAGAAAGGAGCTGCTGAAATGTCCTCATCCAAACACTTCCCAGGAGTCAACAGGAAGACCCAGGCTGTTGATGCTGAGGAGACGCACTGTGAACCAGCAAGCAGTTTCCAGAAGGAGGCAGAAAGAGTGTGATGCTGAACACTTCCTTTGTATCCCAGGGTTTCCTGGGACCATGAAGAGCTCCCTCTCTGTGCCACTGCTCAGTTCAGCTACTGATGGTGTGCAAGGGCACCAGTAATGAAAACTGATCCAACCCATCAGCTGGCAGGCAGACAGGTGCTGAGTAAAGCAAAGGGAAGGAGGAGGAAGAGAGTATGTCAAGGCTGCACAGGGGATTATACTACTTGTTCAGCTTAAACCCAGCACCATGGGGAGACCAGTGTCATGGCCTCTGCAGGAGGACACTGTCCATTCCCCCCTTCCTACCCACCACCAAGCTCCCTTTTGCTTGCAACAGAGGTTTTTAAGACAAACGCTTTGGTTCTGAAAAGCTACAGGGGCCTCAGGACCTCTTGAAGCACAATTGCAAACCTTCTTACTTTGATTTTCAAAAGAACATCCAGGAATGTCTTGTAGGAATCAGAAACTGCTTGGCAGCTCAAGCATGTGACTGGAAGGAAAATCAAAATGCTGAGTGAAGATAATTGACAGTGATGGTTTATGATTGTGGGGTCTCCTACACCAGTCACAGGACCAGCTGTTTGTCACAGAAAGACAGAAGGGCACAAAGAGGGCCAGTGAGAGCACTAGTTGTGGAAACATACCTCTGAATCTCAGAAAGCCTCCAAATATTTGGTGGATTATGGTAGTTGCTTGAGAAGAGATGTCTAAGCTGGAAATAAATGACAAGGCAGAGAGTTACCTCCTCCAAGAGTTTAGAATTGAAACCCTTGGGTTTAAGTTTTCCCTGATAGGAGCACTTTGAGGAGTCCAACAGGTTTGGAAACACTGAACAGGGAATTTGCTTGTGCTTACTCTATGCTTCCACTCAAACAAGCTCTCTGCATGGCACTGAGAGTACAGCATAAGAATTCATAGGCATCTCCTGGTCTGTCAGGCTTAAATTCTCCTATGACTAAGAAAGAAGTTAGTAGCTCTCCCTTACAAGAAGGGAAAAAAACTGTCAAAGCACCTGCAATTGCTTACATTTGAGGTTCTTGATGACAGCCCTAGGCCGAATGGCACTGACTGAGGAATACAGAACCTTCCGAACATGCTCTTCCATGATGCACATCATGCAGAAGCCTTGCTGATGACCTGAGGAGGGAGGGAAGTTTCCCCAGTTAGCAAAACAAACCCAAGCAGTGGGAAATCTAGTGGAGGTCTTGAAGTTCTAAGAACTCTCTATTCCTCTTCTCCCAAGGTGCCAGTGTCCTGAGAAGCCCAGGACATTTCAATGTGTTGAAAATGTTCTTCAGAGGGAGACTAAAGTGGCACAAATTTTCTGTACAATAAGCCAAGAGGGTTTAACTAGCAGAAACAGAGACACAGGGCTAGAAAGAGATGCCTTTTTGAAGAACACACCTTGGTAGGACAAGCGGCTTTTAGTTTGAGCACTCAAGGAACACAAGCTCATAGGACTAACAAAGAATGGCTGATGTCCTCCTAAATCCGGTTCCAGGTTCTGAGAATCCTTGGGTTGTGACTAAGAAATTTACAAGGAGATATTCCTAAAAGCACTCACAGAACTGGCTGTGATGACTAGAGAGCAGGTAATTAGCCAGAGGAGGTGTGTACGTCAGGCACTGCAGGATGACGTTTATGTAGCAAGTACTGCCCAGGTTGTAGAGTCCTGCTCCAGGTCTCTGTATTTGCTGCCAGTCCATGTAAATCTTCTCTGGGGGAAAGAGGATGCTTTGTGGTGGAGTCATTTCCTTGGCAGTGACTGCAGGGGAACAAAATTTGAAAAGAGATGAGACAATAGGTTGCAGGCCCACTCTTTCCTGGGTGATGGTTGGGACAGGCTCAGAGAGTGGTGGTGAATGGTATTACATTCAGTTGGTGTCTGGTCACTAGTGGTGTACACAGAGATCAGCGTTGGGCCCAGTCCTGTTTAATATCTTTACTGATGATCTAGATCAGGGGATCAACCGTACCCTCCGTAAATTCATGGACAACACTAAGTTGGGTGTGAGTGTTGATCTGCTGGAGGGTAGGAAGGTTTTGCAGAGGGATCTGGACGGGTTGGACCAATGGGTCGAGACCAACAGTATGAGGTTCAACAAGACCAAGTGCCAGGTCCTACACTTCAGCCACAATAATCCCATGCAGTGCTCCAGGCTGGGGGCAAAGTCCGTGAAAATTAGCCCAATGGAGAAGGACTTGGAGGTGCTGGTCAACGGCAGCTAAACATGACCCAGTGTGTGCCCAGGTGGCCAATACCGTCCTGATCTGCATGAGGAATAGTGTGCTGGTTTAAAGGTAAATCAGTGGGAGAAATGAAGCCAACTCAAGAGATATTACAAGTCAGAGTTACAATTTACTGCAAAGATTACAATAAATACAATGATACAGAGAAAACCTGATTTTAATCCACAAAAACAGAGGTATAACTCAGTATTCTGGGACATGAACAGAAGGCTGTTTGTTAGCCCCTGTAGTGAGCACCATGTGGTCCCCCTGTTTGCAAAGTAAAAGGAAAAGAAACCTGTTGGTGAAGATGATGGTCACAGTTCTGAAAAAGTAATGATCGCAGTCTTGCCAAGAGTGGCAGTTGAGGTTCTGGTCCTCCTCTGGATCCAGCGAGTGGTACCAAAAGCCCCAAAGCCCAAAGATTATATATGCTCAGATTCAGTTGGGAATGCATAATACCTCCCCCAGGGAGGAGAGTTTCACAATGGTGATTTAACTCTTTTTGGAATTTTTAATGGTCTAGATTGTGGCAGCTGTTTATCATGCCAATCCATTATGGCCCATTAGCAGAGATGACACCTCAGGCTGGGTGTGAAGGTGCTAATGACTCCCTCTGGAGGGGCATTATCACATCTGAGTTATTGGTGTGAAGAGAAAGAAACACTCCTCGGCCTCACAGAGTTCTTTAACACCCAGCTTGTAGCCTGAGGTGTCAGATGTGCCCTGGGCATCTTCTGCAAAAAATCCATTATTAACAGTCCATCAGAAATGACACAGAGAGTGTAGAATACACAGTTTTGGTCATACCCATATAGTCATAAACTGGACCCAGAACCTGTAATTAGGACAAATAGTGTGGCTGGCATGATTCTCCCTCTGTATTTGTCACCTGGAGTGCTGTGTCCAGTTCTGGGCCCCTCAGCTTAGGAAAGATATTGAGGAACTGGAGCATGTTCAGAAAAGGGAGAATAAGATGGGAAAGGGTCTAAAGGGTAAGCCTTATAAGGAGCAATGGAGGCAGTTGGGGTTATTTACCCTGGAGAAAAGAAGGCTCAGGGGTGATCTTATCACTCTCTACAACTACCTGAAAGAAGGTTCTAGCCAGGTGGGGGTTGGCCTCTTTTCCCAGGCAATTATTGATAGGACAAGAGGAGATAGCCTTAAGATGTTCCAGAGGAGGTTCAGGTTGGACATCAGGAGGAATTTCTTCACAGAAGTAGTGGTTAGAATGGGCTGCCCAGGGTGGTGGTAGAGACACCATCCCTGGAAGTGTTTGAGAAAAGACTGCACATGGCACTTAGTTAACATGGTGGTGTTCAGTCAAAGGTTGGACTCAATGATCTCAGAGGTCTTTTCTAGTGCAATTTATTCTGTGATTCTGTGTGTATTATTGCTCAAAAACCTATTCAAATGCTGAACTCTCTACAGGACACCAAGGCAAACAGCTCTAACCACCAACCCAGAAACCTCAGGGGAACCCTAACACCCTGTTGACATCTGCTGGTAGGGAAACAATTCTGGAAAACAGTCTGTTCCCCTGCTTAGTCTGCGAAAAGTCCAACAAACCCATATTCTGAACTCTGGGCCTCATATTACCTTCCTTTCCCTCTAGAGCCTTGGATTATCAGATCTTCCCTTTTTCTGATTCTAATATGATAAAAATAAATGACACCTTGAGTCAGTCTGGCTGATCTCAGGAAACGCCTCAGAATTCACTCCAGGTTGCCAGCAGAGATGGAGTAAATGCCATGTCCATTCTCCATGGGAATTCACAAAGTCCAAACCTACTGGTGAAACCATTATTCAGAGAAGCTGTTCCCTATGGAAGCCATCACGCCTCTCAAGTACAGAGGGCTTGACTAAGGACATCAGGACCTCTTCTGGAAAGATCAGATCAGTGTCAGTCACCTCTTGGGAAAGGAAATAATAGCTCAACAAAATGATTTTTAAAAACCCAAATGTGACCCATAAGGCACCTTCAGCTGTCAAAAGTGTTTTGCTGGTATTTGTAGTTGCTGCCAAGGATGACGAATGCTTGATAAAAGGCAGGCATGCAAGCAGCAATGGAAGGAGCCAAGTTATCCCAATGGCCAGCTCAAGTCTAACGAGCTTTTGCTGGCCCACTCCTCAGGCACTGGGCAGGTGAGGTCACAATCACCAGTCACAGGTGCCTCGTGTCTTCCCCTTTGTGACATAGGGTCACACAGATTCCTGGCCCTGTGGCAGCCACAGCCCAGGCACCTCTCACAGCTGGAAGTCATGGACACTAGGATGTTTTGAAATCTACCTCTCAGGAGAACATGTTAGGGTTAAAAGCTTCATTTTAGGGTGTAAAATCTTCAAAGTCTGTGTTCTTCATGTTCAAAACCTCATTTTGAATGTGCAAAAGCTACTTTCTAGCATAAATTCCCATTTTTAAGAGCCAAAAGACTAATTTTTAAGGACCAAGCCTATCTTTTAGTAGCTATGTGTCCTGGTTATAGTGGCTGGGACCAGTTTGTCACTGTGTGGGTGTGGCCAGGGCTGTGTATTCTACACCTTCTAAGTCATTTCTCATGAACTGCTAAAAATGGGTCATTTGCAGCAGCTGCCCAGGGCACACCTGGCCCCTCAGGCTACAAGCTGGGTGTTTAGGAACTCTGTGAGATAAGGAAGTTTCCCTGCCTTCACACCAGTGACTCAGATGTGATAACTCCCCTCCAGGAGGGGAGTCCTTGGCACCTGCACACTCAGCCTGAGGGGTCATGTCTGCTAATGGGCCATCAAGGAGTATCCCATGATTCATAGAATAAATCACCCATTGTGAAATCCTTCGCCCTGGGGGAGATACTGGGTATTCCCATCTGAGCCTAAGCATATATAATCTTCGGGTTTTGGGACTTCAGGTACCACTTGTGGGATCCAGAGGAGGACCAGGACCTCAACAGGACTGTGACTGTCGCTCGACCAGACTGCAACCATCATTCTCATCAACAGGTTTTCTTTTTCCTTTTTCTTTGTACTCAGGGGGTCTTCAAGCAGTAAAATATGGCTTTGGCCCTCCAAAAGAGGACTTGGGTACTAAACAAAGCTGTGAGTTCTAGAAATGGAGCTTTGGAAACGAAAATGAGTTTTTGAACCTTGAAGTTAGAGTTTGGACCCTCCAAGAATGCTTTGATAACACAAACTAAGATTTTGACTCCTAAAAATGGGTCTTTAGAGACTTAAAAGAAGGCTTTGAGACTGCTAAATTGCAGACTAGTTGAATCCTAAAGAGAAAGAATTGGTCCCTGACAAAGGGGAAACTTTGGAAGCTGTTTTGGTTTAATGATGATATTTTCAGGAGGTGAAACCTCTAACTAAATAAACTCTCCTTTTTTTCTTTTATTTCCCTCCCCCCAGTATTAACAAAGTAGAAATTATGAGGAGTCTGAATTAAGAAGGAAAAATAACATTTTTACTGAAAAACTACAAGAAACAAAAAACCAAACAAGAACCACAAAAGCAGAAAATATGACCTAGCTACCCCCTTCCAACCAGGTTAAAAACAAAACCTGGAAGGGTATTTCGTTCGAAGAGAAATCCTATGCTACCAGGACAGTAGCATGAGTTCTGATGTAGCAAACCACATGAAGTGACAATGGTGGTATGAGAAGTAGAAAAAACGGTTTTATTACAAGCAAATAAACTGAATGAGTGTTACTAACCAAAAGCTTATTTTTGTTTTTGATTGTTACTAACCTATAGGCATTTCGCAGAAGTTGTAAGGCATCCAGTCCAGTTTTGGAATGTATGACAGGGATTAAGCGTTTGGGAAAAGGGCATATTAATTAAGAATATAGTTGATGCAACTTAAGGCCACATGGTTCACTATGCAGCCAGATGGAGGCTGACATATTGCCTGAAACTCCATCCCTGGTATGGGGGTGGGGAGGGGCACAGAAGAGTCAATCTGAGAAGAAGAAATGCCCCCCCGATTGTAAAATGGGGTTGGACCTTGAGAAGGTTTAAAAGCGGGGTTTTTGAATTAGAAGGTGTGCTCCTGGAGATCCCGTGTGACCTGGACACCCAACACGTGTTGTAACCAAATTTTTCTTTTCATTATATTCCTTTTGTTTCACAGACTTTTGTTTTTTTCTAAATTTAATAAAAGCAATTTTTCTAACAGTGGGGCCAGGATGATCTGGCAGGGTGCCAGGGCTGGGCAGTCACAGGCTGTCTGGTAGTTGCCCTTTGTGCAGCTCCTGAAAGGGAAATTCCTGAACTATTGGCAGCAGTTGGTCATGCCAAGACAACTCAGCTGGGGCTGGTGGTCTCCATCCACATGGCGGGGGCTTCCAGAAGGGAAATTCCTGAGTGATCGGCGGTGGCTGCAGCAGTGGCACTTGAACTTTCAGGTAGTTGGCGGTGAGAGTATTGCAAAAGCCGCTCTGAAAGCGGTAGATGTCACATGGGGCTGGAGCAACTCTTCAAAGTGCCCAGCATAGAGTGGGGATGGCGGGATGCAGTGGCCTTTTCCCTTGGCAACTACATCCAGGAATAAGAGAGCAAGTTCCAGAAGCACTGGGGATTTTATCCCCTGTCTTGTGAATTCTCACAATGCTTCACTTCAGGGACTCCCTCCCCCTTTTTGGAAGGTATTGAGATGCTGGTGACAGTCCCTCCTCAGCTCAGAGTGAGAGTGGCAGCAGTGGGAACCACTGAGCTGTGGGTGGTGCAAGTGTGCTGAGGTCACCATCCTGCCTGCGCTCTTCTGGCTGTCACCCCAGGCTGGGCTGGGGACAGTCCCTATTCAGTTCAGCACAAACAGGGTGGAGGGGGCTGTCCCCCCACACTCCAAACCACGTGGTAGTATGAAAATAATTCACCAAAAATCCTTCCCATTTAACTAAAACTACAACAGAAGCTAAAAAAAAACAAAAAAAGAAAAAAAGAGTTTGGGCCCAAAAATGAGAATTTGGACTCTATAAATAAGGCTTTGGACTCTACAAATGAAACTTTAGACCTTCTAAATCAGACTTGGCACTTTCAAAATGACATTCTGGGCCCTTCTGATGAGTCTTGGAACCCTAAGAGCAGGGCTTGCAACTTAGAATTGTGCCCAAACAAGGATAGTCGGGACCATAGAAATGAAACTGTGAGCCCTAAAAAGAGTGAGATACTACAAATGAGCCTTTGGACCCAGAAAAGGAGGTGAATATACTGGTTCCTCTCCAGCCCCAAGAGATTAAGCTTTGCCCAGGAGAGGCCAAAGCCAGGAACTGCCTTCTGTCCTGTTAATAGTTTCAGAATCTGCTATGGAATTCCTTCTCCTGCCAACACAGAGCCTGAAGTTAACACCCAACCCCCCAATAGTAGCTAACAAAGCGGTGGCCGATGGCTCAAATTCAAACTTGATGGTTGAGTGGGGTGGGGGTGAGGAGGAAGGGAGAGAGGTTTCTTCCTGGGTGCTGGATTTGCACTTTGTTTTCTGGCAGCTGATGGGAGTGGAAGCATCTCGGGGGAGCCCAACTCCGCCTCTTCGGCTTGGCTCCTCTTCCCTCCCCCCCTTCTCCCCCCTCCAACCCCTCGCTCTGGGCACCATGTGCCTCAGAGAGAGGGAGAGAGAGAGAGAGAGAGGGGGAGAGTTGTTGCTGCCTTGGATTCGCGACAGACTTCTGACAGGGCCGACGGTCATCGGCGGAGAAGCTGCTGCCCCCTCTGCCCCCCCAGCCCACGCTTCTTCTCGCGAACAAAGAACAGGGAGAGTGTCTGCACGGCACCACGGAAGAGGTTCCACCCTGTCCGTCTGCCCCAGCAGTCTCAGGTGATTCCACACGGCACCGCCACAGGTCCCTTGACCGGGGCCCGCCGGCGCCTCCGCCGCGCCCCGGGCCCGGCCCCCCCAGCCGAGGCGTCACAGCACCACCTGCTGTCCGAAACTAGAATTGCACCCAAAGGGAGCAGAGACTCGTTTAAAGGTGCTGATCACAAACTGTTTTGTTTGGTTCCTTTTTTTTCTTGAATATATAGATAGATAGATGTAGTTAAGAACTGTTATCCTTTTCTGTACATTTTCCTAATTAGAGTTTGTTCTAATTTTAAAGGAGTGGGGTGGTTATTTTTTGGGGAGGAAGGCCCCTTCCTTTTTTCCTGGTCAACATAGGCATCTTAGTTTTCCTCTAAACTAAGACATATCCTGCCACCTTTGATGTGGGAATAATCCCTAGACATATTCAGTTTAGGAGCTCAGCTCATAATTTCTGAGGTGGGCTCCTGAAAGAAGAGTGGGGCCTTTTGGGGTGGTTTCCTGCTTTCTCAGGAGGGAAAGAGGAACTGCAAGCCCTGCTTTGGGTGAATGAAGAGGATGGAGGTGTTGTCCCACCTTGTGCAGCAAGAGCTGTTGTTGGATGTATCTGGTCACTGTGTCCCAGACAGCCAGGACAGGGTTAATTTTTGCAGTAGCCAAGAGAGGGCATGGCCAGGACCTACAGGTTGTTCTATACCACCTCATGTCATTGCCAAGGGAGAGGAAAAAGAACTCTCTTCCAGGGAGAAAGAATCCTTCTGGTCAAGAAAACCAGGGGAAACTGTCTGGTATTGTTTATTGCCACAGAGTTTTCATCCTTTCTTTTCTTATACCTTTTGTTATTAATATTGTTGCTGTTACTGTTAGTTTTCTTGTCTCATTGCTGTTTCCAGTAAATTTTCCTTATCTCAACCTTTGCCTTTTGTTCCTCCTGCAGTCAGAACAACAGAATATCCCAGATCTACTGGGGGTCACCCCAGAAATGTGTCAGCTTGGACCCAAATCCTTCAAAACAACAGGATCAAACATTTCAAATAGCACTGGGGACAAGAATCAGGGCAGGATTTGTTCAAAACACCTTGACAGGTTCAAAAGTTCAGAATATTTATTGCAATTATTTAATTAAACAGCATTGAAGTGCTTTATATGTATGAATACAGATCTAGCAGTGGTAATTAAAGAGCTGCTTTAAGGTGGTTTCAACATCTGCCCTGCAGATCGCAATGTGTTTACCAAGTGTTCCAGTGGCCAGGTTCTACTTTAATGGGCTGTGAATTGCCATGGAAAGTCAGTCCTGGGAATAAATCCAGGATTTTTGTGTCATTCCTGCATGACCCCCTTTGCTGAATACCATTGTTTCCTCATTCCAGAACCAAATACTCCAATATATACACCATGGACAGGGCTCTAGGGTGGAAATCATCCTATGAGCACAGTTTGGCCATGGAATAACAGAAATTATGTAATTTTTAGTAATTTTCATAATTTGTTTTCATTAACTTTTAAATATATATATTAATTATAAATAGCAAGTTATTATTAAATTACTCTTAGCCAGCATTTAGCAAAGTTGCCATAAGCTACTTTTATGGGAGTAAAACTTGGGAAAATTACTGAACCTTTAAGTTTTGATAAACTAACTTTGAATCAGATTCAATGAACAAAGCCTGGAAGAGAAAGATGTATTGGTGAAGCTGGACACCTAGAATGCAGAATTTATGGACCACAAGTGTCAGAAATTATATAATTTTCTAATTTTTTAATGGTCCTAAGTAACCTTTTAATTAGTTGCTTTAATTATTCATAGGTTGTGTGTAAAGCCCTAAACCACTTTCAGCCAGCATATAGCAAAACAGTTGTCATAAGCAACTTCTGTGAGAATATAGCTTAGAAAAAGTACTAAAACTGCAATTTGTTAAAATGAACCTTGATATGCTTCAATGAACAAAGGCCATGAGAGAAAGATGTATTGTTGAAACTGGACATCTGGAAACAAGGACCTTTTGAAGAAACCAGAAGATAAAGGAGAGACTAACAAAGAGTCAGTGTGTGTGTTGGAAAGCCCCTCCCAGAGAAAAAAGACACTAAAAACACTAAAAATATGGACTAACTTGCATGACTAGCGAGAAAGATAATAACCAAGAGAGGATAGAATGCCAATTGATGAAAAAGAATTATGCAATTTAGAATCAATGAACCGTAATTTCTTTGTTTGCTAAAAATTTATAAATAGGTGAAAAAGTTTTGTATGAATGTCTGTTGTATGCCAGGATTTTACTGGTTACACACACACCTTCTGGTCAGAATAAAGCAATGCCTTGCTTGCTAACACTAAAAGGATGATGTTAGAGGGGCTTTTATCCTGACATTTTTGGAGGTTTTTGGCAACAAGAAGTGATTAAATTGACTTTTATTTCACTTCTAAAAGTTATTTACTTTGGGGTAAGTTATACCCCAAAGCATCCCTCAGCTCACAGGCTTTCATTTCCATGACACTCCTCAAAGAATGATATGAGGACTAAAACAGAAACACAAAATCCTCTGCAGAGGCACAGGAAAATCCACATTTTTATTAAAAAGCAAAGCAGTTCCAACAAGACCTTATGAAGCAAAATCATAAAAATCCCCACTTTTTTATCACACTGTGAAGTTAAAAACATTTTTCCTCCACTTCCCATCCCAGAAAGAGTTTTAACTCTTCCAATTATTTAGTCTTCAAACTCTTGTGACTCTGCAAAATGTGTTTTTAGGGATAAAACTTAATTGAAAGCTGAGTGCTGGAGGTGGAGGAAGGACACTCGCCACCCTGCAGGGAAGCTTCTGGATAAGGGATGCTCACTGGGGGTCCAGGGAGTTGCTATTTTGACTGAAACCAACCCTAATCAATTCTTTAGGTTAGAAGGGGGTGAGAAGGAGAGTTTCATCAACCTATGGGGTGTTATTGCTGTCTTTTAGTTTCATTCTGCCTCAACAACAGGGAAAATACATCAAATCTCTTATTCTTCAACTTTTGACTGACATCGAACACATTTTATTAGCGATTCCCCTGCTCACAGTAGTGACAACACAGTCAGGGCTCATTCGTGTTCCTTTCCCATGGCAACGGCATGTGGCCCCCCAAACACGAATGGGTGCTGTCAAAGAATGTTGACCTCAGTCACAATACTGGTTGCCAACAATGCAACGTGGCCTCAGTCACGCCTGATCCCCAATAACCTGGCCCTTGGACATAACCATGTGCCAGCAGTAGAACTTGGCACTTGGATACGACCAGGTGCCAGCAAGGGAATTTTGCCCTCAGACATGGCCAGGTGCCGCCCATGGAGCGTCTTATATTCCCTGATCCCTCCAGATCTAAGTAAGCACTTTTATTTAAGGAATATAAAATATTTATGTTTATGGGGAAAATTCCAAGCCATTTGGGGGCTTATTTTAATGGTTATTTTAAAGATTGTTTTCAGGCTATCGTGCTTATTCCTGATTCTTAATTAGTTATAACTGTGCTGCTTTGGAACCACAAAAAATAGTACAGAATATTTTGAGTCTAATTTAAAGGCATTTTGTCCTTGTGCACCCTGATGATGATTCCTGCACCCCCACTGAGTGGATCCCAGGGTCATCTTGCAGAGGCCACCGTCCCTCATTACTGTAATCACCGACTTCAATTCACTCAACAAGCACTATTGCAGAGATCCACGTAGCTGAAAAACATCTTAATGCACATATACTCCCCAGCTGGAGAAAGCCAAGGAGGGAAATTTTCGTAAATATAATTTTTGGGGTTGATAGCTGAAGATATTGTTATCTTTTGAGTTTCGTGACGTAGCGGACATTTGTTTTCCTCTTTTCCTTTATTTTTATTAGTAGTTTCATATTGCTTCACCTACAAATCCTGTCCAGATCTGAGGCAAGTAGGAGAAACATCAAAAAACAACCCCAAAATCACAATGTTTCCCAGATGCGCTCATTAAAAGAGATTTGGGAGGAGGTGGCCTGCTGCTGATCACAGGTTATTGTCAGAAAATCCACAATTCCTTCCACATCTTTTTTGCCACAGTGGCATTTTAGGGATAAAAGTGCATAAATACATTATGTTAAAGATGAGTTCTTGCCAAGCCATGCTAGGATCTGGCTGCAGGTGCTCCTGGCATTGCAGAACTGGGACCATCCCACACCAGGTGCCGCAAGTGCGGGTCAGCAGTCGCCTTGGTGAGGTGAAAATGAGCAAAAAGCCTTCTGGTTTGGATTTCAGAATGAAACCTGAGCTCCAGCTGGGAGTGATATCATCAAGTGGATGGACCAGAAACCACCCTGGAACTTTGCAAGTTTCCTGTTAGCAGATTGACACCTGTTGGAGTAGTGTACCCTCCTCTTCATGTATCCTCTGGTCTGGTCAATACCATCATCAAAATCATTCCTCTGCTCTCCTGACATAATGTTCTTTCTCCATTCTTTACAGTTGATAGAGATGATGAAGACAGCTGGGGCCTGTCAGGTGTACTTTAGTAAGTCCCAAGAGTTTGGGGGTGAGAAAGGGAATTCCATGACACTTGGATCCCCATCAGGGCTTCTTTCATGCTGGGCTGGGTCTCCCAGAGCCAAAAACCACCAAAACTTCCTCCCAAAGGGCTATAAGGGGTTGAAATGTCTTGAGAAGGGCAGAAAACATCATCCAAAGGTCTGGAAACACTCCAGTAGTACAGAGAATAATGATAGAATGGGAATAAACCAAATTTTTTACCCTATTTTACCCAAAACTGTGACTTTTAGGGCACCATGCACCATGGCTCTCGTTTGCTTCCAGCCCCCGCAAGGTGGGGGTGCTCGTTAGCAAGTTGCTCAAATGGCATTTTGCCAAATAGCCCATTTTTTGTTCTTGAAACTGCCAATAATTGTTGCTTTGGACAATTATCAGGGAAAAGAGAATAAAAGGGTGTGAGCAATGCAGGAGGCAAAAACCAGAACACCTGATCACTCTAATTGGTCATTAAAAGTCACTCTTGGACCATAAATGGGTATCCATCATTAGCTATAGCATTTACTAACATTACTTTGTTAATTAAATGCTGGTGCTGCCTTCTAAACCTTTTTCTTCATTTTTGCAGTGATCCTCAGGTCTTGAACAACTTTTTGCATGGATCCAGAAAGGTGACGATTCAACTGCTACTCCAAAACCACTCAAAATCTGTAACACAAACATCCCTTTTTTCATAAAAACTGAGTTTTAAACATTAGGATATCTTTGGTTTTGAGCTTCTGCCACTGCTCGTGCAGTGCAGTCAGCTGGGATTATAGGGTCTTTTGAGCCAAAACTGGGTACAGAGAGAGCCACTGTCCCACTGCTGGGGAGAGTTCTGTGCTTTCTGGATCTTCTCACCACTGCACCCTCCTTTTTTTCCCCCATTTTTTTTTCTTTCTGTATCTATAGAAAATAAGTTCAGTGTTTGTAATCCCAGACTGACAGTGCTGCTCTCCTGGGCAGCACAGGGGATGCAGTCGGTGCCTTTTTTGAAGGTTCTAGGGTAGGTCTTTTTTTAATTTCATTTTGGGTAGCCTTTCTTTTCATTCCCACTGTTTTCAACTTTCTCAGTGTGTTTTTCATCTATTTCCCAGGTCTGGGAATCCTCCAGCAGCCTTCTGACTGCCAAGCTGAGCCAGCCCACGGCCAGCATGGGCCTAGCCCTGCAACAGGATGCCAGCCTGGGATCACACTGGGGCAGTGGTGCCACCATGGGGCTATCCTGTGACCTCCTCCAGCAGTGTCTGTGGGAAGCAGGCATCACCGAGCAGATGTTGGAGGCAGAGGCCAAGTGGGACCTGGGCAGCTTCCAGCCCGCTACGCTGCAAACTGCAGGGCAGGTGGCTTTCAGCAGTAGCCTGCAGGTCTGCCCTGACAGCACCAATGTCGTCGGGTTGCAGCCCCCCACCAGCCACTCCCACCCAGCCCTGTTCCAGCAGCCGCTCCTCAACAAGGCTAGCAACGTCCAGCACTTCCCAAAGCACCTTGGGCCCTTCTTCAGGCTCCAGGGCTGCCCTGGTGGGATGCTGGGCATCAGGTCCAGTCAGGTGACGGTCCCCTCCCTGCCAGTGCAGCAGATCATGTTCCTCCAGCAGGCAAGTGCAGCCCCTCAGCATAGTGCACAAGGGAATCAGAGACCAGCACTGGGGCCAGTGGCATGTTCACTGGGTGTGACAGACAGGCTTTTGTAGTTCTGGGTTTTGAAGTTCTGGTTTTTAATTTTATTTTTTTGTTCTTTTAGTACTATTTCTATTCTTTTTAATTCCTATTTATTTTAATTTTGCTCTGCCATTTAGTTCTATATCTTTTAATTCTATTCTTTAGTCCTGTTTCTTTTCCCTTAGTTCTTTCATCTAGGAAGGGGGAAGAGGAACAGGGACTAAGAGTCCAATCCTTGAACCTTTATTTAGCTCAATCTTCACTTCAGCTCCCCCTGTAGGCTCCTGATTTGCATTTTTGGGGCACATGGGCCCATTTCTGGGGGCAATAAGAAATTAGCTGACCCTAAGGGTGACAGCTCTAGGAGTGCCTTTTTTGAATCCTGGAGCCCTTAAGGTTGGAAAAACCTCAAAAATCCTCAAATCTGTCCCTTTTTGATCTTCCTCGTGCCCACTGGTGGTGGGACCGGAGGGTCCCTCCCTCTTTGCACATCCATGCCAACCTCATGCTGTTTGCAGGTTAAAATGTGTTTTCACCTTTTTCATTCAATCCAGGTGCCACACAGGATCATTCCGCAGACAAAGCAGCCAGGCCCCACGATACTCGCCCCGTTCCCTGGACTGCCCTCCTGTGTCCTGGGGAGTGGCCAGGGGCAGCCACTGTCAGTGCCAGTGCCGCTGGCTCATGTGCCCACTGCCCTCCCACACTCTGCCACCAGGTCGTCCCACTGCCACCAACACCGTGGAGCACCAGCACCCTGGAGCACGGTGAAAGCTGATGGAGCCATGAGCCAAAATGGGAGACTGGACTCTTTTGTTTCTTATTTTAAATAAAACTTTTTTTGTGTGTGTGTGGTAGAATGTATCATGAGAATCCAAAAAGAGATTATTGAGTATTTAGGCTTGAGCTTAAGCACAGCCTCCAGTTGTTTTATGTTGACAAGGTATCACTGCTCTAGTCCCTGAGGAGAGGAAAACCTCTAGCGTTTCCATCCCCCATTTCTACTGGGAAAGAGGTTGTGACTCCAGGGAAGTTGGGGACTCCTTGTGCCATCCAGCAGACCCTTCAGGTGAGGAGGTGGCTTTCCTGGGTTTGCTTTTTGTCACCAAGTTTTTCGACTTTGTTAGCAAACTTTTCCACTTTGTTTCCAAGGTTTTCCACTTTATTTTCCCTATAAAGTTTTGCCCTTTACTGCACAGTTTTCATCTTCTATTTCCCACTTTTGCCCTTCGTTTCCCAGTGTTCTTCCTCTAATTCCCATTTCCCCCTTTATTTCCAAGTTTTATACTTTCCCAGCTTTTCTCCTTTATTTCCTAGTGTTTCAATTTCTTTCTCAGTTTTCCCCCTTTTATTTCCAAGTTCTCCACTTTTATTTCAAAGGGTTTCCACTTTTTATTTCCAAGTTTCCCTTTATTTCAGTTTTTTCTCTTCCAAGTTCTTCCCCCTTTATTTCCAGGTTTCTCCACTTTGTCTCCATTTTTTCTGCTTTCTTTCCAGTTTTTTTCCCTTCATTTCCCAATTCTCCCCTTGATTTTCAAGTTTTTACACTTGATTTTAGTTTCCACTTGATTTCCCAGTTTTCTCCCTTGACTTCAACACTTCCCATCTGAAGAGCAAACCAACCTGTCTGCATTTCCCTTCTTTTCATCAAGCAGGAAGAATAAATTTCCATAAATTTGGATTTCCTGCTTTCCTACTGGCGCTGTGCCACCTGAGGCTACCCCAAAGCTTTCGAGAAGGGGCCATCACCTGCCTGCTCTGCATCTTTAGGCAATTAATGCTTATTTGGTGAAATTCCTCAAATAAACCCATTTTTCCCACTTCTCCACACCTCCACAGGCAAAGCGGGATGTGCTCAGCATCTTGTTGGGGCTAAGTTTGGGGCAGGGCCTGCACAGAACCCAAGAGTGGGCAATGGGTTGCTGCAGCTCAGCCTCTCTTGTCCCCTGGCAGGCCCAGCAGATGCTGAGCTCCTGTGCACGCATGACAGGGGTGGGAAACACGAGGACCATGTTGGAATATGTCTGGGATATTTATAAATTGGGGTTATTTGGCCCACAGACACCCATTCATTATGTATAAATGTATTGGTGTATTTCAGGTGCTTTTTATAGAGAACAGATCCAGCCCATCTCCAGCCTCCAGGACTGCCCCAGTGTTAGCTCCAGGGAGATGCTGGGCATCAGACCCAGCCAGGTGAGGGGACAGCACATGACAGCCACCCCCTTGCCAGCACAGGAGGTTGCATTTCTCCAGCAGGCAAGTGCAGCCCCTCAATGTGGTGGCCATGGGAGCCATGGACCAGCACTAGGCTGCTGGTACTCTCACTTTATGTGCTGAAGAAGCTTTCCAGGCTGCAATCCTGCCATCAGGCTGTTCTCTTTCCTGGTATGTGGTTAAATACTGTGGTGGTTTGACCCTGCATAAATGCCTGGTGTCCAGCAAAACTCCTTCAAGGCCTTTCCCACCCACTTTCGCCTTCCAGAGGGAAGGGGAAAAAAAACAGCTAGGAATTTTACAGCTAGAGATAACAACCGAAAGAGGAGCTTTGATTAATACCGCGGGCAAAGCAGAGCTTAGAATAATGCTTAAATTTATTACTAACAAACTGAAAACTAAAAATAAGAAATAACAACAGGTTAGAAACACTTTTCCACCACCACCCCTCAGTCTGTCCATGCCCCCTCCTTCCCCTGATGGTGCGGGGGACAGGGGAATGGAAGGTTTGCAGTCAGTTGTTGTAGGGTCAGCCATTCGCAGATGTGAGTCCAAAACTTAAGCAACAGTTCTGCCTCGGGGCTTTTCCTGTGGGCTGCAAAGGGGACAGCTCGCCTCACCACAGTTGTCACCATGGTCACAGGGGAATCACAACTTTGAGTCCTTCCCCTGCGCTCCATGGGGTCCCCCCCACGAGAGAGAGAGATCCTCTGCTCTCTCATGGGTCATTCCATGGGGTGCAGTCTCTCATGAAAAGTTGGCTGTACCTATTTAGCATGGGTCCTCTCCCTCCGTGGGTCTTGGCTGCAAATCTCTGCAAGACTCTGCTCCACCTTGGGGGATCTCCTGCTCAGCGTGGGTCCTCTCCCTTTGTGGGTCTCAGCTGCAAATCTCTGCAAGACTCTGCTTCACCTTGGGGGCCTCCCACGAGGTAACAGCTTCTTTCATGCCTCCCCCTGCTCCGACAGGGGGGTCTTTGCACCCCAGTGGATCCCATGGGCTTCGAGGAGACAACTCGTAATCACCATGGTCATCACACAACGTATTCAGGGAATAATAGTTTTAAGTCCTCTCCCTGACCCGTGGGGTCCCTCCCCCTCCTTCTCCTCTTCTCCTCCTG
>JAWWMO010000070.1:1763590-1814858 GCA_035047845.1 Dendrocincla fuliginosa | reverse complement strand
TGTAGGTGGGGATGGAGGCATGACCAGAGGTGCATGTGGGGATGCAGGAGTGCACATGTGCAGGGGGGGGGGTGTGTTTGGATGCAGGTGTGCAGATGCATAGTGTGTGTGGATGCATGCTTGCAAAGGTGCGCACACTTGCACAGTGTGAGGGGTGTGCATTCACAGGGGCATGTGCGTGTGAGGGCGCATGTGTGTGCACTGTGTGCTTGCCCCGCTGTGCACACATGCACCTTCAGCATGTGTGCACTGCCAGAACACCTGTGCAGTGAGCCTACAGCTTGTTTGTCATCTGTCTGCAAACATCCCATGCTCGTGTGCACTGCTGTGCGTGTGTGCTTTGGATGTGTACATGGAGTTCTTGTGGGCAGGATGCATCAGGCACAGTGCAGGCACAGGCACCATTCTGTGTGTGCATGCACCTCTTGCACACATACCCTGTGGTGTGTGTGCAGCCACTGGGATGGGCTTACCCTCAGATGCACTTGCACAGGGAGTACCTGCACCCCGTACGCATGCAGGGTTGTGCATACACAAGGCTCGCGCTGCAGGCATGTGGTGAATTGGGCACACCCAGTGGAGCACAAGTGTGCAGAGGGATGTGTGGCTGTGCTGCACGTGGGTGCAGGAGCATGTGTGCATGGGCGCTGCACAAAGCCCCAGTCTGGCCATGTTTCCCCTCACAACTGTGGTTTTTGCTCCCCTCCCCAGGGACGCGCTGCCAGGTCTGGGGGAATGAGTCAGGGTAGTGATGCCTTTACTGGGCTATTCCTGGCTAACTGTTAGGTTACCTATGAAGCTACTGCTAAGATATTACAGGGATATTCTCAGTAAACTTCTGAGTTGCTGAGATAGTGAAATACTATCATGACACACCTATCGTGTCAGATATCATCTATCGTGACAGATACTGCTGGGATGCTAAAATGTTATCATGAGTTTACTAGAATGTGGACACATTACTCTGCGGACTGTAATAAGGAACTTAGAGGGTGATGCTAAGATATTCTCAAGGTAGTATGTGGATGCTGGTGGGATGCTGCGAGGATTCTACTAAGATACTATCAGGGCCCTACCAGGATGCTGTCGGGACACTACTAGGATACTTCCAGCATATTTCCAGGGTTGATACTGAAATACTCATATGAAGGTACCAGTGGAGCAGCTCACACACCATCCACTTACTGTCAGGATATTTTTAAGTTGCTTTCAGCATAGTTACCTGGCAGTAAGATAATACCTGAATATGACTTTGCACTACCAAGATACCAGAACACTATGAAGATAATAGCTGTATGCCATTACTCCACTACTAGGATCCTTATCAGAACACTCATATAATTATATACGGTGATAGTATGAGGGCACTGTAAGGTCTGTATCTAGGATGCTGTTGGGATGCTCCTGACATAGTATCAGGATTTTCCAGCCTGTACTAGTACAGCATCAGGGCAATGCTGAGCTACTCAGTGGCTGCTACTAGGATACTCTCAGTGTAGCAAAAAGGTGCTTTCAGGATGCTGCTAAAACGCTATCAGGATACTGTCTGGATACTTCAAAGGTACTGCTGAGATATTTTCACAATGCTAATAAGGCACTAAGGTGCTTATCAGGACAGTACTCATTTTTCAGTAGGATGCTCTCAGGATGCAAGTGGAATATCAGTAGGATATTTCCAAGGTACTACAAGGGCACTAGAAAACATAGTGGTAAGGTAGTTCTGGGTTGCTATCAGAGCAACACTCAATCTTTTGGGATACTATCAGCCCACTACTGCTACTAATATGATACTTTCAGGCCACTGCTAAGATAGTAGTGATATAGTATAAGGATGCCATTAAGATGCTACCACTTCAGGAAAAAAGGTAATGTTATGTTGGTTTTTACACACTACCAGAGTAGCACTGAGCTACTTGGACCACTGTCAGCCCTTCGTTGCTACTAGGAAATTACTGCTAGACTAATGTCAGTGTATCAGCACATTTTTATGAAGACATCCTGTTAGGATGCTGCTGGTATACTGCAGAGATACTGTTGGTGGTGTAATAGCCCTGGCAGTAGGGTTTCAGTCAGCATGGCAGCAGCAAAGGGAATGGGGAGCCTGGTGTTGTAACCTGTTAGTAGTCTGGTGCCTCACAGGCACCCTCTCCTTATCTACCTGCAGCTAAGGCGGCACATTGGTGTTGAGGAGGATGGAGGCACCCTTGGTTAGCCTGGAGGAGGAGTTCGAGGAGGGGCCCGGGGACGATGGAGGGACCCTGCAGCGCCCTGCAGACCCAGCGCTGGCAGAGCTGGAGAGCTTCTCGGCTGAGATGATGAGCTTCAAGTCGATGGAGGACCTGGTGCAGGAGTTCGATGAGAAGCTCACTGTCTGCTTCCGGAACTATGATGCTGCCACCGAGGGCCTGGCCCCTGTGAGGGGGCATCTCCAGGCACAGGAGGAGGAGGAACGCCTCCAGGATGAGGAGTGAGTAAGGCCTCCCTGCTTCTAGGGACATGGGCCTCCTTGCACCCCTGAAAACCCACTTACAGTGCAAACTGGCTCCCAGCATTGCAGCATGGTCATGCAGCACATCAAAGCAGTGGTGTAGTAAGCTGTGAGTAAGCCCTCTCAAAGCCAGCCTGCTTCCTTGCACCCTTGCAAGACTTCCTTGACCAGCTTCCTGCATTGAGACATGGTCATGCTCCATGTCGGGAGTAGCACTGTAGTATTGTATAGAAAAGGACATCTTTGGGGTCTGCATGCCACCTTGCTAGCATGCACCTCGGCCCCTTGCATCATGGTGTGGCACCGTGGAGTAGCTGTGTGATATCCTGAGAGTAGCTGCATAGGATCATGTGAGTAGGCCATATGATTGGGCCTGCATGCCTCCTTGCATGGTCATGAATTACACCCTCTTCCCACAGCATGCAGTCCAGCTCACCTGTTGCAACATGATTGTGTAGCACTTCACGGTAGTGGTGTATCTTTTAACTAACACCCCTAGGAGACCTACTGCACCTCCTTGCATGCTTCTAAGCTCCCACCACATGCAAATCAGTGCCTGGACTGCGGCATGATTGTGCAGCACCTGGGAGTAGCTGTGTGGGATCCCTGGTATAGCATCTGAGGGGGTGTCACAGCATGTCCCATGTCATATTGCAGGGTGACCATGGCTCCTTTTATGCAAGGAGAGCCCTGAGGTTTAAGCATAAACCTTGAGTAAGGTGTGAGTAGAGCTTAGCCACCTCTTGTACCATGCCAGTGGACAGCCAGTTTGGGGTCCAGTTACCCCCAGGCTCTCCAACAAACATTGTGCCATTTGCATTAAATTCTACAGTTTCATTAAAACCTTGCTTTGTTGCAAAATGCCATATTTTATTCAAAACCATGGGCTTTTTCCCCCCTGTAATGTTTATACACTATCACATTTCTAGTGTTTTTTTGGTGTGCTTAAATAGGATTATTCCCCAGGCCACAATTGCTAGCCCTTATTCTCACCAGGCAAAGGAGTTGTTTTCAACACAAAAAGCCCCAAATGCTGATTTTTTTGTTTTGCTGGTTTGCTGTTGGGGTTTTTCACCCAAGCCAGCTGAGGCCAAATTGATTTTCGCAATCAGCCAAATTGATGGCTTTTTAGAGCAAAACGCAGCTTGGCTGCGTGCCCGAGCTGCCGCGCTGTCACCGCTTTGTGCCGCTTATTGTCTTTTTTGGGTCAGTTTGGGCAAAACAGGCTTTTTTTATTCTTCTTTGAATGAGCCCTGTGTGCAGGGTGGGGGAGGGGCAGGGGCCTTACAAGCGCTGGATTTCCTGAATTATTAACTATTTATTGCCATAATTAACCCAGAAGTTGCTGCTGCTCATGCCCTGTCCCTGTGGGGCACTGGCCCTTTAAGAGCAGGAGAGAAAAGCAAATTTAGGGGGATAATCGCTAATTTGCTGCATTTTTGTTAAAAAATAGGAATATAGGAGTTTGCTATCTGCATTTTTGTGTGTTAATTAGTGAAATCTTTGATTTCAAGAGGAATTCGGCTCTGGTAAGGAGTGAAATAAGATAAATGCCCAAAAATGAGCAGGTTTGGGATTGGGAAGGGGGCAGGCAGTTTTGGGCAGATTTTCAGGGAATTAGGATGTGGCACTGCGTTGGACTAAACCCACCATTTCTGGTGGGAAAATGAGTGAGTTTGCCTGAGCTGAGGAGAAAATCTCATTTTGTGCCTTTTCTCTCATTTTTGACCTTTTTTTAAATGTTCCCATTTTTCTGCTCTTCTCTCCTGTTTTCTCTCTTCCTCCTCCATTTCTCCACTTTTCTCCCTTTTCCCCCACTTTTCCCCTCATTCCCTCTTTTTTCTTACATTTTCTCTTTTTCCCTATTTTCTTTTTCTCCCAATTTTTCCTTTTCCCCTCTTCTGGCTCTTTTCCTTCTTTCCTTATTCTCTATTTTACCCTTTTTCCCCATGTCCCCTTTTTTCTCATCTTTCCCCATTTTCACCCTTTTTCTTTCTTTTCCCTCTTTCTCATTTTTTTTCAATTTCCCTTCTTTTACCCAAATTTCCTTTCCCCCATTTTTCCCCCTTTCCCCCCTTTTTATCCTTTTTCTCCATCTTCTTTATGCCTTTTTTCTCTTTTCTCCTTTGTTTTCCCCTTTTCCCTTCTTTCCTTTTCCCCCCTTTCCCTTCTCTTCCTTTTGCCTCCCTATTTTCTCCCTTTTTATCCTGCTTTTTCACCTTTTTTCACTTTTAATGGGTTTTTTTACCCTTTTCTCCCCCTTTTTTCTACCTTTTCATTTTTTGGACTTTTTAAACGTTTTTTCTCCATTTTGCCCCACCTTTTTCCCTGCATTTTTATTTCCCCTGTTCGCCTTCCCTCATGCAACTTCATTGGGATGAAATTGCGCAAAATTGGTCCAGCCCTGCAGGGTCGAACCAGACGCCCCCAATAACAACACAGGGGAGGAAAGTTTAGGGGGATTCTGGACAGTTCTGAGGGATTTTGGTGCATTTTGGGATACAAGGGCCATGGTTTGGGGAACTTTCGGGGTTGTTTCCAAGTGTTTTAGAACTGTATTTTGGGAAGCTTTGTGGTGTTTTGAGGCATCTCAGGGCAGCACAGCTGTTTTTGGAGTGTTTTGGGATATATTCAGAGCAGCATTTTTGTATGTTCCAGGGACATCTTTTAGGGCCACTCAGGGCAGCTTTGGGGTGTTTCAGGGTTGTCTCAAGGTGACAATTTGGGGTGTTTCAGGCTGGCATCTTTTGGGTGCTGTGACTGCCTTGTGAGCTTTTCAGTATGTTCCAGCTCAGCATTTTATGGAGTTTTCAGGCATTTGGGGCATTTTGGAAGCATTTTGGTGTGTTGGACAATTGAGGGATGTCCTGGAGCATCACAGTGGCGTTTTGGGATATTTCAAAAAGCAGGACAGCTTTTTGAGGCATTTTAAGGGGTTTCTGGGCAATGTGTTAAGGCAGCATTTTGGGGTGTTTTGAGATGTCAGGGCAGTATGTGGAGGCATTGGGAAGCTCTTTGGAGTGGAGTTTGAGGACAGCATTTTGAGATGTTTCAAGATTGTTCTGAAGCAGCATTTTGGAGCATTTTGGTCAGTATTTCAGGAAAGCATTTTAGGATATTTCTGGGTGTTCAAAAGTGACATTTTGGGGTGTTTGGGGTATTTTGGGGATCTTTTTCAGGGTGGCATTTTGGAGCTTTGGGACCTTTACAGATGTTTTGGGGTATTTCAGGAGAATGTTTGGGGACATTTTGGGGTGTTCCAGGGCATTATTTTGAGGTGGTCTGGGGCATTTCAAAGAGTCTTGGGACCTTGGGGCAGTGTTTTAGGATGGTGCTTTCGGCCACTTCAGGGCATCATGGTGATGTTTTTGCATGGCATTTTGGGCCATTTCAGGGTGATCTTTTGGGGCATCTGGAGACATTTTTGAACATTGTAGTGGCCTTTGGGCAGTGTTTTGATGGCAGCTTTTCAAAATGAGATGGGAGCATCTCAGGTGCTGGGGCAGCATTTTGGGGTGCTTTGGGGTTTTTCAGGGTGGTATTTCATGATGCTGTTTTGAGAAGTTTTGGGGTCTTCTAGAGCAGTATTTGGGGTCTTCTAGTATATTATTTGGCGTGGTTTGAGATGTTTTAGGTGTCACAGTGGTAGTTTGGGATTTTTGGAGGGTGTTTCAGGTTGTTTCTGGGGCTGCATTTTGGGACGTTTTGAGGCATCTTGGCATGCAGTTTTTGAGATGGCTCTCTGAGAGGCAGTGTTTTGGGATTGCCACTCATCACCCACCTCCCTGCAGGGTCTGGGATGCTCTCACTGATGGCTTTGCCCCCCGGAGCTCCACCCAGCCATGGCTGCTCCCTGAGACTGAGGCCCCCGATGGCACCAACCCCCAGGTACGGCTCTGGCCCCAGTTGGTTCTCCAGAACTCCCCTCTCCTCTAATGATCGTCTGGTGATGCTTGACAGCTGTCAATCATCCCCAAGGCTCGGCAACCATCAGGGCACCGCAGACTATTCAGAAATGGTGGGTTTGGGGTGCCACAGCACCGATGAAGTGAGTGTCCACATTTTAGGGTGAAATCACACTGAAATGGGCAAGATTTAGTTTGACAATCTGGTCTTTGCCAGTTTGTCCCCATGTCAGGGATGGGTTGAGATATTTTTGGGGGTAGAAAATAGTGTTTTCATCATTGTGAGTTTGTGCTGTCAATAGCTGCTTTTTGGGGTTGTCAAAATGCCCCAGTATCCCTGTAATTTAATCCATTTGGATGTAGCACGACCTGTTGCTTGAAGGGGAAGAGAAAATAACTTTCTCAGGTTATTTGCTTCTGAAAAGATGAAAAAGACTGAAAGGTGGTAAAAAAGAAGATGCTTCCTCATTTGACATCTCCATCCATCTCTTCCCTATTCAGCAGTCCCCTCTTGCCATCTCCCCATTTCATGTCCCCATGCAGTGTCTCCATCAGACCTCTCTGTATTTAACTTCACCATCCATCATCTCCCCATTCAACATCCCCAGCACCTCCTCATCCCATATATTCATTAAAACATCTCTCCATCCAACAGACCTGTACTTCTCCCTTCCTTCTCCCTAGTCCAGTGTCTCCATCCAACAACTCTTCATCCATTGCCTCCCTATCCAACATCTCTATACATCTCCTTGAAACACCTCCCCCTTTAGTGCTTCCCTGTTCATGGTTTCTGTTTCCAGTGTCTCTATCTAGTGTCCCTGTTCAAAGCCCCATCCAACATCCCCATCTACCACTTCTCCATCCAACATCTGCGTCCATCTCCATCCAGTGTCTCTGTCCAACATCCTTCCATCCAACATTCCCACCCAGCATCTCCATCCAATACCCTCAGTCCAACATGTCCCTATCCAGGGTGTCTCCTTATGCCATTCACATGCATCATGTCCCCCTGAGCCAGAGTTCCCTGGTGGCTCTCCCTGCGCCAGGGCCAGGGTCATGTCTGAGTTCATGCTGGGTTGTGCCTGCTCTGGGCTGGGCCTGCGGTGCCACCAAAGCTGCCCAGCCTGTGTCTTCTGCAGCTTGGTGGAAAGGAGGAGGAGGAGGAGCTCACTGAGAGGAGTGAGCAGGACTCGGGCATCAACGAGGAGCCGCTGCTGACAGCTGAGCAGGTACCCCCAGCCCCATGGGCACCTGGATCCCTGTGTGTTCCTCAGAAGCCGGGCTTTCCTCCCCCAGCCCCATGGCTATGTGCTGAAAGCACAAGAAAAAGCCAAATCCCATTATCTTGGGATGAGGACATGGACCATGGATGTGGATGTAAACAGGAAGTGCAGGCTGTGGGTGCTGATGCGGAATTTGGGTGCAGATGGGAATGTGGGGTGCAGGTGCTGCTGGATAAAATAGGTGGCATGGGAAGAATGAAAGTGTTGGGGGGCAGAGGTGGGTTGCAGCTACAGGATGCTGGTGAAGAGGCAGAATGTGGATGTGGAGTGCAGGATGCAGGATACAAGTGTGGGGAAGGGGATGCGGAGGCAGCTGCAGGGTGTGGAGGCTGGATAGAGGATGGAGATGCAGGTGCAAGAAAAGGATCCAGAATGCAGGAGGAGGAGGTGGGTGCAGGGAGCAGGATGCAGATGGGTGTAGCATGCAAATTTAGATGGGGATGTAGGTCCAGAGTGCTTGTGGAATGTGGGATTTGGACGCAGATGGGAATGTGGGATGGAGATGCAGGATGCAAATGGAGGACCCAAGGTACAGATGAATATAAATGCAAGTGTGGATGCAGGATAAAGGGAGCAGGATGCAGATGCCAGATACTTAATGTCGATAAGGATGGAGAATGCAGATGCAGATGGAATGAGCAGGTTGCAGATGGAGAATGCAGATGCAGGACAAGGATGCAAGGTGCAGGTGTGGCTGCAAGACAGGGATGTAAGTGCAGGATGCAGCTGTGGGATGCAGGGTGCAGATGCAAGGTAGAGGTAGGATGCAGGTGCAGATGGAGGACACTGATGCCCCGCAGGTCATCGAGGAGCTGGAGGAGCTGATGCAGAGTTCACCTGACCCTGAGGCTGACCCCGAGGGTGAGGAGGAAGAGGAGGACGAGGAGGAGGAAACTGAGGCTGATGCTGAAGGCGAAGGTGGTGGTGGGGGCACAGAGCCCATCCTGCTCCGGGAGCTGCGTGCTTTCTCCCCTGCCTTCAACAACAACTGCTCCCACGAAGGTATGGCCAGCAAAGCCCAGGCCAGTCACTTTTGGGGGACAGTTCCAACCAAACTGGACAACTGGCTTGCTCAGGAGCTTGGCCAATGGGGCTCTTGGCAAAAACTGAAGAATGGAGGGATCTGGCTTTTGGTATGGAAAGGCACACAGGGTTTGCCAGGAGCTTTTGCATTCCACAGAGAGTGCACCATACGCATGAGATTTGACACCAGTGGCACAGGGTGTGTCACTGATCACCCCAGGCATTTCACTAATTGCTCATTCCCCTAATTATAAAGCCCCTTTATCACACCACACATGTCACTAGTCGCATCATGCATGTCACTAATAATTCCATACATGTCACTAATTGCACCATGCACATCACTAATCGCACTGTGAATTATCACCAAGTGCACCTTATCACCAAGTGACCTTGTATGTCACTAATAGTGCCAGGCACTTCGTAATTGCTATGTGGACGGCGTTTATCAGTAATTGCATTATAGGTTTATTTCTTGGCTCAGGAAATGCAGAACGTATCTCAGCACGAGATGCATTTTAATGGCTGCAATGTGCATTTCACTGATTGCACCAGGCGTGCTGCTGATTGCACTGGCTGTGTCTACTTGCACTACCAGGAATTTCCCCAGTTTCATCATGCATGTCAGTGGCTGCGCCAAGTCCAGAGAAGGTTGCAGAGATGTTCTGAGGGCTGGAGCATCTCTTTTATGGAGACAGGTTGGGAGAGCTGGGGCTGTTCAGCCTGGAGAAGGCTCCAGGGAGACCTTAGAGCCCCTTCCAATACCTAAAGGGGCTACAGGAGAACTGGAGAGGGCCTTTGAACAAGGGCCTAGAGGGACAGGGCAAGGGGGAATAGCTCCACCCTGACAGAGGGCAAGGTTAGATGGGATTTTGGAAAGACATTCTTGGCTGTGAGGGTGGGGAGGCCCCGGTCCAGGTTGCCCAGAGAAGCTGTGACTGCCCCCTCAGTGGAAGTGTCCAAGGCCAGGTTGGACGGGGCTTGGAGCAACCTGGGGTAGTGGAAGGTGTCCCTGCCCTTGGCATGGAGTTGGAACGAGATAGATTTTAAAGCCCCTTCCAGCCCAAACCACTGTGGGCCTTCCCCGTGGGCACTTGGCTGTCCCTGACCCCCCCGCGCAGGGCTGCGGCGGCTGTCGGCGCGGGAGCTGGCGGCGGCGGCGGGCCGGGCCGAGGCGGCGAGCCGCGCTCTGTCGGCGGAGCTGGTGGCGCAGCTGGCGCGGCGGGACGAGCTGGCCTTCGAGAAGGAGGTGAAGACGGCGTTCATAGGGGCGCTGCTGGCCGTGCAGGGAGAGCAACGGGAGCAGCGAGAGGCCGCCCGGCGCCGCCGTCGGGACAAGGGGCTGAGCCTGCAAGGGGGACGTGCCGAGCGCGGGAGCCACATGCCCCGGAAGGTGGGGACACGGCCGCGATGGGGACAGGGAGCGGGGACGGGCCACGGGGTGGGGAGCTGTGGGGACAAGGTGGCACAGGGGGACATGGGAACGGGGTGGGACGGGGTAAGGTGAGGACGGGAATGGTGACAGGCCTGGGCAGAGTGACATGGAATGGGGTGATGAGCAATAGGATGGGATAGGATGAGGGTGCATGGGGTGGGAATATAGAGGTGGAAATGGTGGCAGGATGGGGCAGAGGGACCATGGAGCAGGGAGATGGGGAGGATGTGGGACAGGGGGACACAGAGTAGGGGGATGAGGGGATATAGGACAGGGATGTGGAGCAGAGGGATGCGAGTGATACGAAACAGAGGGACATGGGCAGGGTGTGGATGTAGATTGGGGAGACAGGGATGTGCCAACAGAGGGTGGGATAGAGAAACATGGTAGAAGGGGACATGGGGTGACAGGGCATGGGCTGGGGCAAGGGGACAGAGACATGGGAACACAGGGAGGGGGGGAATGTAGAACTGGGATGTACAAGGGACGTGGTTGGGAGTCAGGGAGCTTAGGGAATGTTGGTGCCAGAGGAGGTGCCATGGGTGATGTTGCTGTCCCTGGGAGGTGACAGGGTGATCTGTCCCCCCAGCGCTTCAGCATGGAGGGCATCTCCAGCATCCTGCACTCCAGCCTGCGCCAGACTTTTGGTCCTGCCACCACCGAGAAGCAGGTGCCCTTTTCTCTAAAAATTTACCCAAATTAGTTACCTTTCACTCCCCATCCCCGCATTTGCTATTTCCTTGCATCCTTCAACCCCCTTTTAGAATGATTTAAGCTCCATCCCATTTACCCCGCTAATCCATCTTGCAAAAATCACTGGTTTTCACCCCAAAAAGTCCTCCCTGATCAGGGATGGATTTAGGTGGAGTTTGCAGCACCCAGTTTATTCAGAACACCCCAAAATCATAGAAATCTTGCAGAAATACTCTCTTTTTGCACAAATTTGGGACAATTTGTCTCAAAGCAGTGCAGAAAATAGGCAGTGTTGTGCCATCTGGGTGGTTTTTTGGGGTGGCTTTTGTTTTTGCAGTACCTGAACACAGTGATTCCCTACGAGAAGAAGGGATCACCGCCCTCTGTCGAGGACCTGCAGATGCTCACCAACAGTGAGTATTCCTTTGAGCTGCCATTTTGGGGCAGAATTGGACGTTTTGGGGACACAAAGGCACATTCGCATTGATGCAGCAGCTGGAGTAGCGGATTTGGGGTAGCAGAGTGCAGCCAGTTGGGGGACGATGCCCCTTTTTTTCCATCGCTGCAGCATGGGCAAATGGAGGTACTACAACCTGTGTGGCATCACCATTGCAACAAACCTATTTTGGAGGGGAAATACCTGTTTTCCATCACTAGCACAGCTGGTTTGCAGCCAACACCTCCCCCCGAGTTATGCATGATTTGGGGCTAAATCACCTGTTTTGCATGCCATGGATTGACTAATTGGGGGTAAAAGTGCTTTTTATTGGATGCTTCCAGGCCTGCTGCATCAAGGGAAATTCTGTGGTGACTGTGGGCCTGGTTTTAGGGGGAAAAGCAACATTTGTGGGGCAGCAGGGATGAACTTACAGCTCCATTCTCCCTCACAGTCCTGTTTGCCATGAAGGAGGGGAATGAGAAGGTGCCCACACTGCTCACGGATTACATCCTCAAAGGTACCTGTTCCCCTCCTGCCTGCCCTGTGCACACCTTGTCCATCCTTCACACAGTTCCCGTGCAGCCCTTGTGCGTCTGTGCTTCCACTGTGGATCTCTTCTGCATGCTTCTGCATCCTCCTGCCTCTCCCTTGTGCCCTTTATTCATCCTTTGCCCATCCCTCATGCAACCTCATGCATCCCGTATGCTTTTCTTGTGCGTCCTCCTTGCATCCTTGGAGAATCCTGGATACATCCTGTGTGCATCCCTCATGCATGTCTTGTGCATCCTTTGTGCCTCCTCCATGCATCCTTCAGGAATCCCAGGTGCATCTCCTGAACATCCCTCACACATTCTTTGTGTGAGCAAAGCACACAAAGTGTGCAAAGTGTAAGCAACGCCTTAGACTTTGCTTAGTCCTGACACACGTCTGGAGGTCTCTGTGCACTTCCCTGCACCATCCTGGGGCCCATCTGCTTCTTTCACACAACCTCACTACTCTCTGAGTACCCCTTCTCAGCACCCATGCTCCATTGGGCACCCCTCCTCTGCATCCCTCAGGCATCCTCATTCATCTTCCATGTGTGTCCTGAGTATCCTTGGGCATCCTTGTGCATCCTCCACAAACCTCTTGTCCATCTCTCATGTAGCTTGCCGAGTCCTCATGCATCCCTTGTGCTTCTTTTGTGCAGTTGTCCGTGCCTCATGCATTCCCTGTGCATCCCTTCTGTGTTCCTCCTGCATCCTTGTGTGCCCATGTGCCTCATTCACACTTGTGCAGCCTTTCTGTTCCATGCATGTGCATGTGAGCACACTCATGCACCCTTGTGTACCCCTGGGCATCCCAATGCACACTCGTGTGCTTACGCAACCCCCAGGCGTTCTTGTGCACCATTGTGCACCCTTGTGCATCCATCCCCATGCACACGTGAATCCCCTGTGCACACATCCTCACATACATCCTCGTGCACACTGCTGCATCCCTGTGCATCCTCATGCATCCCCGTGCACACTTGTGCATCATAGAGCATCCCTGTGCACGCTCAGGCCTCACTGTGCCTGCAGAGCGCCCCATGCCGTGCCCCCCAGGCCTCTCTCTCTCTCTTTGCAGTGCTCTGCCCAACCTGATGCGGCGCTGCCCTTGCACCCCCACCCTGGTGCCCCTCAAAATGGGGCCAAACCCGAGGCAAATGGGTTGCCCACTGGCCCCCCACCCCGCACTCCTCCCTTTGCACAGCTGGGAATAAAGGATTCCTTACGTTAATTGGGCAACTGGCCTCCAGTGTCTGCATCCCCTCTGCGTATGATGGTGCTTTGCAACTTTCGATAGAAAAATGCAGTTTTTAAGCAAAAAATCCCAATGCGGACTTTGCTGTAGTGCTCATGAATATTCTGGAATCTATAAAATATGCAAAGTTTTGGCTAACAAGCTGCTGGGTGGTCAGAGGTGGCTGCAGCTGTCAGAATCCGAAGGGTAAATTCAACTCTATATTCTATTCTCATGGATTTTCCCCATTTTTTTCACATTTCTGCATCCCCATTTTCTGCTCAAAATTGTGCAAAAGTCACCTTTCCCCCCCCCAGAGTATCAACCCATTAATTACCAACAGCTTGTTAGGGAGTGAGGAGGGCTTCTGTTTGGGAGAAAATTGCTCTGTTTTGGCTTTATCACTTTTTTGGGGGGAATAGTCCCTAATTTGGGGGGTCATTGCTCATTTTTGGAGAGTGTCATTCATTTGGTGGCAAACTCAGTAATTTTGGGGGAAGTCACTTATTTTGAAGAGAGTCACTCATTTCTAGGATGATCACCAGTTTTGGGGGCATGTCACTTATTTGGGGGATTATTGCTCCTTTGGGTGGACAGTTGTTCATTTGAGGGAAACATGGTTTTGAGAAGATCATGTTTGGGCACTACTTCAAAAAACTCCTTTAATTTTGGAGGAGCATCCCGCTTTTGGGGAGAGCTTCATTGATTTTTGGGCAGTGCTACTTTTGGGGGCAAAACACCTGATATTTTGGGCACATCCCTCATTTTTAGAAAGCACAAGACATTTTGGTGCAGCATCACCCACTGTGGGGCGGGTCACTCTTCTCAGAAGCATCACTTTCTTTTGTGAGAGAATCATTCTTTTTTGGAGAATATAACTCATTTTGGAGTGAGCATCACCCATTTTGGGGTTGTGTGTAACATTTTGGGGAAGCATCACTCATTTTGGGGGAGAATTACTAATTTTTGGAAAACATAGCTCATTTTGGGGTAAGCATCACTGATTTGGGGGGGGGATATATCATTCATTTGTGGGCAAAATCCCACTGGAGCTCATTCGGGGGGAGGGACATATCTCATTTTTGGGAGACTGTCACTTCTGAAAGTATAAATCAAATTTTCTCCACATCACTTAATTACCAGTTTGGGTCTGTTCACCCATTTTGGGGGAGTTATTTGGGTCTTACATGCTCGCAGGAAGAAGCTGCCAAGAAAATACAGCTGCGACCCCTCGTCTTGTAGCACTTTATAATAAATGGCCAGGAATTAATAGTAAATTACAATGAACCCTTTATGAAATTACAGATTACATTCACGCCAGATCAGTACTGAAAAATAGGCTTTTCTGCCTATTGCATCACTCATGTTTTTTTCCCTGGCTCCTTTTGGGGTTTCTTATCAACTTTTCAAGAGCCAAAAAAAAAAAAAAAAAAAAAAAAAAAAAAAAAAAAAAAAAAAAATTTCAATACTGGCAAAAAGCCACAAGGAAAATTATCCTTCTTGTGGATTCTGACATTTAGAGCAGTAACCTGCAGAAGAGAATTCCACAATTCCTTTATTTTTGCCCTGGTTTGCTTTAGCATTTCCTCCCACAACATGTTTTAAGGTGAAATACATCCTTTTGTTAGCATTTAAAATAAAGAAAACCCCAGAATTCAGGGGTTTTGGCAGTTGCCCTTCCCCATGGTGCTAAAACTCCACCGTTTTCCCATGTGGAGGGACAATTCCAGGAGGAAACCATCTTTCAAGAAACAGTATTGAGATTCCTTCCACCCATGAAAATCTTGGGGGCTGCTATTCAATTTTGGATGAAATATTGCATTTTTTAAACTTTTTTCCCCCCATTTTTTCCTGAATCAGTGCCAAAGCTCCTTAGAAAAGTGTCACTCCTAGCAGCCTTTGCCCTAACTCTGCATCCAATATCACGCCTTAAGGACAAGAGTTGGACGAGTTGCTTTTTTTCCAAATTCAAGGGATTTTTAGCACATAAATTAAAGGATTTGGAGGAATTTCCTCCCTTTTCCAGAAAGTTGTGTCCAGAGTCACCAAACAGCCACAGCAATGGGGCCAAAGTGGGGAGATTTGGGCAATCCAGTGGGTTGAGCACCAAACCGTCCTCAGATCCAGCAGAACTTGCACTCGCTGATTATTTTTCTTCCCCCTCTGTGCTGATATTTATGCCTGTGAATAATCTTTTTTGGGGAAAAAACTGAAAAAGCATCAAGTCCTGGGGTTGGTTTGGTTTTTCTTTGCACCAAGAAATCCAAGGGATGGACGTGGTGGCTCACAGTAAAAACCCACAGTTGCCCAACAGCATCCAAGCATCATGTAGGGAAAACACCGTTCCCCAAAACTGCTTTTGCTTACCAAAAATTTAAGGGAAAAACAAAAGTAAAATCCGAAATAAAAGATTAACTTGAGCACAATATGTGCCTTGTAAACATGTGTCCTTCACTTCCATGTGCTGACATGGTGGTTCCCATGCTCCCATGGGCAGCTGGGGCATCCACCAACGCTGCCAGTTTGTTTTTTCTCATGAATTTTTTTGTTCCTGCCTTGATTTTTTTGGCATTTTGGGGGGAATTTTGTATCTGGTGGTGTCAGTGATTTGGGAAGGGTGCAGGAGGAGCTATTCCAGCGAGTCACTGTGGTCCAAGCCAAGGTCAGTGCCAGGTGCTGCTGGGAGGCCACCAGGCTCTTCCTCTAGCTCTTCCTCCTCCTCCTCCTCCTCCTCCATCTCGTCCTCATCCTCCTCATCCTCCTCCTCTTCCTCGGTGCCATCAAGGGAGTCATCGTGGGCTGCCAGCATCGCCTGCTGCATGGCCATGGTGGCCGTGGCTGATGAGAGGGGTTGGAGGTTGTCCATGCTGAGTGAGCCTGAAATTAAAAAAAATAAGGATTCCCCAACTAATACAAAAAGAACAAAGAAAAAGTGCATAAACCAAGAATAAATCAAGTGAAAAGCTCAGAGAGCATCCTATAATGTCCCACCTGCCCCAGTCACTCCCTAATGTCCAACCCTTTATTTTTCTAGCTAATATATCATCATTAAATAACAAGAGACCTTCACTTCTGGGCAAGTAGATACCCAGATTGGTTGGGCAGATCTTCATCTTCTCTTAATTCCCACATTTCCTTATCTTCCTATCTTCATCTTGTCTGGTCTGTGCTCATCTCTGCTCTCTTTACCTTCATATTCTCTTCATTTTCATCATCTGTTCTCTGCATCTCTCTTCCCACCTTGTCTCCTCTGTCATCAGATCTTAATCTTCTCTATTCTTCTCTTAATTTTCATCATTATTCATCTCTCGTCCCATTTCGTGTCATCTGCCTTCTCTCCATCTCTCCTCTCCTCTCCTCTCTATCTCTCCCCTCCCCTCCTCTCCCCTCCCCTCCTCTCCCCTCTCCTTCTTTCCTCCTTTTCCCCCTTCCCAGCACCTCAGGAGATACCAAAGTCAGGCCCCATAGTGTGTGATTGTTGAGTGCTGTTCCTGTGCCAAAGGCATGGAAGTGCCCCATTGCCAGTACCTTGAGATTGCCAGTTGGAAGGAACTTCTCGCATAGGCCACATGTCTTTCCCCACAGGGTGATAATGGACTCTAGAAATCCCTAATTACCAATTAAGGCCATAATTTAATGTGTGGTCACTCCTTCCTGGATGAGCAGGGGCCACTGGGGTTTGTCCTTACCATCAGGATTTGTCCCTGAATTGCCACCCTGCTGCTGCAGGACCCCAGCAGCAATGGAGTTGGGCCAGAACCGCTGCGTGGGCCGGTGCTGAGATTTGATTTTCTTGGCTTTGGGGGCTGGATCCGGGTTGCTGGCATCAAGCATTGGCTGTAGGATGCGCCGTCGGGCATTTATGAACCTTTCCACAGAAAAGGGAGAACACTGGAGTAAATATGAGTGGTTACAGCAGTACTGAATTAAAACAATAGACATTAGAGCAAATCAATGGGTTGCAATATAAAACCTTTTCAAAAGTAGCTTCATGATTCAAAAATCTGGGTTTTCTATTTCATTTGCCTGTGGCACATTATACCACTGCATTATTTTTTCCAGCTGAGTGGGAAGATGCTACACATTGTATTTGCCAGGAGAGGGCACTGAGACCTCACAAACCAATGCTACATTAAACACAACCAAGCTTGTCTCCCAGAAATCACAGAATCATAGAATATGCTGGGTTGGAAGGAGCCCATTAGGATCATCAAGTCCAACTCTTGGCCCTAAGCAGGACACCCCAAGAATTGACCCTAACCACTCAAGCTACCCCAGAAAAGGTAGTATACAACATCAAAATAGTGTGAAAAAACAGTCCTAAAGTCAGCAAGATGACTGCATGGACCACCAACGCGCTCACCAATTGTTGACTTGCAAGAGGGTCAGGTTGGTTTGGGCAGCGATTTGCCTCTTCTCATCTTCTGTTGGGTAGGGGTGCTGGAAAAGAGAGAGGTGGCAGGAAAATTATATTACTGCATGCAAACCAGTGGCCCCAAGTGAAAATGAAAAATTGCCTTTTATTTTCCCGCCCTAAATTTGGTGGGTTCTTGCATTTGCAAGATGCAGGGTTGAAGGATGGCATCCAAGAGTATCAAGATTTCCTCAGTGTCCTTAGGGCTTTTCCAAAACTTTCCATCAAAGGCTTTTCTTTCAAGGAAAATGCTGATTTTTTAAATTTTAGCAATTTTTTAATGATGGTTGTTCGTAAAGGTGGGCTTTGGGCTTCAAAACCCACCATGACCCACATTGCTTACTGTGGGAGGCATTCATAAAACACTCTGAAACATCTGCACTGTGAGACCAGCAGCACACAAAGCTTCAGCAACCTTCTCCCAACCATGCAAAAATCCTCCTTTCCAGCCCCAAAAATGAAATTATCAAACCAGCCCCACATGTCATTTTTTAGACCCTCAAGCCAGTGAAAGTGTTGAGTGCAGTGACTTGTTTTCCAGCTGTTAGCCCCCAAAATAGTGTGATTTCCTTGACAAAACCACCCAAAGTCAATGTACACTGGAGACTTGAGTCCCGGCAGACCCTCACTGGTTTAAAATTACTCTTTTTTGGCAAAAGTATCCCCATTTTTGGTGTATTATTTCCAGTATTCTTTCTTCCTGCTGGTGCTCCAAAACTTCCAATAAAATGATGAGCATAGGCAGTATTTGTTTAAAAACCAGATTATCCATGGTGCCGAATGGGGAAATCCCATAAGGAAGCCCAAGTTTCTTCTGACCACAAGGACCAAGCTGAGAGCAAAGGTCCAACCATTCAGTACGAGAATTTCTTTTAGTTTTTCCATCCTGCTTTGAAAATCTCAAAACTTGGGGTTCTGGCACCTTGCAGAAAATGGCTTCTCAGTTTCAGGTGTTCCAAACCCTTTTTGTGTTTGCAAATCTGCAGTTCTACCCTCCAGAAACATGGGAGACGTGTGACACAGCTGGGGATGGCAGCCCAACACTGTGACGCTCTTGTCCTTCAATCCAGTAAATCCAAAATTTCCCATTAAAAAAAAATTGCTGAGAAGTCCCCAACCTGCTGCTGCTCCATGTCCTGGCTGCAGTTTTCCTGCAAGTTGCTCCTTGAAGCTGCTATTTTCTGCACTGCGGATGCCTTGGGGATCTCCCACCTTCCAGGAAAGCAAGTCTTTGCAGCCAGTTTTCAAGTGATTTCTTGGCTGAATTATGCAGGGGAAAGGGGGGAGATTTTTAGCGTTTGCCTTTCTCCCAACCCTGCTTATGGGAGAGAAGTCTTCTTCCATGAAAATATCCAGGTTGCATCTAAGCTCCCTCTGTCTAGCTCCATCTCCAATCCCCAAAAATGGAGTGATTTTGTAATCCTGCATTTTGACTGATGGCTGATGTGCCACAGCCCTACCTGTGAGGCAGCTTTCACATTTCAGCTTGTTAGAAAAGGGTATTTTGGAGCTGTTAACTGCAAAAAATACTCTATTATCCATCTGCAAAAATTCATAGAAGTCCCCTCCTAGTCTTGTTTGCTTCTTCACGCCTTAATGGAATATTTTTCTCACCTGCAGTGAAAATGGTCATGCCCAGAATACAACAAAAATACAAGCAAAGCACTTTATGCCTTCAAATACAAATTCAGACAAACCACCACCTGGATTTGAAAATTTCTGGGCTTTTTTTCCTTATTTTTTCCCCAGCTTGCAGGTTGTTTTGGCGACTGTGGTGCTCACCATGAGATGCTGGAAGAGCCATGAGCGCATGATATTGGTGGCATGTTTGGGCAGAACGCCCCGTTTATTCTTGGATTTCTTGTCTTCACTGTCAAGGAGGGAGGTGAGATCCAGGTTCACCTGTCAGGGGAGAGGAATGGGGAGAGAACTGGTTGAAAATGGCAACTGGCAACCCAAAAAATGAGCAAAACCAACCCAAAAAATGAGCAAAACTGACAAAAGAAATGAGCAAAGCCAACCCAAACGGGCTGGGATGACTGCAAAAAACCTCAGCACTTAAAATCTCCCAGGATCTGTATTTTTTATCTCCACTTTTTTGTCAATGCCTTGTAAGTTACAATGGCACACTTGGGGACTGTGGTGATGAAACCACAAGCAATTTCAATGTGTGATTTAGAAGAAAAACACTTTTACCTTAAAAAAGCAATGAAAAAAAAACCCTGAAACCTCATAAAAAGATGACTTCCTCAACCGAAAGTTAAAACCTGCCATTCACTAACCCCTTGCCAATCCGCAGTTCTCACCCAGCTGATTCCCACCACAAGAAAGATGCCCATTCCCACCACAAGGAGGAAGATGTCCATTGAGCCAGAATTTGCTTTTTCCCTCCTCTAAAATTAAAAATAAGCATCTTGCTGCAAGAGAAGTTTCAATGAGGATGCAGGAACCAAACTGAAATCTAAGCACTTGAGTTAAAAAGGGATTTTCTTTTCCAGCTCTTCATCAAAACACTTCTCCTGGATGAATTAAACATGAGGCCAGCAGGTCCCTGCAATTCCCCTGGGCTCCAGCTGAATAAATCATGCTGGCGGCACAGAAAGAGCATCCGGAGGTGCTTGTCCAGGGCTTTCTCCCTGCCCCGATATTCCCTGTGCGCATGTTTTTCCCACCACAGAGGGTTTTGCTGCAAGATTTAAACCTGCGATGGTGAGATATTAAAGAAAGACATTTTTTAAAGCATTGCGCAGGCGATAAAACCTGCCAGGGAGGTGCCACCCCTAAATGCCATTTATTGATTGTTTTATAAGAGACTCCTGCAATTAAAATGGAGCATTTCAGAAAAAATGGAGAACTTTTGCTGCTCTGCCCCTGGGAAACAGTGCAGCAGAAACTGATGGATTTTATTTCCCAAATTCCTGGGGAATGGGTGTTAGGAGGAGCTCATGGACAAGTTGTGCTAACAAATCCATTTCTGCACCAAATTGCTGTCTTACTGCAAGAATGCAGGGAAACCCTGACAGTTCATTGCAATGTCAAGAAAAAAAAAACCCAAAGCCAAAAACAAAACCAGAGAAAATGGCTAAAAAATATCCCCCAAATCCAGAAAGCAAGGAAAAAAAATGAGCCTTTCTCACAAGCTGTGATTGCTGTACAGGACAGGCAATGCCAGTGATCCCAGATCACCATATGTATCACTGTTATAATATACTGCTGATAAAATATATCAGCAATAACATTTAACCTGTCCTATCCCATCCTATCCTATTCCATCCCATCCTATCCTATAATATATAGTATACAATTAATATACAATATAAAATATACAGTAGAATGGAATATGTTCTATTATACATTATAGTATTTCAGATATTGTGTATTATTATTAAAATATAGCACAATATGTACATATATTGTAATATTTTATAACCATATTATGGGCATTTCTGTAACTCATTAGATTGTTGCTATAAGTCATTAGGTACCCCAAGGGCACCTGGCTGATGGATTTAATCAATGTTTCTTGATAATGAAAAATTTAGGATACTTCCAAGGGTTGAATTCCAGCTCAGCATATTCTGTGATTCTGTGAATTTATGGAGAAATTGGGGGGGACTTTGCTTGTTGCAGTGCAAAGTACTGGGTAAACCAGAAATTGGAGGTGGGAAGGTCTTACCTGGGCACTGGGGATCTGCAGGGCTCCGGGGGCAATGGCTTGGGCAAGGACCTGGCCCTGTGACGTCACCATCGTCACTGGCTGGTACAAGGCTCCACCTATGGAAAAAAACACTTGTGGGGGTACTGAAACCCCCCAAATTTCTACCCACCCACCAGCCTTCCCTGTGGTCCTTACTTGGCACGGTGGGTGAGCCGCTGCCTGTGCTCATGGCCAAGTTGCCCGGTGGCAGCGTGGCTGCCGGCACCACAATGCCCGGCTGTGGGTTGGATGCAGGAGGCAGTGCTGCTGGAGAGTTCTGCAGCATCTCCTGCAGAAAAAAAACCCAAACATTAAACCATGAATTTTAACACATGGGAGCAACAAAAGGTTTAATTCCCCCACCCCAATAAATTTGGTCTGTTGCTCTTTTTATTCCATTGATTTAACAGGCAAAATTGCCAAAAAAAGAGATTTTTCAGTTGGTTGCAATTGCAAAAAAAGATGGAAAAGTAAGGATTTATCCTCTGCAAAGCTCCCACTTAGCACCTTCCCCAAACTCACTTTCTTTGTGCAGCTACTATTTCCCATAAGGAAAAATGGAAGGGGGGGAAAAAATCATGATAGACGGGAAGGAATTTCTTTAATCTTTTTCCTTCTAAATATTTGTTGTCTTGGTGCTTTGACCAAGACTGGATGATGCAGCATTTGCTGTTAGTCCAGGTGAGAACCATGGTTTCACTTTGCCAAAATAATAGTAAAATAATGAAATTAATATCATTCCTTGCAGTTTTAAGCTGATTTCTTGCAAAAATTGGCTTTTTTTTTTGCTAAAAGCTGTAATTTTATTATCAGCCCTGTCTCTGGAGCAGCTCTTGCATGAGTACCAATAGCAAAGACCCCAAATGGGATTATTATTTGATTATTTATTTGACTACTATTTATTTGAATATTTAAATGATTGTTTGAGTATTTAATGTGACATTTTGAGAAGGGAAGAGTGCCACAACTGAGGCTATGGGGGAAATACAGAGCAATGTACTCTGACCTCTCAGATGGGCAGGATTTTGAAAATAATATTGATAAAATGATACTTTCAAAATAATCCCGAGATAACTATATCTCTCTAATTCACCCAGCTGGAATGGAAATAAAGCTGCAGGGTTTTTTTTTTTCTCCCTTTTCTACTCATTTTTTCATTCTGCATCTCTTCCATGCTGTCCAGCTTTCAACAAAGGGGACTTTTTCCACCTTTTAATTAATTTTTCTTACATTTCAATGCATTTCTTCAGGAAGCCTGTTATTTGGACTAAGAAAAGAAAATTTGTCTGGACTAGTGATATGCAATGACACTGGAAAAGGCGAGCGTGCAAATGTGGTGAGGGTGGAAAAAGCTGCAAACATAACAGAACTACAGAGATGAGAATCAACCAATCAACTCATTTTACATCAAGATCTGAGGGTATCATTCCACAGGGAGCTCAGGTAGTCTATGTCCATGGCGATGCATTTCCAGTTGGTGGGGGGGAAATGTGAGGTCTCTTCCTTTTTTCTCCTTTTCCCCATTGCATTCATGCAGCTTTTTCCTTATCAGTAACCACCACTTTTTGTCTGTGCAATGCTTCTCAATAAAATCCATGCTTTTGCTATTAAAACCTCCTTAGTATGATGCCAAGCCCACACCCAACACCTCTGCTACATGGATGTTGGACTCAACACCTCTGCTACATGTTATTTTTGTCCTCCCCATTAATAATCTGAATTTATCCAGAAATTTTGCTGCAGTTGCTGTGATTTTTTCATTTACGTCCCAGACATTCTGTTTCATAGCTGAATTCATTTAAAAAATGCAAATACGACCATAAAATACCTGTACTTCTTTTTTAGTGTCCCTTCCACACCTCCAGTCTTCTATGGGATGTGGTTTTCAGTTTGAAAACTGAGGATTTCCCAGAATGCAGAGAGCAAAAATCAGTCTCTTTTGCACGCACTTGGACTTAGCTCTTGCTAAGCATCTGTCTAACAAACACGGTGGAAATATTCATAGAAAACAAAGCACTGTTCAGGAAAACCTCAAAAAGCAGCAAGATACAGCCAAGAGATTTGCAGCAGCCTGAAGACCTCTAGCTTTCCTCTCCTGACTTGTTTTCCTATGATTCTTCCTAAGGAAGGGCATCTGGAAAACCATCTTTAGAAGTGCATTGGTAAGAAATCATTTGGAATATCAGAAAATTGGAACAAAGAAATTGCTGTTTCCAGATACAGTGGTGAAAGCCATTTTCAACAGCATTTTAAGATGACAAAAACTGCATTTTTTTGTGGTGTTGAGGAAAACTGTCCCAAAACATCTCAGTGGTGTCCAAAAAGGTAAAATATTGGTAATTATTAGAAAAAGACATTAAAGGAATTCATGGTGTTTCTGCAACAGAACTGTGAAACCAAGGGGACCCAATGGAAGTGGAGGGTCTGCCTTAAAATAAATAGAGATATCTCCAAGAAGGTTTAAAATACATATTTTGCATACCAGTTCCCTCAGATTGCAAATGTCAGCCAAATTCTATTACGTTTGGCAGTTTTGCTGCAGTGGAAAATATTTTATATTTTGAGACTCAGAAAAGTTCATGGAATCCTAGAATGGTTTGGGTTGGAAGGGAACTGAAAGCCCACCTTGTTCCAACCCCATGCCATGGGCAGGGACACCTTCCACTATCCCAGATTGCTCCAAGAGCCATTCAACCTGGCCTTGGACACTTCCAGGGATGGGGCAGCCACAGCCGCTCTGGGCAACCTGTCCTGGTACTGCACCACCTTCAAGCCGAAATGTTTTGGGCGATTTTGAAACCTGAGTGTGAAAAAAGTGCATCACTAGGTGTCTCTGCAGATCCACATCTCAGTGCTGACCAATGGCAAAACATGATTTCTCCGAATTAAAAGTTACTTTGATGTAGAAATAGACCTGGAACATATTGCATTGCAGAAAAAAAAACCCTTTCTTACAATAAGGCAAATGTCCAAGTGCCCAAGGGTAAGTGCTAAAATTCAGTGCTACTTGAGCTACTGACCTTCCCCTTGTGCTTTATGACACAGACATTTATTTTTGTGTGACATACAATGCCTAAAGATGTCTGTCTCACCCTAATGTTTTGAAAATTATTTGTGCTGTGGGAAATTGGGATTATTTGGAGAATAAAAGAAACCTATAGGTTTGTTGAGAAAGAGCTGGCCAAACTCAATCTTATGTAAGATGATTCTTGAGACTCTTGTGAATGGATAGGTGGATGGAGATGGACAAAAGTTGGCCTTAAGTAACAGAAAAATCCAGGCTTGTCCACGGGGCAAACTTGGACAAATTAAGATCTATACGGAGAAGCACTGCATTGAGTTTTACCAACTCCACCATCAGCCTCCAACCACCAGCAACCTGGTCTAGGGGAAGGTGTACCCACACATGGCAGGAGGTTAAAATGAAATTAAGGTCCCCTCCAACCCAGACCATTCTGTGGAGAAGGAATGTGAGAAGAAGAAATGCTGTCCTTAAAATACCTTAAATATAAGCACTGCCAACCTGAAACAAGAGCTGAAAAATGCAAAATTTGATTCAATTTGAATAACCCAGGCAGTGCTGTGGTTCCTGATGTGATTGGCTTAGCAGTGGGTTTTTTCTTGCAAGTGGAAAGCAGTGAGGACCCCTTTGATACTGAAGGAAAGTTGGACTTACTTTAAGCATTGAGTTAAATTGGCTAAGGGAGGACTCCACCTTGAGAGAAGCACCTCCCCACTCCCACTCCTGTCTGAAAAACTAAAAAGATATTCATTAAATGAAGGGATTAAAAACTGCCTGATGAGGACTCAAGGAAGGATTCCAAGTGAAAAACAACCAACAAAAATGGAAGAAGGGAATTGCTTGGTGGACTTGCAGGACAAAGAGTTTTACAACTACACAAAACAAAGGAAAGCACAAAATGAGGAAGCAATGGAGAAAACAGGGTAGAAAAACATCTTTAAGGTAAGGAAGGTTCATCGTATGGGAAAACCCCTAACATGGCCAACACCAGGAGTCCTCTCTAGACTTGGCGACAAAAGAAGATTTCAGCAACAGCCAAAACACCTGTTTCAGTGTTTTCTCATCTTCCCATCATTTCCAGGCATTTTCTTTTATGTTTCCAGAAATTCCTGCATTTTTCATCTTAGAAAGCACAAATAACACCAGGCCAACGGCCCTTTTGGATACACCAAGGAAATACAATAGTGATTGTCCTGTGATGACATTCTGACAGCTCCAGACCTTACTTTCCCAGTTTTGTTTGACATCCTTGTTATTGTGCATCCATAACTTTTTAAACATGCTGTCCTGTGGTAAAAAAATTTGCAAAAAACTGAAATATTTCACTTTCATGACAAACTTGGTGTATCTCCTCACAAAATGACTGATACTCTTCCCCAATCCCAACAAAACCTATTTGCTGAGAAACCTCATTTGTTATTAATTCTATTTTGGTATTCAGACTCTATTTTTTTTATTTAGACTTTTTTTTAAATCCTAAATTAACGACCCATTTGCTCTTGCACCTGCTCTCAGCTTGAGACAAGTAGGTCGAAAATCAGAGAAATCATCCCACTTGTCATTTTTTTAAACACTGATCCCACGACTTTTCAGCTCTCTGGAGCATCCTCAGCCCTTAAAAGTCAACTGATGGATATATTTTCACCCTATTTTTTAAGCCTTATCCATGCAAACTCAGGTGTACTCAATGAGTTGAAGCACACAGGAACTTGACGTTGCTTTGTTGGATACTTAGAAAATATTTGCTATTGTATTGCCACCAGCATGCCATCCTCATTCAATGACCAGATGAGACAGTGGCTCCTTCTGGTCCTTCTGTGAATATTTCAGCTCCTGTAGGCTGCTGAAAATCCCTTAGTCTTGAGTGAACATTTCCCCTCCATCTGGGTCTTTTCTGGGTGTGTTCCAATTTATTTAGCAACTGCCTCCAAATCCTCTCTTGAATTCCTCAACTTTCAATTCTTGCCCGGAAGGGAAACGTCAGCAGTTCTGGGTTTGCAGGAACCAGAGATGCTTGGTACCTCTCCATGGGCTTGATTATTTTCTAAAGACTTGTGCTAATTTTCTGATATGATCCCCACCTCTTTGTGAGGCACTAAATCCTCATTACTTTTCCTGACCAATGCATTCTAATTAGATCAACACTTTGGGAAAAAAAAAAAAAGGAAAGGAGAGAAAAAAAATCACAATAGCCACAGGAAGGCTTTCCATCTCATTAACTCCCTCACTTATTATTTTCATGAAAATTACTGATAAAAAACGTGCATCTCCATTTGCTGGGACTGGGAGCTTCGTTGGCTCATATCTAACATCTCTCTCATCACCCGGGATGTGAGCTGTTGCCATGGCAATGCACAATAATAGAAACTAATAAATTACAAACGAGATGCTCGTTGAGCAATTATTGTTCTCTTTTATGCAAGTGTCTTGCTAATTTTGATCATAAGGAATGCTACCATAAAGCAGCAAAGGGATAATAAGTCCATTTCTAGAGATTATTAGAAAATAGAGTAAGGATGGGGTTTTTTAGATCAATGATTAAGTGGTTTGGTGCTTTCTGGGAACCCAAACAAAACACTGAACTTTTCTGTGGGGTTTCTTACTCATTGTGTTGGGAGCTTCAAAGTCTGCAGCACCTGGAGCTGAGCTACTAAAAATGGTATTTTTTTTTCTTTCTACCACCTTAAAAATGCCCCGAAAGGCCCTAAAAAGCCACCATCACCTGCCTCCTTTTTAGGGAGAACCCCAGGAGCTGCCAGGGTTATTTTGGGTTGGCTGTGGTTATTTCTGGTGGGATTGTAGAACGTTAAATTTCATTGTTCTTCCCCCAAAAACTGAGTGTCTGGCAGAGACATATCTCCTAGGGACACACAATATAGCATCAAGGTTTGGGGATGCAACCAGTCAGGATTTATTCCCTGCACTGCAGATGCATGTGAAAACCCCAAGCCATGGGCAACTTCTTTTCCAAATATTAAGTTACATTCCCTTATTTTGCCTCAAAAGCGACCAAGGTGCAGATTAGTTTGGCCATTTCACTTGATATTTCTGCCATTCTCAGAAATAGAACATTTCCGTGTACTCTTCCACTATGCTTGAGGCACCAAGTGTAAAAATCCAGCTAAAATCCAAATTATGCAAAAAGGAAGTGAAGGGAATGTTGATCATGCTGGGGCAGTACTTAAGATGTGCTGAGGCCCAAAAAGGAGCAGTGAAGCCAAAAAGGGTTATCTGAGACTCAAAAATCTGTTCACCTGCCATGAAACAAACAGGAAGAGAGCAGCAGTGAAGAAAATTATGATGTTTCTGTCCCTCCTGCCAATAAATACAATTTTTTCATGAAAAAATACTCATTTCTTGATGATACTGACATGAGATCTCCCCTCTCCTTTTGGCAGAGCTACAAACATAGGGCTTGCAGCTCTACCAAACCCATGAGAAAAAGACCATAAAAACTTAAAAATACAGTAAAAATCACCACAACATCATTTATTGCACTATATATGCAAGATACAGGGTTTTTTTTCATTATTGGGGATGGATCTCAAGGAAGCCACAACTTCTATAGAGCAACTCTGAAACCTTGTTGGCCCAACTTGCCCATTGGCCAGCGTGCAATAATGGTGACTAGAGAAGAATTTTAAGCCATTACCTGGGGGTGGAGGCTGATGGAGGAGGGATTGGGGGAGTAGGGCCCCCCCAGGTCATTCCTGAGTAGGTTGTCACTGTGCATCTTGGTTTTGAGGCAGGTGATGTAGCGGTTGCAAAAGTCCTTGCACAACTCATTGACCTTCTCTAACTCCAGGAGGTGGATGCGCAGCACCTGGATTGCCTTCACCATCTACACAAGGGCACACAATGGCAAAGTTAAAATAATTTTTTCCCTTGGGAAAAAAGCTCAACCAAAATCAATATTCTCAACTAAAATCTAATGTGGAACTGATCTCTATGTAGAAATAAATTAATTTCGTTTCTCAACACACCAAAAAAAATGAATATTCCTGCCCAAAACCCATCCCAGACCCCATCCATCTGCACATCTGCATTTCTTTTCCTTCACCATCAATCATAACTCTGAAATCCCAAGAGGAAAAAAAATTACCAAATTCACCATTGCCTTCATGGGAATTGCTTCCAATGTCCAAAAAAATGCCCAAGCCAAAACCCTGAATGTTGAAAAGTGTTTGGTTATTCTCCAGAGGGCACTTCTAACAAGATTACAGGGCTGCAACTCAGCCGTGAGCTGTTGCTGGTGCAAAGCCTGGTCCTCATTAAAATGTACCCCATAAACCTTAAAAAATTTACACATAAAACATTCCTCTTGCTGAGCTGAAACCTTAAGTTTTATAGCTGCTGTTTGAAATCTTGCATAATATATAAAATTTCAGCTATTCACTCTGGGGCAATAAATCCTATTTTATGTAACAAAGCGTCTTTGCATTTCAAAGGGTGTTTTTAACTTGCAAATTTTAGTGGTCATCTTTACAAACTGCAAGTCACCATGGTTGGGAAACATCCTGAAAAATCCAGGGCGAAACTCCAGTGGTGGCTCTGTGATGGGGAAAGTCAGTTTTTGGTTGCTGAACAATTGGAATGATGGATTGTGGATGGAAAGTTTTTTCCCCCCTCTTTTTTTCTGTTTTTTTCCCCTCCTCTGCAGTTGGCACAGGCAAAGCACAAGGTGGAGGTGTCGTGCCCCAGCTTTCCGCATCCTCCCAGGGCTCAACGGCCATGAAAGTCAATATTCAAGGGCAAAGGCAAGAAGACCTGACACATACATGTATAAAAAATAAATCTCTCAATTATCTCAGCTCATTTGCTTAGGGTCTCATTTTATGTCCCTGCTCTGCTGCATCGTATATCTGTCCGGATAAAGAGTTACAGTCCGACGGCGTACGTGCACGGGGTTGTAAAAAATACAGATGCTGAATTAATTGACTGTGTGGCACTCGGCAGTTGATTGAGTTGATAATGGTGAGATCTGACCTTTTTCTAATTTCTAATTATGTGAATCTTGGCAGTGAGAAATACATGACTCTTATTCTAATGATAGCTAATGCCACTGGCCTTTTCATCCCTGCTTTGCCATCACCAATATCCGTCGAATTGGAGGCGTTAAAAAAACCCAACACTGAAACAATAACAGAAAAAAAGGACAATGTAAACAGCAAAAAAGTGCCAGGTCATGAACAGGTTGAAATGTTGAGTTTTGAACACTGCAAGACTTTTTCACCCAAAATTCCCTTCAGTTAGTGCCTCCCACCAACAGGAATGGTGCTTCTACAGCATCATATTGAATGTCTCCTCTGTCCTGATGCAGGTGTTCCACACTGACCAATCTGGATGGCTTTTGGAGGAGTTCTGGGTACTGGATAGAACATATACATACAGAAAGGTACTAGAAATAGGGCAAACCCACACATACAGAGATACAGCTACAGATATAGCTACAGATAAATATGAATATGACTATATAGAGTGCTGCAAGGTTATACATGGGATCAGTGCAACTGCCCATGGCCAAATTTCACCTTGGCAGCAAGAGTTGCTCCAAAATATGCCCAAAGAACATGATTAGTGCAGGGTTTTTTTGTAAGAAATCACAGAAAAACCCAGTGAAAATAACCAGTGTTGACATTTTCTGCACTATTTGCTGAGGATGTTTCACCTTGAAATGTGTAGAAATAGGTTTTCCTTCCCCAAAATTTTAGATTTTCCTTGCTTCACCCAGCTCCATTTCTCTCCTCCTGCTAGATTATTACATCCATTTTTACGTAATTTAAAGCAGTGTGGTTTTGTTGGTGTACCACAGCAACAGATGCACGTTTAGTCTCAAAACTGAAATAATCCAAAACATTGGTTAGTTTGGGGTTTTTCTGATTGCTGTCCCAGAGCGATTTCTGGTCTTGAGTATAAATTATTGCAAAAGGGGTTTAGTTATCTGCAAAAGGGCTTTGCATAGAGGTGTTGCAGAACTCTCCTCCACCAGCTGAAATCAGGCACAAAAGGTGTGGGATTTTACTCCATCTTCAAACCACCTCTTGCTTTTTTTAGGAAAGCAGTAGTACTTGCACCTAGGTGACTTTTGCTCATTCCTCTTCCCACTGTGACAGATCATCATCCAAAATCACCTCCTTGATATCTGTAATACTTAGAAAAAGCTGCCTTTGAGTTGCCTGATTCTGCTTCTTTTCTGGGAGGGAAATCCCTCTTCTGCATATCCCAGCGGACACGCCAACAGCCAGGGAAGGCATTCTGCTCTTTGCATCGTCAGAGATGGGCAAAATTGCCTCTTAAGACCTTGACAATTCACTTGCAGAGCATCAGGATGTTGCCACCGACCTGTTTACCCACACGCTTGCCATGGAGAACAAATGTGGAAGCCTTCTGGAGAAAATAATGGGATTTAGGGATGTTTCCTGAAGTTTGCAGAAGAGAAAAGCTCCATTCCAAGCAGAGTCTTTTGAAGCACCTTCTGGCAGCAGTTGGTACATTAGGAAATTTGGGTTGCCACCAAAACTCGTCCAGTGTGTCCCAAACCATTTTCCATTTATGGATAAAGCTCTTATTTTGCCCTTCTACAACAAGAGCTGACCATCATGCTTCAAACAATATGGTGCCAGACAAGAATGCTGATGCTATTGCATGTTGCATTGAAGAGCAGCAATTCCTACAGAGGCTACAAGTTCTGGGGCACAAACCATCCAGCAACATTAACTGTTTCCAGAAACCTCATTGACCCCATGGAGTTTGTGTGGGAAAACTAGGCAAAAATGGGGGAGGGGTTTGTTCTCACAGGGAATCTTCTGGAAAAGGTCTTAGTGAAAGTCCTGGAGAAGGTGCCACAAGGCCTATGGAGAACATTGCCAAGATGGTAAACACTTCAGAGCCCAAAGACATGGTGGTAGATCCTAACTTGTTTCTCACCCCCTACCTTCTTGACAACCCCCCAAAAATCATCTGCTAAGCCCCAGCTGCCTCTACCAGGTTGTCCAGCTCAGGGTCATCACTGAAGAAGGGCTTGTGCTCCTGTTCCTGCTGGTGGACAAAGTTCTCAATGTCGACATCAAAGCTGGCTGAGGTGATGCACTCAGAGCCCTGTGTTGCCTGCTCACACTTTTCAAAAAGCAACGTCAGCAGCGGGAACAGGGGGTGCCTGCAGAAGACAAAGGAGACCGCCCATAATGCCAACTATTTTAGTTCCCATGTCCATCTTTACCTCACATCATCCATCCATCCATCCATCCATCCATCCATCCATCCATCCATCCATCCATCCATCCATCCATCCATTCCCTCCCAGCTTGTAAGAACCTGGTGGTGCAAACCTCACTCCCAAGCCACATTGGAAGTGTTCCCTTGAGACATTTTCCAACAACAAGAAAAAGCTTAAAAAGTGCAAAATTCACTATCTTCTCTATCAAGCAATAACTTCTCCCAATGTCTTGGTGTTTTCTATTGCTACACCAAAGTCAGCATTTCCTAAATATATTACCATAGACAAAAAGGCTTGGCTTTAGGGTGGATGTCTTAGAGCCATCTGCCGTCCTCGTGGCTTTGCGTTTCAAGGATCAACATCAGCATCTGCTCATCTATGGTACTATTTTATCTCAAATTGTCTCTGTTGGAGATGATGGATGGGGACTTCTATGTGCCTGCAGCATCCTAGGGACCAACCTTGCTTTGGGTTGCTCCCTCCCCAAGAGGTCTCTGTACCTCTTTCAAGTCCACAAAGATGGATCAAATCCCACTTCTTTCTTACCATGAGAGGACTCTTGAAAACAAAGATTCATAGTTCTTCTTGAAATCCACAGTTCTCTCCAATGATGATGCTAAATCGATGCAATATAAAATGCAAATACACATATAGCACCAAAGCATGTGGAGAATATGGGGATGAAGACTCCGTATCTCACTGAGCCTCTCCAGCTGCGCAAATTAAAATCAAAAAGTTTTATGGAGTCTTTCAGGGCAGAAATGCAAAATGGTGCTGCAGAATTGGTCTCCCACAGCATTCCAGTTATCCCAGTACAATGGGATTGGCTCCACCATTTTTCCTCCAAAAGATGTCCCAAAAGATGATTATGAATCACTTCCTGACAGTCTTTTTGAGTCAAAGTAAGGCGAAGGGGTTAAACCCCTCAGCTAAGTCTTCATTTGCAGCTGCTAATACCACATCATATTATAGTTTAATCTGTCCTGATCCTGGTTTAATGTAAGATTCACTGAGGCCGGAGCGGAGAATGGCAAGGGGGGGAAATCATTTCATAATTTCAGCAGCCCTGCTGGGGCTTAGCCAAGGGATATGAAAGGCAAATTCCAGGCGGCGGGTTGAATTATTGGGACTTATGAACTGGTGGCACCGCAGCAGGTGCCCGCTGCCATTTCCAGAGCCACTCCATCAATTAGGAGTAAAGGCATGGAATTACCCCAAGGATGGGGGTTTGGGGAGGGGAGAAGGGGATTGCAGCCCCTGAGCAATTTGTAGCCCCTTTACCTGGAGGGGTTACATCGACCAAGGAGGAATTAAGACCATTGCTGGCGTCACCCCGTGCTCTTCAGTATTAATAATGGGAGCAGTGCTGCTATGGATCCCCAGGAATGTTTCGGAGATGGAGATGAGGAGAAGGGGGAGGCATGTGGCTGAGGGGAGAATGGTTTGCCTTTCAGTTGAAACTAAATTAAACCAAACAAAACTAAACTTTTAAAAATTTTACATAAAATAAAATGAAACAAGTAAAATCCAATCCAATCAAATCCATCAACAAATAAAATTAAATGAAACAAAATAATAGACAAAAACACTAAACAAAATAAAATAAAGTAGCATTAAGCAAAATAATAAAATACAGTAATACAAGGGGAAATGAGGGGGGCAAACACCCCAGGGATGGGCTAAGGAAGAGTATCAAGGGCACTCTGAGCACAGTGTCAAGCACTGCTGGAATGTGGGGCATTGCTGTGAGCTATATGCTTAATTGTTGCATTGTTGTGAGCTTTTTTCATTTTTGCATGGGAAAAACCCCAAGCCTAACCACCATTTTCTACATTTCCAGCCCTTCCGTGGCCATGCCAGGCAGAGGAAAGGACAGCCCACCACAGGGGTTTGCAGGTGGATGTTGTGGCATAGAAACTGAGATCTGGAGTCCCTTCCTTCTATGAAATTTGCAGTGCAAGGAATAAATGGATATCCAGAATGCACAGGGAAAACAGAAGGATTTTCTTCAGTGCAGTTGGGGGAAAACCACCCCTATGGCATGAAGGAAAGTTTTGAGATGGAAAAATCTGGTTTTGCTGAATATGGTTTTGCAAAAAAAAAAAAAAAAAAAAAAAAGGCTTGTGTTGTTTTTTTTTTTTTCCCAGGGATTCCTCCAAATGAAAGGGCTAAACCAGCCCTGACATTTTCCTGCAGGAGAGAGGTCATTTGCAGACTCTAATAAAAAGGATTCGACACGGGCTAATAAAGAGGAATGAATTCCTCTAATGGCCTAATTTCCCACCTTCAGCCAAGCTCAAGCCAGCGGCAGTGTGGGAACATCACAACAAGAATTTTTTTTTTCTACCCCTTTCCCCCTCAAAAAAGAAAAGAAGAAAAAAGAGAAAACTTAATGCAAAGAAATCCAGCCATTTCCCACTTGGAAAAATCCAATTTTCAGCGTTCGGATGGTTTAAGCACCACTTCCCTTCAGAAGCATCATTTTTTTCTGGTCCAAAATCCACTGGGAAGTCCCAGCCCCACTGTTGCATAAAGTCAAGAAAACACTTTTGCTGGGAAAAAGTTGCAGCTGAAAAGTGACACTACTGGACCAGTCTAGGCCAATCTGCTCCCACACCAGGCAGGGAGGGGGAGGATTCATTTTTTTTCCCCTTTTCTCTATTTTTTTAACGGGTGATAAACCTCCTGCTAGAGCATAAAACCCAGCAGGGTGATTTGTCCACAGTTTTTTGTATTTTCCATCACATTTTGTCAGCAATTTCCCTCCACTTTGGTTGACAGACACTTACAGCCAATGCCTTCTGCCTTGGTGCTGTTATTGAAAAGTAACAAAAATCCATTGTTTTGGGTGGAGGGAATGGACATAGGAGGGCTGAGAAAATCCTTGTGTGCATTTAATACCTAATGACATATACACCATCCATATTAACTGCTGGGTACAGGAATATTCATTTAAAAAGTCTCATTTTAGGGATAAAAATTTGTTTGGGGTGTTGCTTGGCTACTACCCAAAAATAATCCTCCAGGTTTGGGCAGTGAGTCCACACATGGGACTAGGCAACAAATTTTCCCCTGCTTTTCTAAGTGGGAAATACCTTCCACTAGGTATTTTTTGCAAGTTTTTGATGTTGAAATTAAGGCTATGAAAACTCCAAAGGTGGGTCATTTTGTTTTCCTTATCCCCCCAAATGCTGCAAAACTCCACATGGAAGGGTGAAGAGAAGGTGGTGGTGTCCTCAAATGGCTTCTTTTGCTTTGAGAAAATGAGCTTCTTCAGTCTCGTAATATTTGAATATTTGGAGTACAGATATTTTAATTCCTTCATTTCCAAGCTGCAATTTTTTGGTTTGCAAACCCCCACAGCCCTAGTCATTGACAGGGGGGTTTAACCCTTAACTTTAATCCTAATTATATTAGAATATTGTTGCTGTGACATCATTACTGTATATTCTAATATTGTAAATAATCACATATCCTTTACATAATAATTTCCTTATATTACTATTTACATAATTAGAATATTACTCACAGCAATTATATGATAACATTACTGCATGTATTACAATATTATATATTATCATCCACAAAGTGACATAAAAAGGGGACCGAAAAAGTCATCCATTCCTTGCCTATCACTGTCTGCATCCTGTATGGATGCACAAACTGCGTATTTCAGGTTAATATGTGACTTTACTCCTTGTTCAGCCCCAAATCACACAGCTTTGCCCCCCTCAAAAGGCTAATCTGGGGGGGTTTGAGGGTGAATATATTGGAGGGTGGGAGGTGCTGCAAAACAAAGTACACGAACGAGGTCCATCACCACGTTATGACCAATAGTTATTATTGCTTAAAAGGAGCTAATTGATAAGTCCCTCTTTCCTGTGTGTTAATTAATGCATTAGGAGAATAATAGTGGATTAATAAAACATTATAATAATGAATGCATCAAAAGATTGATGCAGTAACCCATGCATTAATTAATGCATCACGGAATTGATGCAATAATCATGCATAGCAATAATTAAACTGCATTAATGAATGCACACTGCAATTAACTTGCATCACCTGTAGACAGCCCTCTTGTCGGCCTCCAGCTGTGCCTGGGGGTCGCCACCCGTGGCTTGCACCGGTGTGTTGGCAGTCGCTGCTGGCGTGGCGAGATGCACAGGCTGTGCCTTGGTGGCCTGCTGGGCTGTGGCCGTCATCTGGGAAGGGGAGGGAATAAAGGAGAGGGGAGAAAAAGAAGAAAATAAAAAAAAAATAGCGTTTGTTGTGCTTCTCTCCTGAGTTTTGCAGCCTCCTGCATAGAATTTTGGAAATTCAGGAGGAAGCAGCACTGTGATGGGGCTCTGAGCAGGATGGTTTGGGGGAGGTAAAATATATATTTGCATTTCATCTTAGCCCAGAAAGAGCAGGTTTAGGGTTTTACCAGATTTTTTCCCCACTTTTTTTTGCTTTTCACTTGGAGAAAAAACAGACCCACAGTGAATAATCCTTTCCATTTTCCTGGGAAAGAGTGAGTTTATTCCACACTTTCATCTGACTTTTCAGACCTTTCAGTCTCGTAATATTTGAATATTTGGAGTACAAATATTTTAATTCCTTCAATTCCACCATCCTTCTTGCATGCAGTAATTTCGGAAGGGATGTTTTGCAGAAGTCCCAGATTAAATCAGCTGCAATACTGCAGCTTGCCAAGAGTTTTTTCAAAGCAGGTATTACTGTCTAGACACACTCGTTTTCAATTTTATCCCAAAATTAGGTGTGCCTCTTTCAACTTGCCAAGCCCAGCAATGAGTCATCTTGGTGATGTGAGAAGACAGCAAAAAAAAAAAACAAAACAAACAAACAAACAAACAAAAAACCAACAAAAACAAAAACAAAACGAAACAAAAAACAACAAAACAAAAAACAACAAAAAAAACACACAAAAAACCCCAAACAAACAACAAATCAGCCTTTTTTTAGTGCCCGTGCCCAAATCACCCATCCTTAGCCCCAGTGCTGCCCCGGATCACTGACATCATGGGAGTCTGCTGTGTAATAAACCATCCTGACAACAGACATTAACAAACGTTGTGCTTAGTTTAAAACCTGCATTTTAGTTCTTTAAAACGGGAGACGTGCCCTTGCCAATGCTCCAGCGAATCCCTGCATATCCTTCCAGAGTCACCCCAAAACTGTCACCTCTGTACAGGATAACATCTATTCAGGGGAAATTTTCTCTTAAAACTAACAACTCCTTTAAAAAGAAATCTGAATTATTTGCTGCCAGGCTTCAGACAAGTCCAACGTGGGCTTCACGTTATCATCACAAGATTCCATTAAAACAAATCCAAGGAGAATTTGAAGTTACTGGGGTTCAAATGCATCAATAATGCCCCAAAGCCTGTGGTTTTAGCTTAAAACCTCAGCAGAAAATTAATGTGAAGTGGTTGTTTCACCTGCTTTGCTGTCAAAATTTGTAAAAAATAAGTACTAGCCTCTTTTCACCAGTAAATGTTCAATCCTCCCTCAAGGTGGGGAGCAAAAGGAAGCTCTGACTGTTGCTAAATATTAGATTTATAATTTATTTATAGTCTAATATACTTATATGTGCTTATTTCTGTGTCTATATGTAATTATATATTTTCTATATTTGAATAATGTTTCTTTATTCCTGTGTTGATTTCAATATAAATATTTATTTGTATGATACACTTACATATTTATTTCTGTGTTTATTTGCATAGAAATGGGTTTATATGTATTTTTTATTTGTCTGATACACCTCTAGATTTGTGATTATTAATATATAAAAATGTTCATATACATATATTATGTGATTACTTATTATATGGTTTTTTATATAAAGCTTTGTAAATCCGAGCTGGACCAGAACCATGACACCTTTTGCTTTTAACATGTTTGCCTTTAATATCTCCTGCCTGACCTTTCGCTGTCGCTTTTTTCCTCATTTTTTTTTTCAATCTCCTGTATTGTTCATAACTCCAAAGTTTGGCTCCAGCACCTGCAAATTCACCCAGCACTATTTAATTTCCAGCTCTCCCAACTGAGCAGTCAGTTTGATTTCTGTCCTTCTTACCTTCCCTGGTGCTAAAAGAATGAGTGAAATTTGGGCTTCACTTCCCAATCCCAGCAGTTTGGATTTTCCTTTTTCCCCCTCATTTTCCATCGAAAACCAAAATGCCAGAAGATTTTGGGATGCTCCAGCCATGCCACTGAATATTTTCCCAACTTTCTTCCCTTTTCCACCATTTTTTTCCTCCATTATCTCCCTTGAAAATTACAGTTCTGTGGGGGAAAATGTTTTTTTCCCCAATCTTTTCCTTTTTTTCTCTCTCTCATCACACTCATTTACAGGACTCCAAAGCCCTTTTCACATCCTGCCTCGAAATCCTGCCAAGTCGAATATTTCCAGCCAAGTCTTCAACTAATTGAGCTATTACCTGAAAAAAGCCTCCTCTGGGGCTTTTACTTCAAAGCCACTACCTCACCTCACACTAAAGAAAAGAATAAAAAATCAGTAAAAATAATTCCAAGTCCATGGAAAAAGAGGTGAGATGATGCCGGGATGGAGGGATTTGCAGGTGCATAGAGAGGAAGGCAAAAATGGAGCCAAAAACAGCTTTAGGGGGAGCAGGTAGGCATAGGGAAGGATGGAAAATGCAGCAGAGACTTGACAGTGAGAAGATGGGGAAATAGGGGGAGATATTTGGGTATGAAAAAAATGCAGGTTTTGGGGTTTTTTTTCTGAAAAATGTCCAAAAAGAGCTGCAGAGGGAGAAAAAAGGTAAACAAAAAAGGCAGGGGAAAAAGTACAAAAAACACGTTTAAAAATGTAGAAAAAAAGTTCGAAAAAGGTAAAAACCCCACTTATAATAATGAAAATCATTATGTAAGCTGTTAAAAATATGTTAAAATATGCTTAAAATATGTCAAAATATATAAAAATGTAAAAAATGTTCAAAATATGTTTACAAATACATTGGGAAAAGTAACATTTTAAAATACAAAAAATGCATTCAAATATAAAAAATAATTTTTTAAAAATTATGATAAAAATGTATTTAATGGATGAAAAATGTAAAAAATTATATTTACAAATATGTAAAAAATTAAAAAGTTTTGAAATGTAGAAAACACATTAAAAATGTTAGACATTAAAAAAGTTTTAAAATTATGTTTTAAATGTTCTTAAAATAAGTTTAAAATGCAAAACTAAAAAGTCAAAAATTTTTAAATATGTAAAAAAAATTGAAAAATAAATGTAAATATGAACTTTAGAAAACAGTATATGAATAGCAAAGAAAGATTTTTAAAATCTATGTCTTTTTGTTCCTGCGTAAAGAAGATATTTTTGAGGTGCTGTTTGCTTGGTGCTGCTCAAGCTGGGTATGACATTTCTGGGTCTTGGTATTGCATTTTGGGGTTCGGGTATAATACTTCTGTGGTTTTGGCTTCTTTTGGAAGGAAATCCTCTGCTGGTGTTAGCAGCTGCTCCTGGGCTCTGGGAAGGCTTCCCACAGGTTTAAATGCCATAATCCCCCTTCTTTAGGCTTTTTTTTTTGAAGACTATGGCCAAACACATCAAGTCCAGAGTGCAAATCACCTAAATCAGCAATACTTCCTTAGCAATTCCTTAGCATTTCACTGGGAAATCCCTCCACTGCCATCACACATGCTGAAAACAGTGGGTTTGAGCCCACAAACCTGCTGAAGACAAAACCCCATGATATCCACTCAGTTTTTAATCTGGGACTTTTTAAAAAATTATTTTAAGATTAAAAATAGAACTACGTTCATAATTTTCCATTTCGGTCCGTTATAACCACCTAAAAAGCACTTTGGGGAGGGGAGAAGGGCAGGAAGCAAAGATACCTTTATCATTATCTATGCTGACAATTGTGAAAAATCAACTTCTCCATCCAATTTTTAATTATTTTTTAAAATACATTTGCAGAATAGATTATTTATTTATTTGTCCTTTTTATCCCTATTGTAACCACCTCTGAAGGGTAGGGAGAAGATGATTTTTACCCCTTTCTGTGCTGAAATTTATGAAAAATTAGCATCTCCACCCAATTTTTAATAACTTTTTTCTTAAATATATTTTTTTAATATGTAAATAAATAAATCATTTCCTCCCCACCCTTTTTTGTTCCTGTTGTAACCACCTAAGAAGCACCTTTTTGGGAGGGAAAAGCTGCTTTCATCACTTTCAGTGCTGAAAATACTTATTTTTAAAACAATCTCTTTTTTCTAACTTTGCCAATGAAATGCGTGAAGACTCTCTAGCTATTTCATTTCACTTACTATGGAAAATACACGGATTTTTATTCAGACTCCTTAATTTGCAACAGGTAGAGTGCTTGAGGAGCACGACCACGCTCAGTATAAAAGATGTTCCACATTACACTCCGTTAACAGATTTCAGGTGTTGAACAAAGCATTTTTTTTCCTCCAAAAGGCAGTTTTTTCCATAATTTCTTCATTTTTGCACATTTCTGACAGTGAGGGCAACAGCTTACACAGCCTCTGCTGTCAAACATGAATGCGAAGCTCCCCAAATCTCTTTTTTTAGCACGCTTCTGCCCAAAATGGTTCCCTTCATGAGGAGGAGCTCATTGTAGATCTAATAATTCACAATTTTTTTACCACCAGTCCTCCCTATCTCTTCCTCATCTCTGGGGAGAAGAAATTTGTGCAATTTGCTTTTCCAACCCCTAGAAAACACAAATTTTCAGGTGAAAAGTTTACAGCAGCCAGAGATGAGTCAAAGAAATCAACTCCTGGCTGCAGCTTTTCCTTCAAACCCACTAAGCAGGAGAAACACTTGAGCAACCCCTTTGACAAGGGAAAAAAGGAAGGATTTGGTCAATGATGCTCCTGAAGGTTCCCAAAATTCAATGTATTAAAACAGGGGGCAGGTAAGGGACAGGGGTAGAGAAGGTGGAGGGAATGTCACTGTAGGATGCTATGGAAAATGTCGGCTATTTTAGAAGTCCCTTAAATTGCCCATTAGGGCTAAAATGGCGTTGCAGCTCCCCGCTGTGTAAGCGAGAAAGGAAAAAAAAATTGGGAAAAAAAGCCCTACTCAAGAGCGAAGCAGCGAAGCGAGTAAATGATGACACAGAAGTTGGAGGAGCCATAAAAACCCCACCGAGGTGTCGTTTGTGAGAAGTGACCTTTTCCCACTGAAGGAAACGAGCAGGAAGGAGACCCAGGTGGCTTCAAGGGGGGTGTAAATGTCGATTTATTTATTTTAGCTTGCAGAGAACAGGCTTGGGGAGTTGAGGGGTTTTTTGTTTCTTTTTTCCTGGGAGGGGAGATTTTTCTGCTTTTGCAAATGAAAGCAGCAGCAAATGGGGAAAAACTCAAAATCTTCCATATGAACAAAAAATAAAGCTGCTTTGAAAATAGAGCTATCTCTGTGCTTAATACGAATCACCCCTCTTAGGTCATTGTAGCTGGGAAAGCAGAAACATGACATAAATTTGTCCCTAAAAAATCTTGGGATGGGCCACAAGGTGTAGGACCATCTCTGAAATCCAATCTCAGCCCCCAAGTCCGGCCCATTAGGGTGCTCCAGTAGTGTTTCTCTTGGACAAACTTCTTATAATCATAACGATGCTTGGAAAAGTTATTTGACCCCTTCCTTAGAGCACCACTGGAGATTAAAACTTTTTTCTCCCCTGCCACGTTATTAAAAAATGCCATTGAAATAAATCAAAAGGCCATTTCTCTGGCTAAACCCATCCTGGTTTAGTCAAACGTTTCATTTTCCAGTTAATTAATGGTTGTAAACATGCCACTGTGTTGGTTTTCCAAGAAGACCTCAAAATAAGACTGAAAAGGGAAAAAAACTTAGTTTGATCCAAAACCTTTCAATCTTGGAAACTGTGTTAAGAGGGGTTTTTAATTTTGCCAGTCTCTCACATGAACATTCTGGGGTGAAATGCTTTGTAATGGCCGTTATTTAGGAAGGCAGGGTAATTAACGCAGAGGGCTGGGGGTCCCCAGAGCTCTGGAGAAGCCCATGGATGCTGGAGGACACTCACCTGTGGGGTGTCTTGGTAGGGAGGAGGAGGCACTGTCTGGGTGGCCATCATCGTCAGAGCCGGTGCTGGGGAGACATGGTGCATCCTGGGTGGGAGTCACATTGAGAACCTGCAGGCAGGAGTAGAGCTACTGGATTAAGAGGGATTTCCCCCAAAAAAAAAGTTCCACAAAAAGGGAAAAGACAGAAAGGAGAGATGACATTCCCTGTATGAGCACCCCAGCACAGCACTCCACCAAGCAGATCCTGGAAGAAACTCAAAATGTTTTGATGACCCTTACCATGCTTTCATGATTATTTGAGATTTGTGATTTTGGATAAGGATCAGGGCCAAAGTGAAGCAGGTCAGTGGCAGGGAGATCTTCACTAGATAGCAGCCAGGCAAAGGAGGCTCTTGAAGATGATGGCTGCCATTGGTGACCCTCATTACATTTTCCCCCTGCGAACCCTGGTGCACCAAGGGCGTTTTCTTTCCACCCTTTATGCCTAACTGCAGTGACTAAATGGGGATTTCCATCCCCTCTCCAGTTATTTCTTCTTTTCGGAAGCAGGAAGACAAATCATAAATGCTTGCCATTTTCTGAAATTATATGCTGAAGTCCCCCAAAATTATGTGTCTCTTTGCCTTTGGCCACCACAGAGTCACATCCTCAAGCACTGCACGCTCATTCCAGAAGGAACATTGAGTATTCAACGTGGAGTTGATTCCTAAGTTGTACTGTCCAACCCAGTTGACTCCTACACTGAGGTGACTAACCCCATGGTGACTGAATGCAGAGAAATGTTGAAACTCTTGCTTGATTTGAACCAGAAAGCAAACCTGGCTTTTGCATGGCCCATAAACAGAGGAGGGAATCCTCATACTGCCCTCAACCTCTCTGGAAGTTCCCGCTTTCTAAAAATGCAGTTATTTGGGGGAAAACAGACTAATTTTTTTTTTTTTTTGTATCTCCAGATCCAAAGGAGATGGGCAAAAAAGAGGGGCACCAGGAAGGAACAAATTTGTAGTGGCGTACTTGGCTGAGAGAAGTCCCTAAGGACAGACCTGGTGGCAAATGTGACCCAAAAGCAACTCTTGGCCCCGAAATATCTCATCTCCCATTACTTCACTGCAGCTATGGGGTCACTTTAGAAGAAAAGCCAATAATCTTGCTTAAATCCTTAAAAAGCCCTGTCCTGTCCTGTCCTGTCTGTAGCTCTGAGTTCTGTTTTGGGACAACTCACAAAGCTACCCAGCAAAACCTTCCCAGATGCTCCAAAAGTGCATTTCTTTCTGCAACACCTTTTTTTTGTAGGAGATGACATCTCTCGAAGGGTTCACCCCTTTATGATGCCCATCAACGCATTGGCTTCTCCACTGCCTTCTCATCTGGAGAAGAGCCATGGTGCCATGCCATGAAGAAATGCAAAACGTTATGTAAAATCCTCTGATATTGTGGCGGGATATAATAGTGCCAGTGTTGCTTTCGCCGTGAAACGATGACATGCGGAAAAGAGCAAGGCAGAGGAACAGGGACACTGATGAGTTCGGTCAAAACTGATGCACATTCGGTAATCTTTCTGAAAGATTCGCAATATTCTGGTCTTCTCCATGAGGTCCTCACTTTTTGGGGGGAAGAGCCACAATATTCTGGTCTTCTCCTCAAGGCGTCAGGCTTTACAAGAACCACCAGGCACCAAGTTCACAAATGTACCATATGCACATGAAAAGCCAAGTGCTGTGTGCACAGGATAAGCATCAACTAATCTGATTTATTTTGCATGAATAAATGAGGTTATTCTTTTTCTTACTTTGCACAAATATGGATAACCCATGAATTGAGTATTAAGAGATCACAGCCAAAATCCTGTGCATTGTGAAGATGGATCAGGGTCCTTGCATGACATGGACCTCATGCAGAGAGAAGGATACTGCATTTATGGGATTAAAATGATGCTTTTCATCTTTTTCCCCCCAACAGCAAAATAGCAGGAGGCAAAATTATCTGCTCTTGAGTGAACTTGCTGCTTAAAATCTTTGGTGTCCAATGTCAACTCGCTTGCAGCTGCAGGCATATGAATATCTGTGTCCACAGAGGGTTGCACCAAGGGGAAAACCTGCCCACCAGCAATAGCTGCAGCTGGGGAAAAGCAGAATTTAGCACTGTGATGGTCTGGTCATGTGGGTGTGAAGATAAAAAAAAAAAGACAATGCTGTTTTGGGAAAAATACCCTGCTCAGCATCTATTGTTCCCACCAGGAACGAGCCTACAACCAGCACATGGCGATTTATTGAGGGGTGTGAGTTTTTGGATGAATACATTCCCAGAAGGTGGCAGTCCGGAGCCCAATTTAATTGCTAAATAACATCTAAGCTGCTCAAATCAAGTCACTCATCGAGGTTTATGGGTGTTGTATTGTTTGGAGAATAGGACTCATACCCAAATGTGAAAAATAAAAAAAGGACAAAAGTGAGAGACAGCTGTTGCCAATAGCAGTGTATTTATCCTGGGGGGAAAAAAATGCACTTGGGCACCCTAAATATCCAGGGACGCGACTGGTGCCTGCAGGAAAAGCCAGACAGGTGTTTCATGTGGGAGCCCCTGGCCATGAATCTCAGGGTAACAGAGCAAAGCTGGCAGCCCAATGGATTTATCAGCAGCTAGCACAGGAGAGGGTCAAAAGCTGCTATTTTATGATTAATACTTTCTTATTTTTTATATTTTTTTATTTTATGCATTAATCTTCTCTTTTTTCTTCTTTTTCCCCACTTCCACTTCTTAAATCAATTTAGTTGCATGAACTCTTCATCATAGGCATCCGGATGTCGAAAGGAGAAGAGCATCATCAAACCCCTGCCAAATCCTTTCAGCTCGGCTCAAGGTAATCCTCAGATCTTGGGTGAAGAGTGAATTTTGGGGGCTGGGGATTGAGGTGGGCAGGAATTGCAGCCAACTCCTGGGGCATTTGCACAGAGAAATGTAAAGGTGAGCAGTAAAACCCATAAAGGCTCTTTCATTTCCTGAAGCAGCAATACTTCACATTTTGGCAACGATCTGAGATCAAAGTATCCTAAAATTCCTTACGAAATAAAATTATTTCAGCTATCACTGAAATGTTGCCATTACATTGGACATGTATTTCCCAAAGAGCCTGTGCCTACCTAAGAGTCCCACACTTATAGGCTGCTTTTTTGCCAACAATACAATTACACACTTTTTCAAGTAAAAAGAATTAAAGAATTAAAGTCAGCATTTTTTTCCATGTGGTCACTGACGCCTTGAAACATTAAAAATCAAAGTATTGTTACTCACCCCCCCTAACCATAAAACCATACTAGAATGAAGACTGAATGAAAAAAAAAACATTAAAAATCACATTTCTGGATTCCACATCACCCATTTCAAAGACAAATATTTGATTTGCAAAGCACAACTCTTGTTTCCAAACCAATTGGAAAATGGGGATAATTTTTTCTAGCTCATTCAGCAGTTTCTGCCCTGCAGCAACATGTGCAATCGATAACGGAGGATTCAATGTGAGAAATCAGAAAACCAACTTTTCGGGCATTTCTTCTTCTCCACCTGAAGCTTCAAAATTGCTAGATGTTCTTGAGGATGGTTTTTTCCAGCCATGGAAGGTATTTTTCTGTATTATATATTTTCCAAAGTGAATTTTTTTGAAGAGGGGATGCTGTAGGATTTGCAATGATGCCATGTCAGTCACATTCCCTCCAGTCTTTTATGTCACCATCATCACACAGGGTCTGTGCAGGCTGAAGTTTATGATATATGCATGCATTCCGCTAAGTTAAAATGAAGAAATATAGCAGAGTGGGGCAGGAGAGGGTCCTCTAGAGGACAATATATCTTGCTCAGAACAGCAAGGACAGGTTCACTCTCAATGGGTGATGCCAACTCTTGACTGGCTTATCATAAAGTGAATTAAGAGCTACCCTCTTATTCTTGAACACCTCATTTCAATCCACCAATCTTCACCTTTTTTACTTGTTTTTACCAAAATCCATGTGTTAATCTAAAAGATGAACACCAGTTTTCACAAACTGTTAAAGGAACTTCTTTATGCCACCCCGAGCTCATTAAAAATAAACCAAATTCTATTAAATGGTCAAAGCCGGGGAAAAATCCAATTTTTCAAGATAGAACCCATTCTTGACCATTCCTCATGTTCAAGGTTGCTTCCAAGGGGGCTCAGGTAATGCCTCATCTGCAGAGATCAGGAGCATTTGTGCAAGACATGCCACTGTGCCACCAAACAGTTTTAACTTTTTTTAGGAATATTTGGTAGCCAAATTTTCTCTATCCAAACCCAGGATGTTTTGTACTGGGAACATCCTTGCTCTTGACCAAGATGATGCATTTTCCAAATGCTGATCTTTCTACCCTTCCCAGCATCCAGTTATTAAGTTATTGCCCACTAAAAAAAAGATTAATTGATTCTGTGATTCTGCTACAACCATGGGCTAAAGCAAATGGCAATTTGATATTTCTGAAGAATAAATTCTGGACCCCTTTACTATTTTTCTCTATAAAAGCAGTTGGTCAATGCATAAGCAATCGGGATAAAAGGGACAAGGAAACTCTGTGTCGGACAACATCAAAACACTCTTCCCAAGCACCAGTTTGGAACATCCCTGGATGAGCCCCTGTGCACAGGGGAAAGACGGATTTACTCATTTAATATTTTCACTCAGGTGTTTAATATTTTTATTTATTTGTTTATTATTTGCAGGTATTTACTTCCTATTTGCATGTATTTATTTAATATTTCCAATCCTCCACCCAGCTCCATAGAAAGGAGAGAACTGCTACAGTGAATTTCCAATGAGAAAAACAATTACTGCTAAATATTTCTCTCCTCTCCAAAGATACCCATCCCTGAAAGGCTCCAGGGATATCTCTACAACATAAACATGAGAATAAAAACCTGCAAGAACCAGTCAGAGCTTTAGGAGACAAGGTTAATGTACCTTGAACGGCAGCAGTAAACAACTTACCTCATTTTTTAAGTGGAGAGCTGAGATACCTACATACATTTTAAACTGTTATTTTTATAGGGGAAGACCATTAAAGCACCTTCCAAAATAAACTGGCACAGGGAAACATCAAAGAAGCTTCTTCAAAGTAACTTGAAAATACTTGCATTTTGTGCAACTCAGCCCTTGGCCCAAGAAAAGTTCCCAAAAGAGCAAATTGTGAATTTTTTCACAAGGCAAATCAAAAAGCTTTGAAGTGAAGCATAGCTGAGGAATTCCAAAAATGTCCTCTTTCTGGACAAAAATTATCTAAACCAATTCTGAGTGCCTGTAAAAAGTAGCGAGCAGGTGAATTTTCCAACAGTTCTTCTCTGTAAGCAATTGCCAGTGAATAATTCATGTCCCGAATCTTGCCCTATGCTTTCAACTTTGGATTGTGCCCTTCGTTTTTCATCACAACCTGCTAATTCTATGAGTAAGAAATAAATGAGCACCCCCATTTCAATCGTGCAAACATCAAACCTCAGTTCCACACTGGCTTCCCAATGGGAAGGTCCCATCCCCACAGTTCCTGCCAGGTTCAGAGGAGCTTCTCAGAGGATAAAAAAGATGATGGTGAATAAATATGATGAGTTTTTGAGACATGGGCTGAAAGAAGAGGCCTTAGTATGGGTCTGAGGTGAATAAGGTGTTGGGAAACTGGGAGATTTGTGGATTTTACAAAACTATCCCAAGAGCAAAGGCAACGGCAGAGTTGTTGCTTGAGGATGGGCAGCTGAAAAGAAACACTCTCAAAACCTGTCTTGCTCTACAAAAATGTAAACATCATACAAGCTCTTCTATCCCAAACTGGCAACTGTAGTCCTACACCAATGTCCTGGTTTCAGCCAGGACAGAGTTAATTTTTTACAGTAGCCAGGAGCAGGGTGTGACCAGACAGTAACTTACTCCATGCCATCTTATGCCTGTTGCCAGGGGCAGGGGAAAGGAATTCCCTCGATCTCTTCCCTCCCCCTCTTTGCAGAAGGGGGGTCCTTTCCAGCAGAGTAAGTGTGGTGGATGGAGCAGTGGGGTAACAAGGGTCCTGACCAGAGGGAAGAGTGTGGGTAGTGGGGCTGTGGTGGGGTTGAGCTCCATACTCTCTCTTTTGCACACTTTTGTTATTAATATTGTTGCTGTTACTGTTATTTTCTTATTGCTGTTTCTAGTAACTTTTTCTTATCTCAACCTGTGATCTTTCTCTTTTGAGTCTCCAATTATCATCCCCAGGCAGCCATGGGTGGAAAGGGAGGGAGAGGAAGCGAGTGAGTGGCGTTGTGATTTCAGGGGCCAGGGGGAAGTATTAAACTGAGGAATACTATTAATAAACCACAACAACCAATTTCTTCACAAGCAAAACTGCCAATCAGCAGTGCAAGATCCACCCACAAGCTCAACACAGACATGTGCCAACAATTCTAGCAAGGATCCCACCACAAACCATGCAAGGACTTTTTGTAACTGTTGCTGCAGCCCATAAACACTCCATGACCAACAGAGGAATTTTTCCTATTTCTAAATATAGTTTTAATTTTAGTACCCTTTTGGAGTGTTTATTTTGCAAATTGAAGCTCACAGGCTTCATGCAAATCTCCCAACACTTACATGAGCAGCACCAAGTAAACACAGACATAAACCTGCTTTTCAGTGGACTTGCAGAAATTGGTCTAAAAGCAGCAGAGCCAACTCAACCACAGAAACACAGGTGAGATGTGCATGGGAGTGTGCAAAGATTTTCCCACCCCACAGGAAACCCCCCAAAACAGCAATGCTGCAGCACACCTAATAAAACCCTCTCCTCCCTTAAATCTGCCTCATTTCTCACTATATCTTGCTATCACACTTCGAAATTTTTGCTTTGGGAAAGAAACCCCCTGGAGCTCGCTGTTTTCCTCTTTCCCATACGGCAGATAAATCAGAGCTCCTGACCCACTGAGTTTCCACTTCACATCCCCCTCTTGCAGTTCTCTGTCTCCTCCAGGTCTTCCTCCTCCCTGAATTTCCTTTTAAAACGTAAAATTCCCTATAAGAAATTACTGACCAGAAGACAAAAAGTAGGGTTTTCGTTGAGGCATGCCAGCCTTTCTGGTATCTGCAGAGAGTTGTTCTGAGTCAAGACCTGAGCCAAGACATAAGGACTGCAATGGAAGCCCCTGATTAATCACCTCAATTGAAACATCTTTCACTTGCCCATTTGAAAGCAATTTCTTTGCTGTATTTCCAACCTTGATGACAAAAGAGAAATCTGAGGTGTGACATGGTGATTTATACAAGCTCCAGCCAGCTAGGGAGTTACCAGGGGTTTCATACTCCTTTAATGATGCTTAATAACACCATCTTCTCCATTTACTTCGAATGAGAGTAAATCTCAGCCTGGTCTGAACTCAACACAATGAGGAAATTGGGGTCAAAAAAGGACTGGAAAGTGCTCATGGTGTGAGACAGATGTGTCAAATTTTTTCACAACTTTTTTTCACGGTGACAAAAGATATGGCCTGGCCTTAAAAGTGCATCTCCCTGTTCTCATGGGCTTCAGGAGGAGGAAAGCTGAAATAGTTTTTTGCATGGAAATTTGGGGGACCAACACACAAGGAACAAAAATCCAAGGGGAACCAAGTTGTTTCGCAGAAGTCTTCAGGATAGGTAATTTCTATCATTAACCACTTAGAGCAATGCCAGTCCTGTGTTCCAGAAGGTAATTAGGTGGACACTCAACATCACATCTTTCTGTGTCTTTAATGACAGGTGCCTAGACCTTGTTGGCACAATTTGTAGAGCTGTTTTGGTTTGGTCTTCTTGTTGGAGATACTTCCAGGCCAAGCTGCACTTGTGTACTCGACAGTCACATGCTCATGTTCTCCACAGGCTGAGTTTCCACCAAAGAGAACAACCCAAAGTGCCCAAAAGAGATAGCAGGGTACGAAGTCCTTCCTTGCAAGCACCGGGAAGCTGACATCAAAATACAGATTGGAAAGAGAGCTTCAAGGCAGGGAGAATCCCCACAAAAAGTGGTCACCATGGTGACCCCAGGCCTCCACAAACTCACCAGAAAGTCATTTCAAAGTGTACCTGTACCTTTATCAGAACGGGGGCAAAATCAGACTAAGGAGAAATTTATCACTTCCTTCATCCTGTGGTTTTCTCTGGCCAAGGGAAGGTCACCAGCAAGTATCAGGGCTGAAAAGGCAGTCTGGGAGAAATAATCCTGCTCTAATTGGCTCCTTTTTAATACAAGGGCCTTTCAGAGGAGACAAGACTCAAAAGAAAATACTGAAAAAAAAGGTGCTCAGCTGCACATGGAATAAATGAATGTTTCAGGTTTTCCCCTGAGAAGCCCCCACCCTAAGTATCACCAGTTTAAGAAGAAACCAGGCACTTTTGCAGGGCATTTGCATGAATTGAAGGCAGCACATCCATTTTCAGTGACCAAAGACTTCTCTTTGCTCCTATAAGAGGAAATTTGCAACCCACAGGGTTTCATTTTCTTTGTCACCTGCCGGGTGCCTCCGGTTTTGGCACAGTGACATTTGTCACTCTGTCAAGCCCTAATTTTAGTGATCAGGGTTGATTAAAGGACTGTGAGACCCTTGGTTTCATGTATATCTTATTTCAAGCTCTGCATTTCAGTTATTTTTAGCTGGTGACCATTCCTCTGCATTCTACTGCTGGCTGTGCCAAAATATGGGTAATAACAACCCACACTTCAGAGTATTTTCACAAAAATATATCTGTGTTTCCCTCCAGGCTAGCTATGGCTTGTAGGGCTCTTGAAAATATGTTATCAACACTTGAGCTTTAAATCAAGACTCCCTGCACAGACTGATTTCTAAAAAAAAACAAAAAAAAAGGTACAAAACTGTAATTTTTCCCTCACTGCATTTCGGGAAGGATTGATAAAATTTAAGTGTAATGGCAAGCAGTAGCAATTCCCCCAAACAAAGCCATACTGAGGTCATGCCTCAACACATCCCACTCAATTAATATATATAATCACACAATTAATATACATAATTGCTTCATTAATATAAAGAGAAGAAGCCTTACTGTTTGGAAGGGTGCTCAGGGAGCCACTGCCCTGGAATTGTCTTCCCACTGCCCCAAAAGCTATATTTTCTGGGTAGGAATCACAACCTGGGAAAGCAAAGGATGAAATATTTGAAGATTGAGAAAAACTGATGAAACAAGAAGGCAAAATATTAAACAGAAAATGAACATCTGTTTTCTGGCAGTGGCAGCAAAGTCATGGCAGACAAGTCTACTCTTAACACATTTTTTTTAAAGGATGATGGGAAAAATAGAGGGAATCAAGGAAAACTTAGGTAGGAATATCCCCTGGAGATGAAGGCAGGACTGATGTCTAAGCTAGATCAGGGGTTTTCCCCAGCAGGTTTGAACATCTCCAAGAAAGGACAAAACAAAAATCAGATTTTTAGATATCGAACCTAAACGTGTCCAGAAAACCAAGGCGTGCTTGTTGATGGTCTGTCCACAAAGGATGAAGGTTGACACAGTCCTGCCCTGTCCTTTTAAACTCCTGGGGGATGGTGAATCCTCGGTACAAGATCTCACGGAGCGTTACTGCTACAATCCAGGTCTGAAAAAGAGAAAAAAGGGGAAACGCAATGAATAAACACTGCTATTGGCCTTGCTCCCATTTCACACTGACTGTTGCCATTTCCCTTGTTAATTATAATCTTTGTTTAAGTGTTGTCGGGGAACCCTGCTTCAGGGACTGCCCAAACAACCAGGATGGACAGTTTCACGAGTGGATAGAGCTAGCTATCAAGTAATCAACACCAGAAATGGACAACTACC
>JAWWMO010000070.1:1748907-1763482 GCA_035047845.1 Dendrocincla fuliginosa | reverse complement strand
TATTTTCCGTGTCCCGCCCCAACTCCTCCCAGTTCCCAAACCCCTCCCCCAAACCCTATAAGAGTCTCATGTACCCCCGAATAAAGTCGTTCCAGCTTTCACCCCCTTATCAGCTGAGGACTGTCACTTTGTCCCCCCTACAGCACGCGGAAAAGTGTAAATGTGTTTTTATACTTGGGCTAAGACATAGTGAACTGGGGAAAAGCCATTAACTCAAAAATGGGGAAGGTCCCAGCCACTATTTAATAAGGAAAAGTCCATGCAGATGTTAGAGATGATGTTGCAACTACCAAGAATCTGGCCTTTATGAAGTCACGATTTCTAAACCCCTTTCAGCAGTTTCAGTGGAAAAATAAAAATGGGCTGAGCAAGGATGAGCACAGCTACCAACGCAGGGGTGGTTTGTGTCTGACTGCAAAAAAGGGAATAAAAGATAAAATTCATCAGATCTCTCAATATACATCACCTCTAGCAAGACCTTCAGATCTCCAATATCTAATAAATATCCCTCAACATATATCACTTCCAGATATTACCTCTTTGTCAGGTGATAAACATCACCTGAGATCTCTGATATATGTCTGATATATCTACCTCGATATGTATCACCTGGTAGAGAGCTCCTCAGATCTCCAATATATGTCTGATATATGTCTCCTGATACACATAATCTCTGCCAAGCTCCTCTGATCTTCAGTCTACAGCTGATATATCTACCCTTATACAAACCAGCTCAAGACAGCTCCTCACCAATATAGCTCCTCACCTCCTCCTCTGACATACACATCTCTAATATATGTTACCTGGCTGGAGCTCCTCAAATCTCCATTATGTATCTGATACATCTAGCATGGTGCACATCACCTCCAGAGAGCTCCTCAGAGCTCTGACAGATGACTGATATATGTCTCTTCATACACATCACCTCCAGAGAGCTACTCAGATCTTCAATACACAACTGATATACTTACCTTGAAATATATAACCTGTTACAGAGCTTCTCAGATTGCTGATATATGTCCAATATATATGCGTATATACACCTTGATGTGCTGAACTGCTGATTTGAATGTACCTCTGATATATGCACCTTTAGTTACACACCACCTCTAGAGAGCTCCTCAGATCCCCAAGATACACCCCAAGGATGCATCTCTCCTATACATTACCAGCAGAGAGCTGTGTCTCGTGAGGTGAGGCCAGATGGGAGATCCACGAGAACTGTTTCTCCCGGTTTTAATTCCATCCCAAACCCCTTGCAACAACCTGCACACTTTTGTGCCCTCACAGCCTGTGTCCATCATCTCAGCCGGGAACACGGGTCCAAGAGACAGCGCTATATGGGGAAGCTTGTATAGCAAATGCCATTTCTGAAAACCTGGACATCACCAAGGTCATTGCCCAAAGACACATATGGAAACAACTGGGTGATTTCAGGGTAAAATAGCACAAAAATGCCCAGACACGGAAAACTGAGTGAAAGGGACAATAAGTCAAGGTGCCTCTTGATTTCTCAGGCCACTGCAGGTCCTGCCAGCAGTTTTAACACCCTCATCTGTGTTACACTAAATGCTCAGAAGGGCCTGAGTCCAAAACCTTTGCACCACAACAGCAGGTAAAATATTAAGTTGCTTTTATGATAAAAAATTAAGGCACATGCCTTGAAGGAGCATGCACAGGCTGATACCAAATACATATCAAGAACCTGGGACTTGATTTTCATTGGATTTGTCCTGACATCATGATGATGAAAAAAGCTCATGTTTTGCAGCAATCCTTCATCCCTGTAAAGAACTTTTTCCATCCCGCAGGAAAGACTTTTGTCATCTGGGCTTGCTGTGTGAACAAAACATGAGGACTGGAGGATAAAGACCAGGTAAGGAAGGCTCTGTCAGTGTTAAAAGAAATCTAGTAGAGTGATTTTCATCCTTGGAGGTAATCAGGGATGAGGTCTTGAATGTTGCATGCATGTAGGACAAAAATACTGTGCAACTTCTGCACAAATGATGCCATTTTTGTCCCCACCACAAAGAGCACCAGGAGCCAACCCCACCAGGGACATCTCCCTGAACATCCTTGCAGAGGGAGAGAAGTCTTTTTGAGCTGGCACACACTTTTAGCAACTTCAAAAGGCATCCTTTGAAGTTTAGCAGGGGCCTTTGAAGTCCTCCCGATGCAAAAGGGAATGGAGGAGATGCCTCCTTCATGATGCTCCACCGCAGGCGACGCAAACCAGCAAGATACACCATGTCCTGGGCACTCACAGTTGAATTCAGCAGCTGCCCGAGGATCATAAATGAGACACCATTTCTGACAAGTCATCAAAGCCCCCCCAAATGCCCCAAATCCTGATCTAGTTGACCTGAATAGCATCCAAGAGCAGAGATGGGAGCTCAGTATCATGGGACCTCAGCCTGTTCTCTGACTGCAAAAAGCCAAGGGCAGCCCTTTTAATAAAGATTTAATGAAGTGTAAGGGAATGATAATAAAGCTGACATTTAGCAAAACAAAACCCAGGATTTTTGCAAAAAGTCCAAGATTTTAAAGCAAGAAGGCTTTTCCTGGCATGTCACTTTGTTTCTTCCAATGTGAGCAGACCGTGATGTTTCCAACCCCATCATGTCAATGCCAATTAATTTTGACTATCATTTTTTAATAAATTTAATGCCAGCTCTTCTGACAAATGCAAATCACAAATGGTGAAATCCCCAATAATGCTGGGTTTTGCTGAAGTATTTTAATACTCCACACTATGCCAAATAGCCAGCTGTACTGGCCTCAAACTCCATATCCACGAGGACAACCAGAGAAACCCTGTATGTGTGAAAAATAGTACAAATGCAAAAATCAAAGCTCAAATGTCAAAGCTTAATCCTTTAAGGAACAACAAGGTTACTCTCCAAATACTTTGATAACACTTGCTGCCATCTGCAAAGAGGACTATTGTTATTAAAACTTTTGGTGTACTGAGTTTTGTTCCCACAGTGCAATTTCTGCAGCATCTCCAGCTTCTGGGTAAGGGCTGGGCCCAGGTGCTGGGGATGCTCAAAGGGGCAAGGAGGAATATGGTATTTTCATCCTTCCCACTCCCACAAGTTGAAACTGGTGATGCACTGCCTTTCTCAGAGAGTGAAAGATTTGAAACATGCCCATTCATGTGCAGTATTTCTGTATTTCTGCAAAAGCAAAGCTGTTTTGAGGCAAAACACGGTTGGGAGAGATGAGTCCATTGGCAGAGGCCTGCCCTAGGAGACTCACATCATCCAAAGGGGAAATGCAGGGAAATACTGGACACCCCCACCCCGGCTATGCACATGTGAACACATCTGGATCTACAGAACAAACGCAGCCTTGCTACGCCACACTGATAAATAACAGAAAGTCAAAGTGCCCCACAGAAGCAGCACCATACTGTTCGGCCCTGGGCAAGATGGAGGAAAATTCAGTACCCATGAGGTCTGGAACAGTGGGATTAATAACACATCAATTTTAATGCAGGGTGGCTTGTGCGCTTTTTTCCTTTTTCTTTCTTTTTTTTTTCTGCTTCACAAACAGCAAAGTGAATGTTTGAGCATCTCAGCAGGGGGTTAATGAGGACTCTGATTAGTTATTCAGATTCGATGATGCTGCCTACATCCATCCTCAGATGGGGGAATAACAGAAAAGGGTTTGCAGGAGAAGCTCTTAAAGACAACTTGCTTGGCTTTCACAGCTCAGACGGTTGCAGGTTTTTTGGGGGCTTATGTTACAGGCGTCCCCGAAACCCAAAATCCTACTGACGACTTTGGAGTGGAAAAGGACATTTTCCCATCATTTGTGGGGGATACAAAAAACTGCTGCATATTTAGCCATGCCAATTCTTGTAAAGGCTCAGTGAAAAATACTGGATTTGAGGGAGGTTTTCCATGCAAAAAACAAAATGTTCAGTGTCATCAATAAAATTTGTGTGCCATTATGGTCAGCGGTACAGGATCAAAAATGACGGATGGACGGAAGCAAGGATACACAGATGTGAGGCTGCACAGATGTGACGATGCACAGATGTAAGGATGCATATATTTAGAGATGCACGGATGCAGAAAGGTATGGAGGCACAGGATGATCCTGTGCATCTGATCATATGGATGCAAGGATGCACGGAACAACAGGTACAAATATGCATTAACAGGTACATGGATGCATGCAGACAAGGGTGGAAATAAGGATGACCATCCCGTAAGCCACCATGGGCTGCAAAAATGCAACAACTGCTGCTGCGTAGCATCCCATAAAAGTCTAACCATGCTTTACATCTTTGTCAAAAAGCAACTAGCTCACCTTCTTGCTCCTTGGCCCAGGGTTAAGCAGGTTGAGCTCACCACAGTATTTTAAGCAGCTTGAACAGCTGTATTTTAGGGTTTATTTCCAGATTTAGGCTTCTCTTCTTCACCTGCATCAAAAATCAAAAGGGGAACCTGAGAAAATAGATGGCAGGTGTCCAAAATGATGCTGCAAAAAGTCTTAAAGGATGCAGCTAGGGAGGTGTTTCATGGCATTGCAAAGGGGCTCATCAAAAAATCTACACATTATTTTAGGATTCACTCTAGGAGTCATTGTTTCTTCATTAAGAAGAAATATTTGAAGGGTCAGAAGGGTTGTGGCAGAACTCCCTCAGGTCATCCCAACAACAAATATCAGCACTTTATTTCTACTTGGGTCTAGAGACCCAGTTGGCTTTTGCTTTGAGCATCACTCAACTTAGCATTCAACAGGAGTTCTGGCGGGCTAAACTTCGCAGTGTTCATGTCACCCTCCAAAACACCTGCCAGGATCTCAAAGGAAAGACAAATTGGAGTTATCCATCCAATTTTGCAAACACTGAGGGGCTCCATCCCAAACAGACTTTTTTCCCCAGGACCACCTCCATATGCTTTGTCTGGGTTTTAAAGGGTGCATTAATTGTTCGGAATTAACAGCTCCAGCTGGAGAAGCAAACAAGCAATTTGCAACCTTAAGATAACACTCAACTTATCTCAAGTGATTTAAGCTGACATTTATTTTTTTTTAATGGGAAATCGCACCTTTCTGGTGCAAATGCACTGCCCAGAGCCTGGCTAAAATCACCCACTTATCAGGAGTGGCTACTGGCACAGTCGCCAGAGGAGGTGGGGTAGTAGGACAAAAAGAAATGAGACATCTGCATTTGGCTTTACTTTAGAGACAGAAAATATGCAACATATCATCACTGCTGGGCAACCTACTGACTGCAGGAGGGCTAAGGATTACTTTCTTCCCAACACCTTTTTTTTTGTTGCTTTTTTTTATTACATAGAATTCATAGAATCCCAGAATGGTTTGGGCTTAAAGTGACCTTGAAGCTCATCTCATTCCCCTGCCATGGGCAGGGACACCTCTCCTACTAGACCAGGCTGCTTCAGGCCCCATCCAACCCAGCCTTGGACACTTCCAGGGATGGGGCAGCCACAGATTCTCCGGGTAACCTGTGTCAGGGCCTCATCACCTTCAGAGGGAAGAATTTACGTTTTGTTTCAAAACACTCAATATCTCAAAAAAGAAATCCAAAAAACCCACCAGCAAACTCTATCCTTTTGCCTTCTTTCATCTCTTTTACCCTTTTTTTTTCATTTGCTGCTAGATAGAGGAGTGAAGGAAAGCCCATGATTATTTGTTTGTAAGACTGGATCTTCAACACAGATTTTTTTTTTAATAGTCATTTTCACCACTTTAAATCCTTTCTAATCTCAACCAGGGTGTGGGATTCAGGAAGGAAAGTTCACCCCTATCTTGCCACCCTTCTGGTTTTAAGAGTACCCAGTGGTGCTTGGCAGTGAAAAGGACTCCACAAGAAAAGCTTTCTCTGATTACAGCCAAGTGTCAGCTGCTTCTTGCTACCTGTCCTGGTTCCAGCCAGGACAGGGTTAATTTTTGCAGTAGCTGGGAGAGGTCATGGTCAGGACCCGGGGGGGTTATTCTGCATCACCTCACATCACTGCCAGGGGCAGGAATCTCTTCAGGGGAGGAGGAGGAGTTCCTTCTGGTCATGTAAGCCGGGGGCTGATCCTGAGCCAGAGGGACTGGTTGGGTAACCCCAGTCCTGAGCCAGAGGGAGCAGTTGAGGTGTGATGTCTGCAGCTGGGTCACATTTTTGCATGTGAATCACTCTCTCTCGTACACTTTTATTATTAATATTGTTGCTGTTACTGTTCTAATCATATTGGTGCTTCCAGTAAATTGTTCTTATGTCAGCCTGTCACCTTTGCATGCTGTGTCTTCAATTCTCCTCTCCTGTCTGCCACAGGTGAGGGGAAGGATGAGAAAGCATGGTTTGCAGAGTCTCAATAGAAGCACTAAACTGAGGGGGGCCATTCCTAAACCATGACATCACCCCAGCCAAGGCTGAGTAGGGAGTCAGCATCCATCAACCCCCAACAGTCTTCCAAGAGAATCAAGGTTGCATCCCATTAAATGATGCTGTGGATAGAGTCATGGTCCTCCAACAAGGTTTTCTGCTGAAGTCAGGACCGTTTGTCTCCATTTTACAGAGGGGAAAAAGGTCTAACTGTGCCCAGAAGACACAAAGAAGTGACATCAAGATGCAACAGTGCAACCTTCTCCAGTGATGGGAGGTACCTCCAGAATACAGATCTAATGCTGGAGGCCATGGGACTCAGGCAGCCTTGGATGACTGGATCCCTGGGGCAAAGCTGTGCTACCTGACAACCTCCTGGCTCACATATAACGTAACAGGAGAAGCAATAAATCTCTTTGGCACCTTCCCTGAGCATGGCAGCCCTTGATAAAGAACCAAAACTCGAGGGAGCCTAACACCACACTATTCCCAGGGCACCCTGTTACGCAGATTAATCCTTCTTGATGGAGAATTACAATTAGGGCTCCATCTTAAGATATCAGCAATCAGGTATCTTATCAAATACCACCTCAATTATTCAAATAATCCCTGGCTCTTAGATTCGGGTGCTGTTTAGGAAAAATAGTCCGATTAATGTGCTGACACTTCCCCATCATGTCTGACATCCGCAACTTCATGTCTGATTACAGAATTTGCATTCAATTTAATTTTTTCCATCTGGAGTAAATGAATAATCCGAGTACCTACCCCAGCCTTAATTACATTTGTTAAATTAAAAACCCAGGATGTGAGAAATTTAAATGCAAGTAGCTCCATGGCCAGACAAACCTGCACATTCAACCGGCCATAGCCCTGCCAACTAGTGCTCCAATTTCCCTTCCCTCCCCACAGCCAAGCATCAAAGAAATTACAACTGAAAAACAAAAATTCTTTCTAAATGATGAAACAATAGATGATCTTTTGACATTTCCAGTGCTGTTTGCAGGGAAATGAGATAAAATGTAATAAATTCATATACTTCTGTGTGTTTCTTGGCTCCAGCAGCTAAAATTTCCATCTCTTTATGCAGGAGTCCTGGGGAGCAGAAATCCTTGATAATGCCAAACAATTCGACACTTTATTTTCTCTTTACTCCACACCATGCAAAACACAGGCTTCAAGCTGCCAGCTGCTGGGAGTGAAACCAGATGCCACATCCCTTTTCCATATGGAAACAGAAATCGCCCCGTCTGAGGGTGCGTGTGCTCCCCTCCATCGCAGCCCTCCATGACCCCAGGGTTGCTGCCAGCACATGGCAAAGCCTCTCCCCGACAGTAAAAAAAAAATCCTTTCAATGGTGCAATTGTAGTTCTTTACACTCAGCCTAGTCTAGGCCAGATCTTGGTACCATCAGCCTCACAGAACGGCAGGAAAGATTTGCCCCAAGCCACATATTTCCTAATTTTAAAATGAAAAAGGTAAACAGAGAGGTGAAAATAAAACTACTGAACTTGATGGGGTTTTTTTTTAAATAAACGTCACAGAATATTGCTAGATTTCCCTTCTTTTGGAGAATATGAAACTCAAAAGGGTGGAATTAATAGGTGAACTCAAAGTAGTGATAAGTGTCTGAATAATTAAAGAATAACTAAACATAAATGGAAGATAAGGCATTACCAGCTCAGGACACTTTAGGAGCAACATTTCATAGATTGAGTGATGGGAAATGTCAAATAAATATATTTGGGTGTTGATCTAGATGTCAGCGGCAACATTGAGGGAAGTCTTTTCTTAGCACTCACAAAGACTGAATTAAATAACTTACATGCGAGTGAGTGCAATGGCAAGTCCCCCAGTTTGAGGCTTGTGAGACCAGTAATAAAACATGGCTAAAAATATTCAGGGAAAGCCACACTCGGGTAAAATGAGACAGGTGAGAGTAGAGTCAAAAAGAGCTTTTCCCTTGTTCCCAGCATGCTCACAGCTCAGACAATATTTCTGCACTCCCAGGAAGATGGATTTGACTCCCCACCTGCAAAAAATTCCCTTTGGAGGGGTGTAGCAGAAGATCCCCTCCAGGCACAGTGGCAGGATTTGGCCATCAGAGCAGGCAATCTGGATGCAGTGTGATGGACGTGTGGTTCCGCACCCTTCCTGACTTCTTTCTGCTTTGAGTTAACAGTTATGGTGCTAGAGGAGAAAACATCATGTTTTAGCAATGAAGTCCCCAGAAAGGGTGTTTAAAAATTAATTAGTGCCATGCAACATATTAGCGATGAATAGTAATTTTAACTTTTGTACCTACTTCATTGCCTTTTACATGGTTGTTGCTTCAGCTTTTCCATGGTCCTTTCAGCCAACCAGTACTTAATACAGAGCGCAACAACAAAATTGTTGGCTGTGTGTCCTGGGAGTACCTAATTCAACAGCAAACACACATCCCAATGTGTTCTCTCTGGAGCTTTTTAACAAATTAAGATCATATTTGGTGAGCTGGCTGGAAGGGTGGGAACCTGGTCTGCTCACAGAGGTTCGAAACATCCCAGAACAGCAGCTGTCCAACTGTATGAGCCTGGCTAGACCCATCCATAATTCCTATGCAAGGCGGATGTTGTGATGTGAAGGAGGTTATGGGTCATGGATTCATCCAGGATGGAGAACAGAGAGGGGTGAGGATCACCCAACCCTGTAGAAGGAGATCCTTCACAGATGGATATCTCCCTTCCCCAAGGATGGAGATCTGCAAACCCCAAGGATGAGGACTCCCCCCCAAACCCAAGGAAAAAGATTCCCATAACTCACAGATGGAGACATCTCCCCAGCTCTGAAGGTGAAGATGCCCAAGACTCAAGGATGGAGCAAAACAAAACACAAGGATGGATCCACCTAACCTCAAGGATGAGAATCCCCTCAACCACAAGGATGGGAATCCCCCACCAAAACCTGAGGTTGGAGATTCACAAACCTGAAGGATGGAGATCCTCCTAACCCTGAGTACTGGGACAATGTAGATCCCCAAAACCCAAGGACTTTCACAATCCTGAGGATGGAGATTCTACAGACTTCAAAGACAGAGATCCCCCAACCCAAGAACAGAGAACTTCCATGGAGAGAGACTCCCTCCAGCTGTAAGAACAAAGCCTCCCCCCTAAAACCCAAGGATGCAAACCCCACCTTCCCCAGGACCAGGAGAGAGCAATCACCCTCTGGAACATCAGTAGCTGAAGTCTTCACCCCACACTGTATTGGACAGGGCCTAGGGGCATTACTCTGATCCGGTAATGGCCAACTGCAACCCCAAATGAGCCACCATTTTGCTCCTTTTGGAGTGAGTGAGGCAGCAGGGACCGAGGAACCTCGCTTGTGTCGGCTGCCTTCAGGTGGCTGGTGAAGCTGAGGGGAATTTGCGGGGACATCTGGAATATATTCATTTTATGGCATGTTTCATATCACAGACAGGTACTTTGAAGCAGTAAAGTAGTAGCAGGGCAGCACGTCCCCATGGGTGGGCTGCGGTTTGCGCTTTCAGCCTGAGCTGCCCCGGCATGACAAAGGGGCTGGGGAGACGGAGTTGACGTTTTCCAAACACAGCTCTGTGCCTCTGGGGGCAAATCCACCTAGAAATTAACCCCCCCCCCCAAAAAAAAAAAAAGAGACAGAAGGAAACCAACTCCTGTGTCTAAGTGGTGTTGATCCCCACATCAAGCTATTAACAGCCCCACCACAAATTGCAAATGACTCAGATAAATTAAATGGCTTAGCAGCTGTGAGGAAAGGCCCTTCTGAAGATTCATTTGTTTCACGGAAAAGAAATTAGTTGGGAATTTAAATTTTTTTCCAGCAGCTTGATGCAGACACCCTGTCAAACCCACATATTGATGCTCACATAGCCCTGGGAGGCAGTTGGCCTCAAAAGGAAAAGTTAGAGAAACATAGAATCCCAGAATGTTTTGGGTTTGAAGGGATCTTAAAGATCATTTAATTCCAACTCCCTGCCATAGGCAGGGACACCTTCCATTAAACCAAATTTCTTCAAGCCCTGTCCAGCCTGGCCTCAGTCATTTCCAGGGATGTTCTCTTGGCAACCTATGCCAGGGCTTCAACACTCTCACAGGGAAGAATTTCTTCCTAATATCGAAACCTATTCTCTTTCAGTTTAGCACGATTAAAGCCTTCTGTAAGATCCAACAGTGGAGGGTGGAAGCATGTTCCCATCAGCACGCCACTAACGATGCTGCGACTTCCCCCAGTAAACCTATTAAATCTTCAACCAAGGAAAGGGGCTGAAAAAGGGAAGATATGACCCAAAACATCCCCATGCTGAGGGAAAGCCAGCAACCGAGTTGCAACTGAAAAAGAAAGGGGGGACAGTAAACATGGGGAAAGAAGTTGGAACCCTGAGTGCAGTGAGCTGCAGCTGATATAGTCCCCCAAAGCAGGGAGCCACTGCTCTGCTCCTATGTTAATACAAGAAATTCATGCATTAAACCTCCCTGCCTTTGAAGGCAAAGCCCACCTCTCCATCCCATCTGATTTTAGCTCATGCAAAATTGAGGGATTATTCACCTTCAGACACTATTTTGCCAGCAGCAGCAACTCAAAACACCTTTTAGTAGAAGTTCAGAGGTATAAAAGATGCAAAACGCCCCTAAATTATTCACATAGCCTTTCAATCAAAGCCCTGTTATGGGATAAAGGGAAGGATCTGCTGACCCTGGGATGTCTCTTCACCTCTGTTTGGAGGGAAAAGCCCTTCTTGTGTTTACAGAGGAGAAGTGAATGGGGGAGAGGATGAAATAAAGGGTTTCCCAGATCCAGAAAAGACTAGAGAGTATACACAGAGCACCTATTTTTCAGGTGCATCCAACCGAGTATTCTGGTTGCATTTGCCCCTTGGCAACACTGAATCTTTTCCAAACTTTGATAGTACCAGCGAAGCAAAATTAAAGTGGGGCATGGGAAGAGAAATTTGCAAACCAAGAAACCCAGCAAGAAGGGATGGAAGCAATCAAGAGGGGGAAAAAAAAAAAGGAACATGAATAAGAAACTCAAAAATTGTTTTGCGTTTCAAATGCAGGTTTTCAAAACCAAAAAGCCCTGCAAGATATTTTTTTTCTTCCAGTTTTTCCTGTTTTGCATCCAGGTGCTCTTGAGCTGGGATTTCCATTTCTCTGGCTCCTTCTTGGGGCAAAACCCCAAGATCTCAATGAAAAAAATTTAAATAAAACCAAAAGTAGGACACCAAGCCTCGCTCAATCCAACCTCAGCTTGATGCTCGCTAATTACCCAGTAATGGTATTTATATGCTGCCGGCACACTCGGAAATGCAGCTCCTAATAACCGAGGTCGGCATCAATATTAATGTCCCGGCTTGACTCTCAATACCCGGGGACCGATGAGAGACAAAGAAACATCACAGCAAAGTGAAAAGAGCAGCAGAAAATGAATTTTAAAAGTATTTTTCTGTATTTGAGCAGGAAGGGAGTGCTTGACATTAAATGACGGGATCAGCAATAAGAGCAAATATAAATTTTAAGTTCCCATCTCTGAGGCATAAAATCTTTCAACAGTGCAGAATTTTTCACCACTTGTATGCCCTTCCTAAAACTTTGCGTTTCCCCATAGGTAGGAGCAGACAGGAAAAATTCTTCATTTCTTGTGATGGTAACAGATTTCTAAAGCTTAGGGCTTTCCCCTTACCAGAGTTACTCCAAGGCTTCAAATATTCATACCTGCAAACTTCATCTCACTTTTGGCTGCCTGTGCAAAACCCCAGGCTTTGGATTGGCTCAGCAAGAAATGCTGCTGGAAACAACCTCCTGAGAAGTGTTTTTTTCCCAGTGATGGCTCGATCCCTATGTAACCAGGGAGCACATCCCCCCAGATTCACCAATATTATACTGCATGCAAAGGTACACAGAGTATTTGCAGAAACATGGCTATGCAGGGCACAGCACGGCTTGCAAATGTGCCCCAGCACCACTCCATAATTCAATTAAAACTGTCTTTTCTTAATAATTTCTATGCAGAGACACTTGGCACATCAGGAGCATTAAGGTAGAGTTTAAATCGAGTTAATAAACTATTAATAGCCTGCAGTAAGGCTATGATAGATTTGAGCTGCATGTGACCTGTGCCCCTTGGTACAAGGTGTTATTACCAATGTCTGCACTCAATGCACGTTGAAAAAAATCACAGAGGTCTTCCATAAAAAACGCAGGTTCCACGAAATCTGATGTTTCCCATGGAAAGATGCATGCTTTCAGGAGTTTTTCCATCAAAATGAAAGCTGGCAGTTTGAGAGCAAGCATGGATGTGGCATTTGCTTTGTGGAGTGTCCGATGCGGTGTCAAGCCAAATCATTAACACATTGACTTATGTTGATTAATATTGAAAGAAAATGAATGGAAGCCAAAAAGTTCACATCCAAGAATGCTGTTCCCAGATCATTGTCTTTTGACACTTTCATTTCCAAGCAGTTTGAGAATTTCCCTGTTTTTAGTCAAATTCCAATCAAGAAAAGGGTAAACTGTGGAATGAACTTGAAAACAGATGCTCTGCTTCCCCAAGAAACCATGGTTGTGAAGCCTTTGCTGACACCATTTGAGCAGTTATTAAACATCAATGAGTAACACACTGACCCTTCAGAGAAAACCCAGCTCTGTGCTCACGACTTAAAACAGCAACAGGTAACACATTAACCCTTCAAAGAAGACCTACACAGACAACTACAACGGCAAGGAGTAAACTGTTGATCCTACAGAGAAGACCCAGCCCAAAGTTGATGATTGCACTACGCAGAAGCAGGACTCAAGCCAACTGCCTCAAGATGCCATAAGAATCAAATGCCACTGTAGTGACTTCATAGTGAAGTGACTTCAGATACTGCAAGAAATCTCCAGAAAGAGACTAATTATAATCCTGTTTGACAATATGGATGGAAAGAGCACTCTGCAGTTGTAGCCTTGGCCATCAATTCTGGTCAAATTTGAGATCTTTCTGAAGTGAAAATGGCAATTTGTCATATGGAAATTCTCCCGAAGTTTAAATCACCTCTTTATTAAATATTTCTTAGTACTAGCTTGCGGAAAGAGGCCATGAGGTCTGTTCCAGGAGGTGCAGCCTGTGAGACGAAGTCAGAGAGTAAGAACTTGTAAGGGAAAAAATGTGAGGATTTCCTCTCGAGAGATGCTGACTGGCATCAATGGAGGATCCAAAGACAAATCCTTTAATAGGAGGGTTTTGTCTTTCTTTGTTGGGGTGATGGAAGAAAAACCATGAGAAGAAGTAATGTCTTCTTCCATCTTCTCCAGATGCAGGTGCTCACCACCTTTTGGGCATTCAGAAATGCTGCTTCTCCAACCAAAACCCTGGCAAGCCACAAGAAGACTCCCTGATACCACTTCCAACGATGGTGAGTGAAAAGAGAGCACCGTGCCTCAACCCCTTCATCAGCACCAGAGAACACACCCCAATCACTGCAATTTGCACATGCCTCTCTGGCTTTCCCCTCTCTCCAGAGGATCCTCCAAGATGCCCAAAACCTACCCAAAATCATGACCTACCAAAAAAATACTGGAAATCAATGAGAAACAGAGCTAATTAATAAACTGGGAACTGATGCACGTCAACATGCCACAAGACCAACTTGCCATTTGGCCACCCATGCTGGACATGGCTGGTTTATTGGTGGTCCATGTTTGCCCCCATTAATTCCCCATGAAGTGGGAGCTGAAAGGACTGACACAAGTAAGAGTAAAAGCAATTTTGAGGGTCACTGTAGCTTTTCAGCTTTCTGATATTATTGGTGGATCTCCTACACAGCTGCTCCCTGCTGAATAGACACATCCCACCTCCAACGCCGTTGGCCATCAACCCATGCAGGAACAAATGCAAGTTTGGTTTGTTTTTCAGTTGATGTGAATTATCTGGGGATTTTTTATTTTTGGCTGAGGAATACATGGCGATTTATCCAAAACTGCAATTAGATGGAAAAACTCCTTCTTTACTGTCTCATCCCCACCTAAGTGAGCAGCTGGGAGAGATCCAGTGCAGTAACCACCGGACCACAGCTAAGTGGGTGTTGTGGGTTTATCTGATTAGTTTTTCTATAAGAGGAAGATTGGCTTCTGTTGGAAGCCTCTGGAAATTTCCCTCCATCCTATAGAGCAGGGCCAATGAAGGCCAGCTCCGAGGAAAACTTCCTGCTTTTGAACCATTAAGTTA
>JAWWMO010000070.1:1715390-1748807 GCA_035047845.1 Dendrocincla fuliginosa | reverse complement strand
CTAAGCTCTGCTTTGCCCGCGGTATTAATCAAAGCTCCTCTTTCGGTTGTTATCTCTAGCTGTAAAATTCCTAGCTGGTTTTTTTTTCCTTCCCTCTGGAAAGCAAAAGGGGGTGGGGGGGGAAGGCCTTGAAAGAGTTTTGCTGGACACCAGGCGTTTATCCAGGGTCAAACCGCCACAGTGGGTCAGGACTTAATATTAAAAAAAAGGGGGAAATATTTTATTTCTTCAGCAATAAATGCTCCTTTTCCCAGAGTGCTAGTTCAGAATGGAGAAAAACATTCAGTTTTGAAATGCCTCAATGAAATTTAATTTTTGGTTTGAATCAACAGCTTCACTTAGTGCCATTTTAATGCTATTTTATGCTGAAATGTCAATTGGAAACTAACATTTTAAAATGTCAAAACATTTCATGTCTGCAGACAGTGCTGATAGTTTTCTGCTTCCATGTGTCCAAACAGAAAATGCATTTGGAACTTTACCATGGAATAAAAAAATTAAATACAACTACATATAAGGATATATTTTAAAAAATTCAATATTTTGACTTCTTGGAATGAAAACAAAGCTAAAATATAGCATTTCCTACAGGACGAATACAATATTTTCTGACAAACTGTAATCACACAAAAAAATCTGAGACAAATATTTGCTATCATGGTCTGTTATAGCTCTATGTGAAGAGAAGACAAAGCGATTTTTGATATTTTAGGCCCTCTGAACCCTTTTTTCACCAGTTATTTCCAAGGTGCAGAAAGCCTCTTCCACCATCTAGAACCACTTTCCACACACTGATTTTCCTTAACAGTGGGGGGAAAAGCCTCAAAAAATATGGTTTTTTTCTCTTTTAAAAGAGGCAACATTTGAATTTTTGGGGGAATTTTCTCTATATTTTGCATTGATGACACCTCACCCCCATCAGTTTGGGGGAACTGGGAAGGAAGTGGAACTGTGAGTTTTTTACTCTGATTGTGTTGGCTGCAGGGAACATGTGCACAGGGTATGGGATTTTTGTCCAATATAAATGCAATTATCCAGTGATCTCACCTTTTAAATTCCTGCCTGGGCCATGCATTGCCAAAAAACAAACAGGAAAAAATGGAAAAAGAAAGCAAATAAAAGGCAAGCAATTCAGGGTAGTTGCAGTAAAAAAAAAAAAAAATTGTACTGATTTTTCTGGTCCCTGGAGCAGAGTGTAAACATGCAGCATTGGCAAATGGGATGAAAACTGGTAATTCTGAAATCATGACTGGCCGAGTTTCTTGTCCCAAATCTCACAAGCTCCATCGTCCTTGACGGTGCGGCTCAACCACCCTCCATCACCTTTATATCTCCTCCAAATTTCTCTTTTTCTCATTTTTTTTTCTGAGCCCGGGCTACAGCCCCGCGCGGGGAATAAGCACAATTATCTCGTCTCGCCACATTTTTCCAGCTCTGCCTGAGGTTTAATTAAAGCCAAGTGACAAACACAGAGGAGCAGCGCTGGGTTCCGATATCGCCCCACCACATGTGGCAGGGAGGGGGAAAAAATAGGGAAAAAAATAGGAAAAAATAAAACCTTCACTTTTTACAGCACTTTTCCTTCACTCTTTTACAGCACTATTTTTTTCACCTTCAGCTTCACTTCCACTTTTTAATTCAGCAAACCTTCCCTGATATTATGCTTTTATCACATTTCCTTTTAAAATACATATATATATAAATATATATGCACGTAGCTATGCAAGCGCCCATGAATATACATATGGACACCAGGAGACACACACACCCTTTCTCTATGAAAAAATTTATATATATATATATATATATATATATAAGCATAGCCTAATCCCCTGTAATCTCCTTGAATTACACCTTAACCACCCTCCTTACAGGTGACCTTTCCACAAAAGGCTGTTTCTATGCCAACAGCATTGTTTGAGTCAGGCAAGAGAAAAAATACGGCACAGTAATCTGTAATTTTTCCTTAATTCAGAGTTTTCACCCATGGCCAGGAGCCAGGTGATGCTTGAAACACCCTCATCACATGAAAAAATTAGTATTAAAATTAATAATGTCTAGGATTTGAATATGAAGGGGAGAGCACAGCAACCCTGATTAAATTTAGATTTTGCCTAAATACCTGGAATTGGGTTTTGGGGGAAATTCCCCTGGTTTTTGGGTTTATGAGCAAAATCTTACCATTTTAAGGTCCTGTTCATTGCAATACCTGCATTTCTCTCTCCCGCTCCATCTCACCCTACCAAAACAACCCTCAGGTATCAGTTCCTACCAAAAAGTCCAATTACAGAAAAGTCAGAAAATCCCAATTTTTTTCCATTTTCACTGTTTTTTAGGGAATTCCAGCAAGCAGATCACTTCCAATGGGCCACAAAAAAAAAAAAAAAAGACAATGAATACCAGATCTGAACTTTGAAAAACTTGAGAAATTATTATAATATGCATCAAGTGAACAATGTCAGGTAATAAAGTGGTGATGAGATTTGACAGAGTAAAGCCCCTCAATATAAACAATTTTCCACAGATAAACACTTTTGGGTCTAGATAGTGGTACTCCATCTAAAATTTGGAATATTTTCCCTCACTTTCTTCAGTTCTTTGAGTTTCACCTCAGCCCATAAAGTTCATCCCAGATTGGAGCATCTAAAAATGATACAGATGGAAAAAATAGGTTTTTCCGGCACAATTTTTGGGTTTTTTGGTGGGTTTTGAAGAGCTGCACAGGGACCTTTGACCTGTTGGTTGAAACATCTCCAAAACTGCTTTGTTTTCTTTTTTGGCTTGTGGAGAGAGGGGCAACCTCCATATTCCTGCATGTGCTTCTTATTGGCAGTTGGGGATTTATTTCTATTTTTCTTCTGACTTGACCCCAACACCTTTGTGGCTCTCAGGAGGGAAGATATTCCCCAACAGCTCCATCTCTCAAGGCACCAAACCAAGAGGATAAAAATACTGGTTGCCGTGGGAACATAAATTCTGGAGTTTGAAAATACCAGAGTTAAACCCTACACTAATTGCAGTCCTTAAATCCCAGTTTTTGCATCCATGTTTTGATGGATCTGAGGGGTTTGGGGCAAAACCCCCTAAATTTCAAGAACTCTGCCAAGATTTACCATCTTTACAGATGTTTTCTGACAGCTGGATGCATCCTCAAACCAGGAATAAATTTATAAAGTTTAAAATTAAAATTTGGAATAGTATAAATTATTTAATAATTTAATAATCTATATAATTTTGAAATTAAAAACAAGGATTAATCCCAGCTTGTGGAATTGCCTCTGATCTTCTAGTCTCAGAATTGGCCCCACAGACACTTCCTGGCATGGGGGGAGTTGAGCAACCAGTGCTAACAGATACACTTCTGCACCTTATCTGAAAAAAAATGCTTCTGAAACTTAATTTGCTCAAAATACATTGTAATCACTTAAGAAATATTAAATTATAATAATCAGGCCCCAATGCCAATGATGCTCAGACAGAGCATCCCCTGTTCGGTGGCAGCAAGAGCGTCAAAACAGGCTTAAAGCAACTTTTGGAGCTGGTGTTGGGCGAAACTGCTCAGCCCAATGATGGAAAAGCCACGCTCAAAGGAAAATAAATAACGTGTTACTTATTAATGAGTAAATTTGGGATCATGAGCAAGGGGATCGGTCATCTAGGAAAAGTTAAATGGTAGTAAAAGGATGATGAGTTAAAAGGGGGCACAAAAATACTCATCACAAAGGAAGATTTCCATCATTAAAACTTCCAAAGGAAAAACAGAAGAGGGAATTCATTTCTGGCATCAGAAGAACATGGAGTTACTGGAACTAATTTGTTGGCAACAGCAGTGAAATGACTCTGCACCACCACTAGAAGAGCGGTGCAGGTTGGAAGGGTTTGCCATGGGATGCTATGGGTTTGTTTGATGTTTTTCCAAAACAATCCAGTGTGTTTGCAGCTTTGGAAGTGCTGAATCAGATCAACCACCTCTATAACACAGGTTAAGTTTCCTGCACAATTTGGGCTGATGTTTGGAAACTCCCACTAGTCCCAGCCACCAAATTCCAGGTGACAGAGACAGCCTGGCACTCTGGTGTTCCCACGAATAACTATTCCCACTGTCCTTTTTCCCAAAATAGGTTCTACGCAATTTCGTTTCTCTGAAGAACCAAGCCACAATCCTGATGCAATTTGAGGAGAAAAATCTCTTGTTTGGGGCATTGTAGATGTTAGTGGGACACTGTGTCAGGCGCAGAAGCAACCGGGGGAATTTACTTACCTAACTGATGCGTTCCTTTGGCAGCAATATCCCCCCAAGCCCCCACAAACTGGGGGAAAAAACAAGCCTTTTGTACCCAAAAAGCGCATTTTTCACCTCAAATTCCTAGCTGGGAGAGGGGACCTGGCTGCTCACATGCCTCCACAGAAAAAAAAGAAAAAAGGCACGAAAAAGCAAAAGAAAAGCAAGGAAAGGAGAGGAAAAGCAAAACAAAAAAAGCCAGGAAAATCAAGAAAAGCAAGGAAAGGTGGGGACAAAAAAAGAAAAGCACACAAAAAGCACGCTCGTTGGAGCAGTTGGGGAAAAAGAGGTTGGAATCAGCCTCACAGAGCAGCTTTCCTGCCCCACAATTCCTCACTGGCCCCCAGTGGGCTTGAGCAAACAGCATCGGAGCAGCGCGGCCAGCTCTGGCCAAACTCCTCTGAGCTGGGATTTTAAATAAATACGGGAAATCAGCTGCAAGCGAGGGGCAGAGGGAGAGGCTAGACCCTGTCCTGGCAGAGAATCTACATTTTGGGGATGCTGAGAGGAGGATTTAGAGAGATCAGTTTCTTCCCCATGTCTGAAAATAAAATTTTCCAGGTAGCACAGAAAGGAGAAGTTTGGTTTTCAAAGCCAAAGGGATGAATGGATTGTATATGGTATACATACATATATTTGGAATTAATTTGTCTTTTTTTAGTAATCCAGCTGGAAATTCAAGGTCTGGTTATGGCAGAGGGGCATGGGGGAGGGCATCCTGTCACCTAATGCCATTACACATATCTTATATCACATACTATGTTATTTTATGTTACATATTACATTTATAGAAGTTATAGGTGTTCTCTAATATTACATGTTACAGATGTTATATATATTACAGGTTACATAAGATATTAGACTAATATATAATTCCAACAATATATTATACATTAATCCCATCTATTTGATTTGATATGATACTTACTATATGGGAAGAATAAATTATTTTCTATTACATCCTTATATGGTTATATATATGATCTAATGGGAATAATATATATTATGTATTATTCTAATATGTATTATCTATTATTCCTATATATTACATTATATATGTGTTGTCAGATGCATCATATAGATGGAATTATATTCACATGAGATTCAGTATTTTCTTGGGTATTTAGTGGGGAAAAGATTTTTTCCCAGTGGTACCTGCTGAGAGGACCCAGGACCACCAAAAAAGTGCTGCAGAAAGCGGATTTAGGGTGAATATGCCACTTGCACAACAGGCAGGGGAAGATGCTGACTGCTGTTTGCAACCCCTGGCACAAAACTGATGTCTTTTTCCCCCCAAAACCTCACTGCATCATTTCAGTGGCAAAAAGAAAAAAGATTTCCCTTACTGAACACCAACCTCACAAAAAGGAGCTGAACTTCAGTGTCTTTCCCAACCCTGAGTTTTCACCTGGACCTGTTTCTCAGCCCATGATAGCTAAAAAATAAGTCAATAAAGTGAAGATGAAAAGCTATTTGTTAGGATTGATAAAGCTCATTAAAACTGGCTGGGTAGGAAAGGACTACTCTGCTCCAGAGAAGGAAGGGGGGAAAATGCAAATTCTGCATGAAAAAAGGATATTTCCCTAATCGCCCCAATCAAACGCTGGCGCAATTATCTGTGGCCAACCCAACGGGTTAAAATTATCCTCTTCATCTCCGGACACAGTGAGGAGCCGAAAAAATGTTTCATTTTAATAAAAATGAAATCTGGACCCTGCAGAAAGCAGCTTCACTAACGACATGTTTACACAGAAAAAGACAATTTCTATTTAATGGTGATTACTAGCGAGAAGAAATTAAACTTCCCAGAGTCTATGGGTTATGGATAATGGGAACAAAGTCATTGAGGGTGTGTAAATCAGGAGAGCAGTGTGTGGAGGTCAGAGCCACATGTGCAGACTGCTCAGAGCACATGGCCCTGCCTTGCTGGGTCTCAGTGGGCAAAAAAAGGATATATTTTACTGTACAGACTTACGAAGCTATGTATGTGTTTGCATATATGCTAATATGTACGTGCATGCAAATGTGCAAATGCAGGGGAAAAACTGAAAATGTGTGTTATGTGCAAACATGCACCTGTAAATGCATGTAGCAACAGGCACATACATGTGCAAACACACAAACTCACATTTAAACCGGCCAAGACACAATATAAACATGCCAATGCAAAGGCAAATGCTGGCACACATGGACACATGCACATGCAAACACATATGCAAATATGCAAATGTACATGGAAACCTGCAAATGCACATGTGAAGAGGAGTCTGGCCACGCCAACACACCCCTGCAGCCATAGGCACAGGAGTCCTCCTGGCAAAATCCATCCTTCCTGCACCCCAAGCTGTCTAGGTCCCACGCGGAGTTCCCAGGCACCTGGGGTGATCACACATCAGAGTTTAAAAAGTGCAAAATAGGGTTTGATAACAGAGTGGTGCCAAAATTCCAGTTTTTCACTCACCAGGTGACCGGCACAGAACTTTCCCATTAATTTTTTTTTAATTATTATTCTTTTTTCTTTTTCGGGCTGAAAATTTTTAATCTATTTCAAAAAAAGTCAAGACAAGATCTCACACCTGTCTCCTGCAAAGGATGAACAAAGTTTTGGGATTCCTGTTTGTACCAAAGCCATTCCCATCCCATGCTGACCTTTGCAAACCCATCCTGGGGCAAAATCAGTCTGACATCAGGCTGTTCCTTTCTAGAGCAGAGCAAACATCTGCAGAACAAGCCCAGATGTGAGTTGTATTCCCCCGCCCCTTCAGGAATTTCAGCTCCGAGGCACATAATAAGGCAACGTCTGGGATGGTTTAATAATAGCAAAATTAAAATTGTTCCTGAAGCAGAATGAAGGACGCGCTCAGGAGGAGGTTTGCAAAACAAAAACCAACCCTGAGCTGAAGTCTCGGGGGAACCGTTGGATCAGAGGAACAGTAAACAACACACAGAAATGCAACTTAATTATCTTTACAACCCAAGTACGCAACTGGTTGGCACAGCTTTCCAGGGATGCAAGAATGGAGATTGCCAACAACCCCACGTTTAAGCCAGAGCATCCCCAAAAAGCCAGAAAAAAAGACTCTTTTTGCAAAGTTTTGCTTGAATTTTCAGTCAGTGTGGCAGCACTGCTGTGGGGTTGGGATGCTCATCCTGATTTCTTATTCACCTGGGTAAAATGCAACTTGTTGGTCATTTTTTTCCTCTGACTTTTAAGAAAAACAAACTCTTGGGTTGACCTTGTCAGGTCTCACTGCATGCATGATCACCATCCCGCCCCCTGCATTAAGACCAGCTGGGGAGCTGCCACCTATCACTCACCAGGATAGTCTCCCATGAAAAATTGCTGAAAAAAATGGGAATGGGCAGAAAAATTGCCTATATATATCTATTTATATATTTACATATATAAGATGGAAATGGTGTTAATTTAAACTGAGAATGTTGATGAAGAGCAAAGCAAGGTATGAAATCAAAGTCGGGGGATGGTGAGGATCAAGCCAGGGATGCTGGAAAGGACCAAATCAAGGATGCTAGGTAGGATTAGTTGAAGGATACTAGGATGATGACATGGATGCTGCTTTTATCAAACTAAGACTTCTACCTGCATACAAACTGGGGATGCTCAGAAGAGCCAAAGCAAAGATGCCAAATGCCTGCTGTAGAAGATCAGGGTCAAGAACATCTAAGGAACCTAAAGGTGCACAAGTCCATGGAACCTAATGAGGTGCATTTGCTAGTCCCGAGGTTGAGCCACTACCCATCATATGTGAGAAGCAGCAGTCCAGCAAAGTTCCCACTGAATGGAAAAGTATAACTAGAGGAGGATGTTGGACTGCAGGTGGGTGAGAGGCTGCACAAGCACCAGCTGTGTGCACTGGCACCCAGAGACCCTCGATGTCCTGGGCTGATCCCACAGCGTGGGCAGAAGGGGAGGGGTGGGATTCTGCCCCTCTCTTCTGCTCTGCTCTGCTCTGCTCTGCTCTGCTCTGCTCAGGTTAGATCCCACTAGCAGGACTGCCTCCAGCCCTGGGAGTCCAGCATAGGAAGGATGTGGAGCTGATGGAGTGAGTCCAGAGGAAGCCACAGTGATGCTCCAAGGGCTGAAGCAGCTCTGCTATGGAGACAGTCTGGGAAAGCTGAGGGCTCTGGAGAGACCTTAGAGCCCCTTTCAGTGCCTAAGGGAGCTCCAAGAGAGCTGGAGAGGGACTTGGAAAATAAGACGTGAAGAACAGGAAAAGGCAGAATGGCCTGCCACTGTCAGAAGGAAGGGTTAGATGAGATACTGGGGAGAAATTCTTCCCTGTGAGGGTGGTAAGGCCCTGGCACAGGTTGCCCAGAGAAGCTGTGGCTGCTACATCCCTGGGAGTGTTCCAGGCTTGGAGCAACCTGGTCTAGTGGAAGGTGCCCCTGTGTCCATGGCAGGGGGTTGGAACGAGATGGTCTTTAAGGTCCCTGCCAACCTAAACCATTAAGAGGTTCTATGATGACTAAAATCAAACCAAAGATCCTGGCTGGGACCAAACCAGGGATGGCAGCTGGAATCAATCCTGGGATGCTGGCTCGGAATGACCCGAGGCCACTAACAGAGCAAACTGAAGATGTATGCCACAACCAAAGCAAGGAGAGTGGCTAAAAGCAAAGCTCAGCCACATTCCATTTTCATCCATCTCTTTTAAAAATGCTAATTCTGATGTCTCCCAGGCTGCCAGAAGCCCAGCAACACTCTGCACCGCTCCAAAGCCCCTCCGGTGAGGCAGCAATGGTTTTTTTTATTAACCTGACTGAACTAGCTGGAAAAAACAGAGACATTTTCTGGCACAGTTTCGATCCCAAAAGGTCCATCCCATTCCTGGCTCCAGAGCTTAGGGCAGCCTGGGGCTGTCTGCATCCCACTGCCTGCATGGTACAGGCATGCCTGGAAGTCGGTTCAACTCCTCAAAAGCCCATGGGCTATTCCTCATCATGGTGTGTTTTTTCTGCAAAAATCATTTGCTGCCACCATTTAACTCATGACAGAGCCTCAGTACATAAATTCAGTGACATTTTGCTCAAAAAATGCTTTCTGTCAAACATTTCTTGCAAAACACACTGCTAATAGCTTCTGCACCAAGCATGGGGTTTGGCTGTTAAATGGTGATGCTCCTTTACAAGGGATACTCAGCTTTTGACTAAGGCTTGCAGCAACCCCAAATCAACCAAATTCTTCCCAAAACTATTTAGTTCCTGAGCTTATCGGAAAACCTCAAGATTTGGGGTTTTTTTGGATCTTGAAGGGCTTTTTTGACACCTGTTTGCATTGGCAAATCAGTGCAGAGTAATCCAGTCATTTACCCAGCCTCAAAATTTATAATCCTCATGCTTTGAAATTCAAATCTCTGCTTTTTTTTTATTTTTTGCAAAAAGGTCATTTTTCCTAGAAACATAAGATTTTTCATCACTCTCTCAACACACCTTAGCTAGATTTAATCCCCAGAAGTAACATCAGGACAGAGAAAGCTGCAAAAAATGGTGGTTTTCCTGCAAACCTAATAGCAATGCAACAGCTGGAGAAAAAACCCAGTCCCCAACCACCTGCCCAAATTACACCCAGTCTCCAAACAGGACAGCAAATAATTCTCTGCTGAGCTTTGAAGGCAAGGAAGCCACATCCTTCTGCCCTAGGATGAAGATAAATTAAGCCTTGAGTGTCACTAAAGCCCCATTCAATGCTCAATCCTAAAAAAATATTAATTGCAAAATGGTTTTCTCATTACTTTAATAAGGATGCTGCTCCGGTATCTGAGATGTGATGCTCTGCAACCACTCTGGCCTTTTTTTCCACTCATTTAAGTGCCATAATGTCACAGCCCAGTGCTGGGAAAGTTTGGGCAACAGTTATATGAGCTCTGTGCTTAATGAGGGGCACCTAATTAAAGTCAGAGAGCGTTGGCTTCATCAGAAGACCCTACGTCAAGGCTGCCCTAGGACTTTTTGGGAAGTGAACATCCCTGGTCATCTGATTGCTCACCCCAGGAAGGTCACATCTGCAATAATTAAGGATTCCAGCTCATCGGGTTGCACCAGTCTGGCACCATCAGCGCTCTGTGCTGAAATAATCCCAAACAGTATCCTGACTTATTCTAATGATCAAGCTGGCATTCCCAGGGAAGGAAAAGCATGTGGAAAAATACGGATGCTCTTAAAATTCTTGGAAATAAGGAGGGCTGAAAGCTTGGAGGGATGCAAACCCCAAGCTCAGATGTTAAATATGATGAAGATGAGGATGCTTGCAAAATAAAGATGAAGGCAATGATGTGCATCCATCCTGGCCAGGTGCCACATGGAGAGGAGTCCCAAAAGGACGGGGCGAAAATTAGCAAGAGTCATCAAGGAACCAAAATGGAGGCCTGGTGGCATCCAGCGCTGGGGTTAATGGAGCTCTGCAGATGCAGCTGGCAGTTGCTTTGGTGAAAAATCTGGGATTTTGCCCCAAATGATATAATAAAAGATGCGGCTTCAACATCAAACTGGTGCAAGCTGCCACCACTGCCATTGCCCCTAGCTTTGCCATACCAGTCGTAGGTGCCTTTCTGCTTTCTGAACCTCAAATGGCAGCTTCAGTTGGTTAAACCAAATCTAAGGTGCCCCAATCAGGAATCACCCCAGTTTTGTAAAGCCAGTTGATACCTTAACACAGTTTCAAAAAGTGCCTAAAAATGCCATTTTTTCTAGGAAAAATCCCCCTACATGTGCTGTGCTGGAAGGTAAAGCTTAGAGGTCAGGTAGTTTCTTAAAAAGATAAATTTTGCAGGTTTTTAATGCATTTTGTCTCCTTTTATCTCTTGGGGGGGAGTAAGGGTGAATGGCTCAGGGGTGGGGATGGCACAAGGGAGTTTCTCACGGATCCTGCAATATATGGGTCAGTATTTCCACTCTTATGCAGAAAGAGAAATATATTTACAATGAGAAATCCTTGTTCCTGTGCCCAAAATTATTATCCTCTCTCTTTTTTTTAACAGCCACAGGCAGTTTTGAGGGAGAGCCTGGATGTGTGCAAACGAAACCATGGGACAGATACAATGATTGGTGAAGGATGTGGTGCTGCCCAAGAAGTGTTCAGAGACATTTTAAATTAAAAAAGGGGTTTTCCTGAGATATTACAAGATTTGTTCCCCTTGTTTGGTGGGTAAATCTATATTCCAGTGGTTTAACACTCAGAAGAGTCAGGGGTCTCTGGCACAATGAATATGTGAAGAGCAGTATCCTGGTGCCAGAGGGACCAGTGGGAGTCCCTGTGCTGCCCCTCCCCACTGATCCCCAACAGCCACAGCCACCTTCCACTTTTTATGTATATAAAATATGTATGTTCTCATCTCCATTATCCAATTACAATTGGATATTGGATTATATGAATAACTGGATTACTATACATATATATATATGTAGGTGTCTCCATCCATATTATCCAATCACATCCATCCAATAATCCAACAGATTATTCAGATAGTATATATATTAGAGATATCTGTTAGACATATATATATACGTATCTTCATCCACATTATCCAATTAAATCCATCCAAAACATTGATAATTGGATCACTGGATCATCATATATATATATACATATATATATACACATATATATATACATATATACATATGTATATGTATACATATACATATATATATTGCATGGATATAATTGGATAATGTTGATGAAGTCATATATATTTTATATATCTATATATTATTTTAAAAAACACTTATATAGGCATCCTATATATATATAAGGAGAGAAGATATAGCAGAGGAAAGGAGAGAGAGGATATATATATAAAAATATATATATATAGGATTAATATATCAGATATATTATACTGCATATATCCAGTGACTATATAATATTGATACATTAATATGGCTATATTATATGGATACATTATATCCAATGCATACATATACTATACCAAATGGATGGATATAATGTAATATACATTCAAAATGTGTATCAAATGTGTATATAAATATATTCATCCAATATAAAGATCCAGTGGACAGATATGTTGTAATACAGATACCACAGCCTGTAAAATTTATATATATATACCACCTTCCATAAGAATTAACTCCTTCTGCTAGTTCTTTTCATCTATTTATCAAACTTCAGCAGTTTTCTCAAAAAAAAAGAACTTTTCTCAAACTTTTGGCTTTGTCTCTTCCCCACAATGGGGATAACTGGCATTTTTCTATGATGAGCCATTCCTAGGTTAAAATATTTTCCCCTCCAATTTGTTGCTAAAATTAGCTTTTTCTGAAGATGTACCCAGCAAGATGCTTAAGAAATCAAACTGGCCATTCCAACCTGAGTTTTACGCATTTTTAGACATCTGTCCAAGCACCTGCTAAATGTGAGAGGGAATCTGTTTCTGAGTATTGCACCTCACTGGGAATTTTACTTTTATTAAGGGCTTTCCTTAAGTTCCCAATTGAATTTTCCTTTGTTGTGAAGCCCCATGTCTGTGTCAGGGCACTTCAGCCCCGAGCATCACACTATGGCCAAGAGTTTGATTTCACTTTTTCTTGTTTAAAAATTTTCCTGAGCCATGACACCTGACTCCACATGGTACCAGGATGGAATCCAGCTCTATCCCAGCACCTGGAGCACTTCCACATCCAGCAAAAGAAGGAAAAAGGCAGCACAAGGATGGGAAAAATGGGAGAAATTTCAAACTTAAAAGATTTTCCCAAATAAAAATAACTCTGAAATAATATGTGCTTGAGGAGCAAATCTACTATCCAGCAAGATTTCAAAATTCCACTAAAATCCCCAAAAGCTTGGCCTCTACCCCTGCCAGTGGGGCCAAGTTCTGGTAGCACAAATGAGCATTTTATAGCAATACATAGATGGTACAGGTAGATACACATTTAGCTATATATACACAGCAATATGATCAATGGTGTTATAAATAATCTGTACTATATAATATATAGCAATATGTCACTAGATATCAAGCACTGTATATCAATCTAATACATACCCTGTAATCAACAGATCAATATATACCGATGTAATATATTCCATAGTGAGTATATCACTATATATTAAGCATTATAAACCAATATATCAATGTGAATACAGTATATCAATCAGTATATTACACATTTCTATAATACAGGATTATGCAATGTAATTATTTAATTATTTGTAAATAGACATGTATTCTATTCACTTATATATCAATGTTATTATATTGCTGCATATCATTTCTATAATACATAAATGTATATTTATGGCAATAAACACAGTATATCAGTATATACACAGCAAAAAAAAAGGTGGAAGCTACTTTTAGCAAGCCAACAGGAATTCAGAGAAAAATAATTTTTAAAAATTCCCAAAACTCCAAAAATGTTTTGAGGAAAACTCACACCTCAGCAATGCTGCAAACATAGGGGTCATCAACACATACCCAAGCCCAAAACCCCACTCAAACTCCATCACACTGGGGCAAGTTACCCCAATAAGATCAAAGAAGTTGTTTAAATCTCTTTTTTTTTCCTCTTTTTTTGCCCACAGAGCTGGAGCTGGGAATCCATTAGCCTTTAATGAAGTGAAACCCTCATCTTGCCGGAGCCACCTCATTTAGCGCAATTGTTTCGCAGCCATTACAGAAAGACAATTACAAGGAAGCGGCGAGAGTAATTGGAAATGCTGGCGGGAGTTGGGCGAAATGATAATAAATAAAAATATTCCCCCTAATAAGCTTGCCAGGAGGGGGGTGAGCTGGAGAAAATCAACATAATTAGAACTGAACCTCAGCGAGGAAAAACAGACAGCGGGGTGGCAAGCGCTCGGCACAGAGGAGAGGGGGAAAAGTGGAGAAAACTTCAATTTTTACCCAAAAACCAGCAGGAAAAATACTTTTCCCACCTGTACACAGCCATCAGGAGCAAAAAAAGGTTGGAATGGGAGATGTTGCCCATGGGGATGCCTGTGATGCTCCTCCATCACCTGGCTCAGGCTGGAATTAAAGCCAAAAAAAGCTTAAAAGTGAGATGCTTTTGCTCACCGGATGGCACTGAGGAGCATCACTGAGTAACAGGAATTTCTCTGCATAAGAAGGGGGTTTTACATGGAAAATAAAATTATTTTTGCAAAACGTGTACTATTTACATTATCCATAAGAATATAAAGCCTTATGGATGGGGATCTGAATGGTATTTTCCTTAGGAAAAGAGGTTAAATCACGTTCAAAACCTAACACAAGCAGCTATTGGTGGGTTCCTTCCTTGCTCCCAAAATCCTGTGGTTTACCCCTAAATAAGCCCTGTCTCCAGCACAAATATCCACACCCTGTCCCCATCCTCATCCCACTACAGTGTTGCTTTATCAGCTTCTCCAAAATGGTTTGCAGTAAAAAAAAGTCCTTTAAATTGGGAGTTTGCACCCAAAAAAAGCCATTCAAGCGAACATTTGCAGCCAAAAAGGTCTTTCAAGCAGATCTTTGTACCCCAGAAAAGTCCTTAAAACAGGGGCTTGCACCTAAAAATACACTTTTAACAGGGGGTTTCAGGAGAAAAAAAATAGCCCCTTAAAACAGAGCTTTGCAGAAAAACGGACCTTCAGACAGTGCCCTAGTGCAGGGGCTTGCACACCACAAAATGGCCTTCAAGAACAGGTCTGCAGCAAAAAAAAGCCCTTAAAACAGGTGGTTTGCATAAAAACCAGTCCTTCAAACAGGTTTTGCACCATAAAATATCCCTTAAATGGGTGTTTGCACCAGAAATCTCCCCAAACAAGTGGCTTTGCACCAAAAGCCACTTTAAACTGGGGTTTATAGCCAAAACCGGCTTTCAAACAGGGGTTTGCACCTAAAAAAGGGCCTTAAAGAAGGGGTTGAATGCAAAAAGCCCCCTCAGCATCTTCCCCCTCTGCTCCCCTCCTCTGGACATAAAATATCTGCCCCAAAATCCATCTCTGGCAGCTGATGGGAGTGTTCCAAAGGGATGGATTAAATCCCTGTCACATCACAGCGTTTTCCCGAATGCAGGTATAATACTGTCAAAGGAATTCTATTTCGCTTTATAAATTCTTTCCTACTTGGGGTCTCTGCAATTCTGCTGGTGCAGGTGGGATAGGCCAACAATGCTGGGAGCATCCCAAGCCCTGGCAGGAATGCTCCCAAAATAATAAAATAACCCCTGAAATCATAAAATACTCCCCCAAAAATAAAAATACCCCAAAACATAATAAAATACTCCCAAATAAATAACAAAATACCCATAAGGGATAAAATACCCCAAATCTCTGCCCCAGCCCTCTGGAGTGGAGGCAACTTTCATTTAAAAACCATGCACATCTTTTTCCGTGCCGGTTTCCAACTCCATTAAGATCATTATCACAGAATGAGAGCGAAGATAAAACATTTTTATTTTCTTTTCTATTCCTTCTAGTGCGATTTTTTAGTGGTGCATCCCCCCCCCAGCTCCCATGAAAGTCAGCTCATGTTGGGAGTTAATGTTTCGTTAATATATAGTTTTTTTGTTAATTTATTTTACTTTATTTTACTTTTCCATATTTCTCCTCAGTCACCAATTATTTCACTCCCAAAGGGATTATTACAATTCTCCCTGTAACTTTTTTTAGCCTTGGTGCCTTCCATAAGCCACAGGTGATGTTCACACCACAACAATGCATTATTAAATAATACCAAAAAATAAATTATTTAATATTCTTTAAAATACATTAAATATTATTGAATAGCATAAAATATTATTTTATCTTACTCAATGTCCTGCAAAGCCACATGCTCCTAAATATTTAGGAGCTCTGAAATGTTTCCATCACTGTGCTGGGATGCTGCAGTGGGTACCAGCCGGCCGAGTCCTGATGGGAAGACGGGTAAAGCTCTGAAAAACTGGGCTGTTTTGGAGAATTTCAGATCACTGCTGGTGGAGGGAGGAAGAGGGAGGCAGCTGTGGAGCGTGGTGGGAGCCTTTGTAGGAGACTGTGTGGGAGTGTGTGTGGGAGGATGAATGGGAGATGAGGTGTGAGAGGAAGTGTGCAAAGGGATGTGCAGGGACCAAGCATGGAGACTGCATGGGAGGATGGACAGAAGCTGGAAGTGCACATGGAAGAGTGAAAGGGAGCATGCTGAGAGTGAGTAGTGAGAGTGCATGGAAGGAGGAGCAGGAGTTGGAAGTGTGCAAGGAAGCGTATGGGCAGTGTGCAAGGAATGAGCAAGGAAAGTGCATGGAAGTGCGCATGGAAACATGCATGGGAGGATGAACAGGAGCTTGCGGTGTGCAAGAGAGTGTGCACATGTGGAGTGAACATGGGAGAGTGCGTGGGAAGACGAACAGGAGCCTGAAGTGTGCAAGGAAGCGTGCAAGGTGTGAAAGGAGAATGCAGGGGAACATACATGGAAGGATGAACAGACCTTGAAGTGTGCAAGGAAGTGTGCAGCGAGAGTGCAGGAAGCGTGCCAAGAAATGTGCCCAGGAGCTTACAAGATGCACACAGCAAGTGTGCATGGGAGCTGGGAGTGTGCACGGGAGTGTGCACGGGAGCCTGAGCTGTGCAAGGAAGCATTCATGGGAGTCAGGAGCATTTCCCTCCCTCCCACTCAAGATTCCATTAGATTTGCTGGAATTGGGGAAATTCACTATTATATTTAACTATAAAATTGTAAATATTATATATATATAAGCCCCTGTATTAATATTATGTATATATTACCTATATTATATGCTTTAACTATGTATCATACATATATTATATATAGAGAGAGAACATTCTTATATATATTTGTATTTTTATATACAAACTATATAATTACGTTATCTATATTTTTATTATATAATAAATACATGACAACATAGCTTATCCTATAATATATATACTCTACGATATATAATAAAGATACATTATCTATTATCTATTACCACCACCTATCATCATACTTATTATATATCCTATAGCTACGATATATATTTTACATCACCTATTACAATCTATATCATATATTACATGTTACGTCATATATCATATTATATACTTATATAAATACATGTAAAATACGTATTTTACGGAAACACCATGTTTCAGCCCCTATTTTATATAAAATTTATATGATTTTATATAATTGTATATAAAATATTTTAACTCTCAATCTACAGTTCAGCCCCTAAAGACACCCAAAAAGCTGTGAAAAAACCTGAGAACCTGAGGGATCAATTCTCATTGGACAGAAATCTGGAATAATAATATTTGAGATAGATCTCCATTCCAGACCTCAAGCAACACTTATTGAGAAATAAGAATATTTGAAGTATTTGGGAATATGTCACTTACAAGGATCTATCCTATTTAATCCAAAGTGAATTTGCTCAGAGATTCCCATGGAGGCTGGGAGAAATAGGCATTTTTAGGCAAAAAACTGACACTGTGCTATAGACATGTGCAACTTAGGACTGAAAGGGATTTTCCAGAATTTGCAAGAATTTCCTTCCTGAATTTATTTTACTGAATTTCATTAATTTCCTGAATAAATTTTCCTGAATTACCTGATTTAATTTTCTTGAATTTCCTGATTTTGTAGGATTTTGCTATCCTGGTACTGTGGCTCTTTGGAGAAAATCCAATTTATTCTTCAATAAATCCATCTTTTGTTGCAACACCCAAGACCCTGATGATGACTTGGGGGCTATTTTACAGCCTTAAAACACCACTCGGATTTCTCCCTATCAACCAGCCCCAGATAAACCAAAACCCTACTGAATTTTGTACTTTGCATCACAAATCCAACTATTTTTTTGATGCATGAGCATCCTGAAGTGTGGTCACAAACGGGGGTGTAGGGAGCAACTCCCCTATATTTTTGGAGGATGAAAAAGCTCTTTTAGGGTTGCAAGAATTAATTAATTTGCCAAAGCAATGTTTGTATCTTGCATTCCCAGTGGGAATTTTTCGGTAGCCAAGTGGAAAGGTTTATTTAGCCAGGAGCAGCACTAGCTTCACAAACATTTCCCCTTATCCAGCAGGGAGAACGGCACCAACTGAAAGGAGATTTAATTAGTGAAAATCTCGTTAGGCAAACGAAATTATCCGTAAGACAATCCTGCTCTGGACAGGGGGGGTGATTAACCAGAGGTATTAATCGAGAGCAGTGCTCCACCAGGCAGTTCGGCTGGAGGGGGCTAATGGTAAGACACACACACACCACACACCCCCCACCCTGTGCTCACTGAAAAGCCCTTGAGCATCTCATCAGCACACCTTGATTGCATCATGCAAATTGCAATTAGTTTTTTGTTTCATCACCCCAGAAAATAGGAAAAAAAAAACGTATTTTGGAGGTGCAGGCACAGCAACCCCCAAAATCTGGGGGAGTCAGATTGGTACGCATATGATGATGGTGCCCACACCCCACCGCTGAGCGCTAAGTGATGCAAAGGCAATTTTTTGAAGTTATTTTAAGGTATTTTGTTATTATTTTTATCTCTTACACGAGGCTTTTTTACCCTAAGGCTGCAAGCGTGTTCACACTGGTCCCGAATGACACCTGGGAGCGCCACGGCCTCCACATGTCGTAAAGCTAACAGTGTTCGTTTAGGCAGCACGGCACTACAGGGAAAGCTAAAATTGCTGAGAGCACAAGCTGCTACATTTCAGAATATCCCGAGATTGAACCTTGCAGGTGATAACCAGCCAGAGGAGCAGGGAGGAACCAGCTATTCTTTTAGACTTTTGCTCTAGTAGGATATCATAGAGCCACCTATAAAAAAACATCAATAAAGGGCAAGGGAAGTCTTCCCATTACCAAGAAGTGTTCAGGATGCCTTAAAAAGTGGGGAGGAAAAAGCAAAAATCTCATAAAATCAGTACCCAGTGAACACTCACGGCTTTTACATCTATAATTATATTTATTTATCTCTTCTTTAAGAGAAATCCCTGGGAATTTCACTTCCGCTGGGGATGTCCCCCTGGCAGCATGCTCCAACTCCAAGTTTGAGCATCCCTAAAATGATGCTTCCCACCCTCATCAGTTCCCAAGTGAAGCCTGGAGGAAAAAAACAATATCGCCATCCCTACCCAAAAAATTGGGAAATCTGGAGGTTTTTTAGATGCAGGGTGAAGATGAGCTCATCAAAGTCTCCCCCAGGAGGAGTGAGACAATGGAGTTGGGGTGACAATGGGTACTGAAGGAATGCCCCTCCTGATGTCAGACAGAGCAACAAGTAATTAAGAAATCCCAATTAAATCCACACCAGCAGAGCCCAATATATATATATATTCAATATATTACATTCACAAATAATTGTTCCACTATATTCCTCAATATTCCATATCTATATACATACGTATGCATAAAATATTCTATTCCCCAATATACATGGGGAATAGTATCTAATGTTCTTCAATACATATAATAGTTCAACATATTTTATATTCTCAATATATTCTCCAGTACTATATATGTTATATTCACCTATATATATATATGCATAATATATTATTTCCACTGCCCTTAACTTAGAAGTGACTCAGTGGCTGCAATTAATTCAATTATTTGAATTTTTTTCCGTATCTATCAATTTTTTCCACCTCTTGAGCTCAGCTCACTGTTGTCCCATTTCTGCCCCGTATTTGCCAAGAGTTTTGAGCAAAATCCATTTTATTTTTTTTCAGGCAAAAGGGGTTTATCCTTTAATGATGCTCACCACGTTCCACTCTTGTGACACAAAAAAAATTGAAAAATGTGGTTTTATTTGAGACCTGATTTCATTGGAAAGTCAGATTTTATTGAACAGCTCTGTTTATAATGAAAACCATTGACACACACCAAGCATGGATGGGGATTATGGACCTTGGGCATCAGATGTGCCAAAATCCATTTTCAGAGGAGACGGGAGCGACCAGCTCCACAGCGCAGCAAGTTTGGCACTTGCAGAGAGGAGCCTTTTGGATGGGTTTTGAGGAATTTTCATGCTAAAAGTGCGAATACAGGTGCTGGGGTCTGGAATTCAGGTGTCCCACACAAACCCTGCTGACATGAGTGTACTGCTGGGCGCTTTAATTCAGGTGCCCTGTGAGCACCTTGGCTAATTAGTGTGCTCCATCAGGACCCTGGCTGACTTGGGTGCCCTACAAGTAACTGTGGTAGTTAGAGTGCCCAGACAGTCTCTTTAATTTGGCTGCCCTGAGAGCATCTTTGATCATCTGGATACCAACTCACAGTCTTTGTAATTAGGGTGCGATGATGCCAGGGTCTTTGCTAATTCGGGTGCTCCACAAGGATCTGCTAATTAGGGTGCCCTGCTCAGGCGTTGGATTTGGATGCCCTACAAGCATCTTCAGTAGTTTGGGTCCCACCCCATGGTCTTTGTCAAGTGAGACGTCACACCAGGGTCCTGGCTAAGCTGGGTGACACATTAAGGTCTTTGCTAAATAGGGTACTCTGCAAGGAGCTTTGCTAATTTGGGTGCCCTGTTCAGGTTATTAATTTGGGTGCCCTGTAAAGGCCTTGCCTGACCTGCACACCCTGAGAGCATCTTCACTGATTTGGGTGCTATCCCATGATCTCTCCAATGCTGGTGTCACACCAGGGTCTTTGCTAATTAGGGGGCCCTGCAATGAGTTTTGCTGATTTGTGTACCCCGTTGGGGTCTTTATTTCAGGTGCCTTGCAAGCATCTTTGCTACTTAGGATGCCCTGTAAGGGTCTTTGCTAATTTGGGTGCCATCCCATGATCTCTGTCAGTTTGGCTGCTCTGTTGAAGTCCTTCCCTGAAGGGGTCTTGGCTGATTTGGGCACCCTGTGGCACCTCTGCTCTCTGGGTCATGACAGCAGGTGACACAAAAAGACACTACAGAGGTGACATCGCTCCTGCCTCATTCCAGAACGTTCCCTGGGTGAGCACAGCACCAGGCAGGATGCTGCTGCATTCTTCCCTTACCAATAGGGATGGCTTTGTACCCCAAAATCCTGTGAGGAGCACACAATGTGCATCCCTGTGGGGGCACCGGGCAGCTCGTGGGATGCCCTGATGGCATCAGAGCATCCCAAGATCCCATCTGTAGCCCCCGCACCGCGCTAGCGGCTCATATTGTGCTAATTGTACAAACCTAATGGGGGAAGGAGCTGGCAGGGAAAAAAAAGGGTAATGGCCATCAGGCCAGCAATAAACCAAAATTAATGGGCCGTGGGAAGAAATCATGTCCACTTAATCCCAGCTCTGGAACTCTAATAGAATCATGGAATACGAAGGGGGGTTGCTCTATCCCAGGGTCGCTCCCGGGCCGTCTGTCAGACATGCAGCAGTGCGCTCTACCCCAGCCCTTGGGGCAGGAGGATTTGGGGAGGCGAGTGGAGAGAGCAAGAGCATCTTTCCAGTGCCTGGGAATGTGGCAGGTGGCAGGAGGGAGGGATAACTCCCATGGGAGGAGAAGGGGCAACACTGCTGGAAAACATCTTTCTGGGGCTCTGCCTGAAAATGGGTGGTATCCGCTTTTTATCTTCTTTTTAAATTTTTTTTTCGTTTAATTTTTTAATTTTAGTTTTCTCAAATTTTCTCTTTTTTTAATAATTTTCAATTTTTTTCTTTTTCCAATTTGATTTTCTTTAACCAATTTTCCGTTTTCTTTTCCTTTTTTCCCCCATTTTCCTTGTCTGTGTATTTCATTTTCTCTTTTACCAATTTTCCTTCTTCTTTTATTTTTACCATTTCCCTTTTCTTTTTAACCCATTTTATCTTTATTCCAATTTTTCCTTACCTTCCTTATTTTTAACCAATTTTCCTTTTTTCTCTTCCTCCCCATTTTTCCTTTTCCTTTTCTTTCTTTCCTTTTTTCTTTCTTTTTCTCTTTTTCCCAATTTTTTTTTCTTTTTACTCCTATTTTTTTCTTTTTCCTATTTTTTTCATTAACTTTTTTCTTTCTTTTCTGGTTTGTTTTTGGTTTTGGTTTTGTTTTTAGCTTCTTTTATTTTCTCCTGAAGAAACGGAAACAATTCTCACACCGCATAGCAGGGAAAACCTCACCTAAACCCCTAACATACAAGCATCCACAGCAAGGTGTGGGATACTGCCCAGGGATTGCTGATCCCTGTTTTCAGTACCTCCCACCAATTCTTTTACCCAGCCCCACTTCATCCCAGTAGAAATTCAATTATTTCAGGATTTTTGCTTGCCCTGGGACAAAAGTCCAGTGCACAAATATCCCATTCCTGGCAGAGAGGGATGGAGAGGAGACTCATCCCAAACTTTCCCTTCGGATTGAAAAAAAACCCTACACGATAAACTTGCCCTGAAAAGTTTGGGCAAGAGCAAAGTTCTTCATTCCAGGAAAACTGGGATTAAAAGCGGATGTGGAGTATTTTTATGAAGTTGTACAAATACAGACATAAGAACCCAGCAGATGTCACCAGTGCCTGGAAAAATCTAAACTATGTGAAAAGAAAGATCTGTGTTTTCCAATCAAAATGCTCCACCTCAATTCAAAAACATCCCAATAAACCCCCAGTAAGACCCAGTGATTTGTCTTAATGCCCCGAATCATACTGGGAATGTGAGGGTGGTTGCTCCACCAACATCCCACTGCCAGGGTCCACTGCCGTGTCCCATTCAGAATGGCTCCCTCCAATGATGCCAAACCCCACCAGAGGCATGAGAGCTTTTTCCTATGCAAAAATACCACTTTTTTTCCCCTAAAAATGCCAAGAGGGAGAATAATTATTTAAAAAATGATCTTATTATTCAGAAGCCACTCCAGGGCTGAGGAGGATGGGAATGATGGATCATCCCAGGCTGGACCAGGGATGCTGCAGCTCCCTGTGATCACAGCGAGAAAGGACGCAGGGATCACACTGGCTGGACTAGGGATGCTCACAGATACTCCAGCTTCCTGTACAGAGGGCGAGCGAGGATACAGAGATCATCCCAGGCTGGATCAGGGATGCTCAGGCATGCTCCAGCTCCCTGTGCACAGGGAGAAAATTAAGCACCAAACATGGATATACTCAATTCCCAGGTCTTTCCTGCATGGATTCAGGCTATTCATATAGAAAACTCAACAAGGATTGCAGGCTGTTTTGATCCCCCAAAGCAAAAGGTGGAGCAGGCTCATGTAAATAAGCCCAGGATATAATCAAGGGATACACTGGCCTGGTGGCACTCCAGTGCTGCCAGGGCTCGTGTTGCAGGATCTGGCCTTGCTAAGGGATTGATGGGCTGAGCTGGAATGCAGCTATTTTAAGATGGGGATATCATTTCACCAACAATTTCTGTCAGTTTCATGTGACATGGACCTAGCATCCCTAAAATAAACTGGGACCACTCCCTGTCTTAAAGGGAATAGAAACAGAAATGTTTAACATTGATGTTAATGATTTGTCTTATTTGAAGTTATTTTTACGAAGGAGAATAAAAGCATGCTGAGGGCAAAAAGCACTTTACATTTGGGCAGATAATTGGAAATCTAGTTAATTAAAGGTGCAGTGGACACAAAGATACAGTTGAGATCCAGAGCTTAGGAACATGAAGGGATTTAGTGCATGTTTATATCATATTTGGGTAGTTTTCCCATGGACATTAAAAGGAAATAAATAACAATCATCATGTGGTGCCTGACAATGGTACGCTCATGTCTCCTTATCCAGAGCCATGGTGAAGATTATGTTCCATGTGCTAAAGTAGCAAAAAATTTTGGGGAACATTACTGCTCGCTGATTTTCTTTATTATGCAATGAGCCCAATGGGGATTTTTGCTATTTGGGGCCAAAAATCTCTGATTTAAAATTATCCCCATTCTTGCAGCCATATCACTACTTAGTATCATTGTACATTAAAAGAACTTTGTATTATTTATATTTCTATTAATTTTATTTATTAATTTTATGTATTGTATTTATTCTTATATTACACATAGTATACTATACTATGTTACAGAATTTTGCTACCATATCCTAATCTCTTGATTGAAAGCTATCATTTATCAGCTAGAAGAATCATCTGCATCTCCCATGGAAGATCAACATCATTTCTGGCAGCTAAAATTCACTTGGCAGCAAGTCTCAAAGTTCTTTTTGACTCTAATACTGCAGCTTTAGGAAACCCATCTCCCTTTCCTTGCTTGCAAATGGGATGTAAAGTTTGAAATTCGGGTTGTAACCAAAAAAAACCCAAAATATCAGGACAATGAATTTTCCAGGAAACTGAGCACCCACCACGTTCATGCACTTGAACACTGGCTAGAGGAGCACCAGGAGCATATGCACACGTATCCAAGTCATGTTTTTCCCTGGAAATCACCATTGGAATGTTTAATTCACATCAGAAAAGGTGTTTTCTTTTAGGAGTACCTGAGTAGGTACCAGCTGCACTTTGCTTGTGAGGAACACAATGATTTTCCTCCCACAAAACTGCAGTGGGGAGGATGAGACATGCCCAGCACTTGCACTGCACTCTAGGTTAATAAATTATCAATCAACTGATCGATAATTTTCTACTATCAATCAATGTTTTTCTATTACAGATCAATCAATAATTTTCTATTATAAACCACTCAGCTCATGATTTTCTGCTATAAATTCATTAATCAATAATTTTCTAGTATAAAATAATCTACAATTTTTCATTATTAACCAATCAACCCATTATTTTCTATTATGAATCAATCAATAATTTTCCATGAGAAATCAATCAACCCATGATTTTCTATCCCAAACTAGTCAATAATTTATTATAACTAAATCAACTCGTGACTTTCTAGTACCAATCAATCAATCAATAGGGGTTTATTCTAAGTCAATCTGAATAAAATTGAATTTAATTAGATTTCGTTTCAGCCGCCGCCGGGCTCAAGGCCGCCCTGCATCCCCCCCAGGCAGGTATTTATAGCCGCGCGTCTCATCCCCACTGCCCTCAGCCCCGGCGATTAATTAAATTAGCACAAAGAGGGGTTTGTTGAGAGCTCCAGCCTCCCGAAGTCGAGCCGGCGAACAGGAAACAAAGGGTGGAATTCTGCCTGCTTGGCTCAAGGGTGCTGTGTGTCCCGCCAGGCGCTGGAGCACGGCCAGGAGTCCCCCGACACCGCGACAGTGATGCCACCACAGGGAGAACCAGCCCCCCGGGGGGCGGTGGGATGCGGGGTGGGATGCGGGGTGAGCCAGCCTTGGGCCGGGGCAGTCGGGTGATGGAGGTCTTGCTAAGGGAGTTATGCAAATCCCACCTTGGGGCATGTCTCAGCCTCATCACTTCCAGATTTACTCTCAACACACCCAAACCAGAGGCTGGGATGCCGATTCAGCCACTTCCCAATTCCTGAGCCCTTCCCCACTTATCACGAGAGTGCGACAGCACTGCTGCACCGAGCTCCTCTCCAAGCACAATTAAATCAAGGTGACAATACTCCCGGTAATTCCTGCAGGGATAACAGCACTGGGAATTTCTCTGGCTTTCCCCCCATTGAGCCAAATCCCAATATAACAGGTTGCAAGGAAAATAAACTGCCCCCCCGGATGCCTCTACCTTGAGATAACCTTGGCCACTTGCCAGGCACTCAGCTATTAAAGATGCTACAAAATCGCTTTATTTAGTGGATTTAGCATAAATATTCTCACCAGGTCCTTCAGCTCCACTCTTCGGGGTGTTAAATTTAAAAGGGGAGGAAGAGTTAAAAAAAACCCTTAAAGGTTTTGGAGGTTGTTTAGGGAAGGAGGAATGATTTATCACGGTGTAGGATGGGATTAAGATGGCAAAGGTCACGTTGAAAAGAAGGAAAAGCTCCCCAACAGTGAGAGGTGGCTCCTGAGACGAGGTAAAAAGGCTGAAATGCTCAAAAAGAATGAAAGGTAACTCAATAAAAAGTGATGGCTGAGACAGCAGGATTTAAGGACTGTGTGTTTGCACGGGAGAAAACAGTGGGAACAGGGAATATGCCCCCAGTATGATGGGGACTGGTCTGGAGGGAGTTGCAGCCAGGAGCTGGAGGAGCACTGCTAGAAATGGACGAGCATGATTAAAACTGCATCGGTTTCACAAGTAGCCCCAGAACTGGATGAGCCTCACCAAAACTGGATGAGCATCGCTAATATTGCATGAGCATCCCTAAAAGTGCACCTGCATCACTAAAACTGAATGAGAAACGCTAGAAGTGGACGAGCATCCCTAACACTGCACCAGTACCCCCAAAGTTGGACCAGCATCACTAAAACTGCACCAGCATCCCTGAAGTTGGATGAGCACCACTAAAATCACACCAGAATCCCTGAAGTTGCACCAGCACTCCTAAAATTGCACCACCATCCTTAAAAATTCCACCATCAGCCCCCAAGATGCAGAATCACCCCTGAAACTGCCCCAGCATCGCCGGAGCGAGGCGCAGGTGGGAAGTGTGGCGGCAGGGGCGGCTGTCGGCAGAGAGAAGGGTGTTAATCACAGGCTCGTTAGGAGCAGCACCGTTATCAGATGGAGCTTCAGGCAGCCAAGCATCTCCCGCACTCCGCGAGTGAGCTGAACCCCAAATCCAGCAGGACCGGGCGGCGGACGTCCCCGCTCCCCAAAGCAATAAGGGAAGATGGCCACCATCCAAGGATTTTCCAGTCTCTATCCTAGTAAAAGCCATGGATGGAGAAGGAAGTCACGTGTCACCTCGATACATGTAGATAAAAACGGATTTTTCTTAAACACATGTATGTCAGAACCTGCATAATTCAGGATCCGCAACCCACTATTCACCACCTGTGTTACCGAAATCCAGCCTGAACCTAGAAAATAAAGTCAGGCCTAAGATTAAATTCAGTTAAGGCTCTGACTAGAAATCCCTTAACCCTGTTTTATTTTACCCATCATATTACACACGGAATCCTCATTGAAAAATAAACCATCAATAGCCTTTAGTATTTATTTCATATTATTATCTTTAATAAATTATTATTTACTTTTTACTGGTTATTATTTATTATTATTTTTAGTGTTCATTTTTTTACGATAGTTTGTTCTTTGCTATCCCGCTGACAAAGTGCCCCTCTTCATTATTTTTGTTTTAGAGCAATTAATTAATTGTTGGAGTCATGAGATGCTGGATATAAAGAAGCGAGATATAAAGAAACCATTTTCTGCACATAAATGCATTAAAAGACCTTTCCAGGCATTATATAATTGGGATTTTCTTGTGATTGAGATAATAAATAATAATAATTTATTTCATTTTTATTTTAATTCCTCAAAAAAAGTTCATCTCCTCAGAATCCAGAGTGTTTTTTAAAATAATTTTACCTAAATTGGGTGAGTCAATAGGATGAGCAAGGTCAGGGAGAGGATGCAGGATGCAAGACGCGAGATGGAGAGTGTGGGATGCTCCGGACGGGCTCCAGACGGGAGACCCCCAGTCACCACCTCCAAGCTGATTATTTATAATTATTTATTATGAGATGATCAAGGGAAAAATAAAATGTAAGACCTGGAGAAGGCTTGGCTCATCGGCCTCGCTCACCAGGGGCCTTCCCTTTGGAAAGAGGCAGCAGATAGAGGAAAAAGGGGAAAATTAGAAAATAAGCATAACATGAGAAAAATCAAGCTGGTAAAAGACTTTTTTTCTGGGATAGCACCAAAATCTCCAACCTAGCTCCTGGATGTCCTCAGGATCAGCACCAGCAACAGGCAGTGGCATTTGTATGGAGAAATTAGCAGCTTGGAACAATAAATTCCCTTTTAAATTTATTGCTTGGGAGCATTAAAAATGTCTAAAGTGGTTTACATCCACCATCGCCATGGGAATTTGCCCAGGGATCCAGGAGCTGGTAATTGCTATTCTCAAACTTGCCTTGGAAGCTTCAAGTAGTGTTTAAAAAAAAACATTTTAAGGGCTTTATAAAACCATAAAGTGCCTTCAATGTACCTGGGAGTGACACAGCTGGGAGAGGCTGGTCCTGCCTCTGCCAAATAATCTCGGGAATAACAAACCACTGATCCAATAATAGGAAAGGAAACCACTACAATTCAATATTCTAATTTCTTTTCAATTATTTGGCCAAGTTTTGCCTCACTGCTGGGCTAGGGGTGGCGGTTTGGCTTCCTGTGCGGCATGGGGGGAGCATCAGGGAGGGAGCCCAGGGAGCCCAGGCTGGGCATGCTGGGTTTGCTGCCTGGAGAGGGCCAGGCTACCAAAACTGATGGGGGAAAAAGGGAAGAGATAGGAACTAAAAAAAAACAACAAAACCCCAAAACACAAACAAAAGAAGGGATAAAAGGGGAAAAAAGGAAGAAAGGGAAAAGGAGAAGGGAAAGGAGAAAGGGGAAAGGAGAAAAAAGCCAAAAAGAAAATAAAAAGGGGAGAAAAGGGGAAAATAGGATTCTGAGAGAAAGAAAGAGGGGACAAGGGAAAAAATGCTCCCCTTTTTTTTAGGGGGAGAAGGGGAAAAAAGCTAAAAATTAAAAAGGAAAACAAGGAAAAAAGGGAAAAAGGAAAAAAATTAAAAAACAGAAGAATAAAACTCATAAAAATAAAGGAAGAAAAAAGGAGGAAAAATGGAGAAAAGGGGAAAACAGGAGAAAGGCGGGAAAAGGGGGGGAAAAAGGAAAACAAAAGCAGCTTTGCCCAGCACAGAACTATTTCCAGAGGGCTCAAGCTCTAACCCAAATTAGAAACCCGAAGAAGCTCCCAGGTCCCACAGCGGCTGTTCTTGCTCCCTGATGGGACATGACGGGATTTGCCCACTCCAAATGCCATTCCCAAACACATCTTCAAAAAACTATGAAATGGCAGAAGAAATAAAATAGCAGCTTCCCAAAACTGGTCCAAAATTGGGATTATTTTTAATTGGCTTTCTGGGATTTCTGGCAGGGATCCAGCCAGCCAGCGCAGCCGGGGAAGGGAAAACCTGGCCAAAAACTGTGGGTTCAATTATAACTTTTTTCATAGTTTTTGTAACACCTTGTTAAAGCCAAAAGCTCCAGATTGAACATTAATGGGGAAGTTTTCTCTCCTCCCCCCAAGTTGGGTTTCACTTTTTCCTCCACCTGCACCAAAATAATGTGTTTTTGGGGAAGCATCAGCAGTGCTGCATCCCTAAACCTGAGGTTTTATGGCCTTCTGGTGGGGCTATCTGGATATTTGGGTTTTCCTGCCTGGATTAGAGTTGGTATAGGTGTGATGGAACAGGTGGCACAGGAGGCTGAAAGATGGGGGGGACATGGAAAATGAGAGTCAAAGTAAAAAAATAAAATAGCGATAATGTAGAGAAAATGAAAGAAAAAATAAAAATTAAAGAAAAAATTAAACAATAGAACAAACATAAAAATGACATATAATCCAGAAAAAAGAAAAATATTAAGTTACAAATAATATTAAAATAAAAATAAAATTAAATAATAACGAAATAATAATTCAAAAAATGCGCAGACATTGTGCTTCAGGATGTGACTTAGTTGTGGCTTTGGCAGTTGGTCTTAAAGGTCTTTTCCAAGCCAACTATTTAACAGACACCAATTAACCGGAGCTAGGACTACCCCCAGTTTGTGTTCCCACTTGGAAGAAGAAAAGCAAAAAAATAGGATATAATCTAGCAGTCGGGAAGAGTCGAGGCCAAATTCCCATCTTATTTATACAGCTGCAAATCACAGCTGGGCAAAGGCCACCTCATCCCACCGGGAGCACAGCTCCATCCTGTCAGGATCACGGCTCCATCCCATCCCGGCTGGTTTTCCCATGGGGATTAAGTGGAACACCACCTCGGTCCTTCCAAGGCTGGAGGCCTCGGATAAACCCGAGTTTAAATTTAGTTGAGGATTGATTCCCATCCCTCAAGATTGTTATTTGAAGCTGGTACCTTAACGATCCGACTAACAACGCTGGGAATTAATTTATTTTTGGGCTAATTAGAGGGCATTTGTTAACACCCTCTTCGGTAGCAGCAAAAATTACTTGGGAATGAAGTCATTTGACAGTGCATGGGATATTAAATGCAACGGCGAATTGTCTGGATCGAGTCAATCATCCCTCTAACACCCAAAAAAAGCAGCTTTCCACACGCTGGAGTAAAATAAGGATGGGGGATAATTGGAGATGGAATGCTGCAATGGATGGTAGGTACCCACCACCTAAAATAAATTCCCATCAAGACTGGGAATGTCAAATCTCCCTTAACTTACACTAATTGTGGCAAAAGTTTCCTCCTGACTTTAGGAAGCAGCTCCTTGCTCCTTCCATCCTGCCCATCAACATCTCAGCCACCCCATCCCATGTCTCCGACCAATTTTACTGATTACTTTGAGGCAGAGCAACTCCCAGGAAAACAAATTATGCAAAATTGGGGTGTCCCAGCATCCCAGGTTAGTTTTCTCCATATCTTCAGGAATAATCCCAGGAATCCATCAGCATTTCAAACCCAACCAGGATGAGGATGGTATCCAGAGGTGCAGTCCAGTCCCTGCATCCCTGGGGATGAGGAAGGATCGTCCCAGCAGGACCAAGCCAATATTTAAGTTTTTAATATTTAAGTTTTCCGGGAGGATAAAAAAAGCTTTATTATTGCTCAGAGAGTTATGGATGCTGTTGATCAACTTGGCAAAAAACACATGAAGTAATTCAGAAGTTCACTGGAAAAGCCAAAATCATCCAAAATCCAAAGCTGCCCCATTGAGGGACTCATTTTATCCCTGAGTTAGGAAAAAATTATTCCTGATACACCAGTGGGATAAAACCCTCTTCTCCCAACACAACTTTATGCATTGAATTCAAAAAAAATTTCCTTAACAAAAAAAAAAAACCCACACCTTAAGAAAAAGAGGATATTTCTTTAAAATTGAGGTGATTTCCTTAAATAAACCCCACTATTACCTAAAAAAGGTATTTCCCTCAAATATGGGTAATTTCTCTTTAAAAAAACGCAACTTCCTTAAAGAAAGGAAGATTTCCTTAAAAACTGAGATTTCCTTTATTTCCCCCTCCCAAAAATGATGGAAGGAGAATGGAATATGTTTCTGCAAGCTCAGTGGGAAAGCTCAGCTTTACTCTTCTGTTTTTTCCCTTGCCTCGTGGTATGAGAGGATGTTTAATCTTACATATATATAATATTATATGGATCTCAAGTTAAAATTAAGGGGGGGCACAGGACCCCCTGGTGCTAGTTTTGGGAGGCCAGCGCTGCAAAATGCCTTAAAAAGTCCAATTTGGGGATGCTGAGGAACACAGCATCTCTCTCCCTTCCTGACACTGCCAGGTCCCTTATTAACCTCTCCTATAATTAGCCTCAAGCAATTAACTTTTGCCCCTAACGAAGGGATATCAATGCGGGCACTTATATAAAAGAGAAAGCGCGGGGGGTCAGGGAATAAGGGGGAATCCTGATTCCATCATCCTTCTGCTACAAATGACTTAAACACAAAACACAGTGTTACTTTTTTAGCAGAATCACGCCACAGTCAATTAACTTACCCAACTCCCCCTCCCCGTACACGTGAGGCCAGAAGCAGGTCCCTAAATATCAGATCCCAAAGGTCTTGGGGGATTTTTGGGGGGAAACCCACTTTTCTGCAACAGGACGATGCCAAACACACCGAGTCAGCACTTTTCGAGGTGCAACTCCCAAAAGTTTTTTCGACGCCAGGTCCACCGAGCCACGCACTGCTTCTCCCCTCTCTAACCCCAAAATCTTTGAGGATTTAAAGGTAAAATGAAAAAAAAAAAAGCCAAATTAAACCATTTCCTCTCCTATTTTCTGCTTTTCTCCGACAGACAGCTGCCCTGCATCTCGGCCAAAAATAATCCAACCCCCCCCTTCCTCAATCTAATCTCCCCGGCAGGGAGTTTGAAAATATCCTGCCGGGTTTTGGGTTTCCCGTTACCCGTCGGGCAGCGAGACAGTGGGAAAAAAGATCCTTGGGAGTAAGAAAAACCGGGAAGAGCCCAAACAAAGAGCCAGAGCCCAAACTGAGCTTTGGCGCCCAGCAAGGACTGGGGGGACACCCCAATCCCTCATCAAAACTTCCTGAGTTGCACGATGCTGCCGGTAGAGCCACCCTCCCACAGATGGAAATGCACTAAAAAATTCAAGGGTAAATGAAAAATAATAATTATTATTAATAAAAAGCCCTCCCTGCATCGCTGCAGAGCTACTAAAAGTATGGAGTATTCATCCAACCCTGCGGGATGGGAGGGATACGCCAGGGCGTCCTATGAAGTGTTCCGGGGAAAACTGGGTGCACTGGGGGAAATGAGGTGCACCGGGAGAATGTGGCACACCGGGGGAACGGGCGTGCACGGTGGGGTCTATCCCGGGCGAGGCGCTGGGCTGTGCCATGCCAGCGAGGGCCGAGCGCCGGCACTGGCGTCGAGCCCGCGTGGGGCGCTGCGAGGCGGCGCGGTGCCCCCACCCCCGGGCACCCGGCGGGACTGGGTGCTGTGCAAAGCCGTGAAGCTGCAGATAGAGTGTCCCCCCAACCCGGCTGCACGGGGGGCAACCTCCCAGCGGCCAAATGCGATGGGCTGGGGAGGCTGCGAACCTCCCCGAGGGGCCACTGCAACCTCTGGCGGGGGGCTGCGGCCAGCGCGGGGCGGGGGAGGCCACAGCTCTGGGGGGCTCCAAACCCCCCGGGGGGCGACTGCAACCGGCTGGAGGGGCTGAAACCACTCCCGGGGTGCGGGGCAATCTGAGTGCTCGGGGGTCTGCAGCCGGTCCGAGGGCACTGCAGCTGCCTCGGGGGTGCAGCCGCCCGGAGGGGCGCTGGTACCGCTCGGGGAGGGGGCGGGCGGTCGCAACCCCTGTGAAAGGACCGCAACCCCCGGGGGGCTCTGCAGCCGGGGCTGCAACTTGTCCGGGGGGGCTGCAGCCCTTGGCGGTCTGCAGCCGATGAGGGGGGCTGCGAACCGCCCCCGCAGCACAAGGAATCCCCGGCACCGCTGCAGCCGGCCGGCAGACGGGGAGGAGGGGAGTGCGCTCCCCCAGTCGCTGCATCCCGCAGAAATGCCCGCGCCCGGCCGGGGGGCCGGGGCAGAACCGCAGCGGCGCGGCCGGCCGGAGGCAGCCCGGAGCGGGAGCCGGGCACCGCGGACGGACACCCGCGCCGCCCCGGCCCCGCACCGGTGGGGAAGCGGCGGGAACGGCAAGTTACTTCCCGCACCGGAGGAGATGGAGGGGGGTGTCCCCGCCGCCG
>JAWWMO010000070.1:1702620-1714802 GCA_035047845.1 Dendrocincla fuliginosa | reverse complement strand
CCCTGCAGATCCCCCCGCTCCCTGCGGACCCCCCGGTCCCTGCGGACCCCCCCGGTCCCTGCAGATCCCCCGGTCCCTGCAGATCCCCCGGTCCCTGCGGACCCCTCCGCCCTCTGGGGCCTCCTCAGGCACTGCTCAGACCTCCCCTGGCTGCCTTTGTCCCCCTCAGCAGCATGTGCACCCTCACAACCGTATTCCCCCCAAACCTCTTTGTCCCCCAAAATGTATTTGCCCCGCCCAATAGAATTTGAGTCCCCTCCTATTTCCCCCTGCAACGCGTTTGCTCTCCAGACACATTCAGAGCCAAACTCAGTGGCTTTTGATCCCCCCCTGATTTGCAGGGGGGTCACTAACCCTCTCCCACCCCCCCCACGACTTACAATTTAGGGCTCCCCATAATGTCCCAAACCAAGCCCTTCCTGTAGGATTACCCCCCAGGCAAAACACTCTAACATTGGAAGTATCTACTAATTATGGTTAATTTGGAGGAAAGGCTTTCTGACCGAGCTCCCCCCAGTCAAATTTTGGCCCACATGAGACATTAATCACCCTCCTCCCTCCCAAAGACATGAAGATGAGGTTTCCCTGGAGTCACTTTTACTGGGAGAACTGGGTCCTGCAGACAAATTTTCCTGCATTTTATTGCAAAAGCCACAGGGATGCATTTTTCCGGATCAGCCCAGCCACAGTTTGGTTTCACCCAATTTTCCAATCACTTCCCTGATAAAAAATGCCATCAAAATGGGTTTAATAAGAAATGAAGAATTTCTGCCCATTTCCTAAGGAATATTGGGTGGGTAAGGGAGTCACTCAAAACAGCCCTGGAATTCCTTTAGGATGGGTTAAAACTGGCTCCAAAGAGTTACAGCAGGATGAACAAAACAGCAGCACTAAATGGTGCATAAGAAACGGCTGTAGGGACAGGGATACAGTGGGAAAGACAGAAAAATGAGCTTTAATTAATAGTCCAGGAACCCAAAACACCTTAATTTTACTTCTTCAGTTTTCCAGGACAAGTGGATTCTTGCAAATTCCCATTCCTAAATCCCTCTTTCCAGCTTATCCCCCAAAAAAGTCCATCCAGAAAATCTTTTGTGCTTCCTACTTGGGATCAGCATCTAACATATGTTGATGTCTTTTGGATTGGTCATTGGAGAACAACAGAAAATACATGGATCCCACTTGGAATCCATCAATAAAATAATGGAGAAATCCAGTGGGTATTTGGGATGCCAACTCCAAAAAAGAAGCATCACTGCACTACATCGCTGGGACAACCAGTGAGAATTCAAGGCATCCCCCAATCCCTTGGAGATGTTGGAATGATTTACAGGAATTTCTTGCCTTGCCTTGTAAATCAGCCAACAGGACGTTTCTCCCCTCCCTCATTACTATTCCACAGAAGCGAGCAAAAACGAGGAGCCATAAAGCTGTCGCCAGGTGTTTCAGCCAGCTGGGGATGCTGGGCAGAAAATATTTGGGGTTTTTCAGAAGCTGGAGAATTGGAATGCAAGAGCAAAGGGGAGGCAGATGGAAACTCCATCATTGTGGTATCAAAAGACCACGGGATCATCTGTGCATGGCCTCTCATCTTGCTCATATGTCATCTTGGAAAACAGGCATGTAAAGAGAGAAGGCACACGTGGGGCATATTTTACACTGCGTCATTGCCAAAAATATACAAGACCTCAAAATTTTAAGGTTCTCCTGGTGCAGGGATATTTCGTCTGGAGCCAGCAGCAGTGAGCACCTCACATTCCCTCCTTGAGCATCGCAAATTCATTCCTCAAGCATCCCACATTTGCTACTTGAATATCCCACATTAACTCCTCGAGCATCCCTCATTCCTCTTTCCCAACTTCTGTTGCCAATTGCCAAAGAGATTCCTCCACTGGGTTTGGAATCTTACGCTCAAACTCCAGGAAAAGTATCCAGGCCCAGATTTTTCCTTCACAAATGGTAAATCTGCTTTTTGCTTGGAGAGTTTTCCCAGAGGTTAATTATTATCCCTGGTTTAAAAACAAAACAAAACAAAACAAAAAAACAAACAAACAAACAAAAAAAAACCCAACCAAAACAAACAAACGGTGTCTTATTTCCCAGTTGGATTGGCTACTTCATCATTCAGCCATGGGAGCTTGCTGAAATTATTTTCGATGGCAAATTAAAATTCTCTTGCGCTCAATCCTGGAGGTTTTTTCCCCCAGGAAAAAAAGTATTCTGCTGCAACAGGTCCCCCCTGGATGATCTTTTTCTGCTCATGTCTCATCCCACCAGCCCTGTTCCTCCAGATCTCCAGGACCAAGGATACTCAGCAGCATTCCTACTGAACAGAGTTTGGGTACTTCTCCCCACACTGGACCACCCTTAAGTGACTGCAGCTGGAAGGGATGTCCAAACCCCAAAACTAGAAAGCCCTGCATCAGACACCTTATTCCAGCACTATTCTGGTCCAGATTGCTAGAAAACCTCCATGAAATGAAACTCTCTCCACCTAATAATCTCCCAAATTCTGGGGGTTGTGCCATTTCCCTGCCCCAGGCTGGGACATGGGCACCTCAAGGGAATTTTTTTTGTGTGTGTGAAGTCACTGTCGTAAATACATAATTACCACAAACTCATCAGTGCTTATTCAAGAAGACACAGACTGTTCCTTTCGAAAAGCAATGAGTACATGAAGCAGGTTCACTAAAATATTAAACAGCAGCAACATATATAACCAGCAATATTTACATTTTTACATAACAGGCTTCAGGAGAAAACAAATTACATAAAATATGGTGGTTTAGTCTCCATCATTTGACTGCTCCTCCATAAATAATTCAATTCTCTTTCCAAGATTGCATTATTGCTTGTGTCGGATTTTTCTGAGAAAACTGTGACAGGATTCTCCGCAAGACACATAAGAGTGAAGCCAAGTAAATTATTCAATGATAGATGTTAAAAACAAGACGGGTTTCGGGACACAGCTTTGCAGCTGAGCCTGGCTTAAGCACTGCAATGGGTTGGAGGGATACGATGTCCTTTCCAAGTTGCTTCCAGGAAGGATGTCTGACCCCCTCAGGAGTTAAAGGATGCTCAAAAGAAATCCCTAAGGAAAACTTAGGACTTGTTTCAGGTAGAATCCTGCTCCAAACTGTCCTAACTCAGTCAGTGGTACCCATCAGCCCTCCATCCCTCCGGCTCAGGCACTGCACTATGATCACGTGATGATGCTTAATGCAAATTACTTGTTAAAATTTGTGTTGGCATTTTAGGAGACATTTAGGACACACATTTCCCACACATTTCCAAGCCTTCTCCAGTTATAAGTTTTAAGAAGTGAGGAAAAAAATTCAACATCAACCAAGGTAGCCTTAAAAGCAGCATAGGGACCATCCACATGGACAGTTTTCTGTCCAAACCCAACAATGTTTGTACCAAATTTGGGGTAAATTTAAGGGATTTCCCAAATTTTAGTTATTTAGTTCATAGAAGATTTCTATTTAACCTGATATCCCTCTGTTTGTGGTACTTTACATAGCCACAGTACAACTCCTCTTCTAAAATGTTTTTTTTTAACCTGTGCACATGATTTTTCTGGGAATAATATGAGACAACCCCAAAAGATTTACGCCACCAAGACGACATTATTTTTGAAGCAACCACGCATTTGGAATAGTCTCAGACAGAAGAGCAAGTAACGCTACACTGATTCCACAACTACTAATAGATAAATACATGAGAAAGGCTTTAATTAAAGGTATAATAAAAGGCTTTATCGATAATGTATAGGCACAAGGAGGATGTATTTAGAATAAGTGATCAATGCCAGCATGGCTCTATATTCCCAGAGGTTTCCCCATGCAAGATTAAATAAGATTAAGTTTATTTCTTGTGTGGGATTGATGGATCAATAATAAAGAAAACTAAAGCAAAAAAAAAGGATTTTTCCCTGTTGATGCCTCCACCAAGCAGCTGGAGTCAAGCAGGAAAATACCTGAAAAAATGGGATTTCTCCCCTCTCCATGCTGGCTGAGCAAGGGTTAAGGATGGCTTAGTGAGCCAGGAAAGCACTTTGGGGTCCTTCCAGAGGGCAAATGCTGGATAAATGGCATAATGGCAATATATATATTTTTATTAGAAAATCCCTGCTGCCAACTTACTCCTTTTAAATGTTTAATTTCAAGGCATAATAAGTCTGTGGCTGGTTTTTGCTGCTCCTTCAGGCTCCCCTGTGCAAAGTTACTGTGAATGTCTGATGGACTGATCCTTTCCTAAACATTTCCATAGATTAATAAAGTAAAAAAAAAAACCAGACAAAAAAAACCACCAAAAACCCACACAAAACAACAACAAAAAAACAAACACCAAACAAATGAAAAAAAAATAAAAAAAAAACCAACCACAAGGCTCTGGGTTTAAAGTGACTTACCTTCAGCTCTTCAGCACTTCAGCAAACTTTGGAATTTGTTTCCCAGAAGCGATACCAGCTGGTTGAGATAGGGATGGACTGGAAGGATACTCACCTGGGAGAATAAAAAATATCAATAATCATAAAACTACACCTTGTACAAATACTGTAAAAACAAAAGCAGAGTTGGTTAACGGGCTGAGACAGGTAAAGCAATAAAACACACCTAATTTATTTTTCCCTGGGGTATCTGAAGCAGTTGGGTACCAGACAGTCGGCAAACCTGATGGAGATGTTCAATCCTGGCCTTTTAAAATTTTGCCTCCACCTGAGATATTTCTTCATCTTGGCTGGGCTTCAGCATCCCTTCCCCATCCTCGTTTCGGTTCAGTCCACAACGGGAGTTCAACCTTCATCCACAGCATCTCTTCAGCAAGTGATGCCAGCACAGCACCAGCTGCTGGCACCGGCCTGGATTCTGAGGATCCGGTGAAGGGAGAAGTGGAGAGATGGTCACAACTCTTTAAAGATGCAAATTGAGAAGCAGCCATCATAGCAAGAGAGCTCTGTTAATTCTCTTATGAGTATGCAGATTTCAATGCTGACTTTTCCTAGGCTTGTTTTATTTAGCAATAAATTTAATACCAGCTCCCTGAAGCAAAGAGGCGGATGGACTATAAACTTTGAATTTTGAGTAGTTTTACTTCCCTAGGTTAGTGTCATCTTTGATCTCTCCTGAAATTACATCTCAGAAAGTTTGCAGGGATTGAATTCTGCTTTTTTACAGCCCTCAAAGCCGTTTGATTAGCTGCCTTTTAATTTTGCTTCTTGCACAGGTTACCCAGAAGGATCTTAAATACCATCTAAATGATTCATATCCTTGGCTGCCAGAGTTATCCCAGAGACTTGCTAATGGACTGAGAAAACCAAAGCACTACATAATATCTGATTTGCAGGCAAAGGAAAGCAAAATAAGTTTTATGCATCCTTTGGGATGCAAAGCTCCTGAGATCTGAGACCAAAACCTCTGGGTTGAAATAAAATGGTGGCCTTGCAGAGCTTGGGGCAACCAGTGGAAGGACCACCAAGTCATGATGTGGCAGGAAGGACTCATCTCCTTTTCTTTTTTTTTTTTTTTTTTTTTTTTTTGCCATCCACCAGCAATGAAGATATTAGGTTGGAAGTGAGAAAAACACCCAGGAGATTGAGAAGAAACACCCGGGAGGTTGGTGCAGCCCAGGGAAGCCTGAGATGGGGGTGATCTCCATCCTTTGGTTGTCCACAAGTGGTAGGATAAAACCATGGGTTGACCAAGCCCTGTGATGGTTGGATACACAAGAACATTCTTTTTGCTGATGATCCAGAGGTGTGTGAAAATCCTTAATTTAATCTGGAGATGTACAAACCACATCCCACATGCTCAGGAGTCAGGGAAGGGAGAGCTTAAGGGAAACACTGATTTTTGAAGGAAGCTTCCAGGAGTCACATGATGCTCTGACCTTGCATATCCAGGCCCAGCCAGTTCCCACTACAACTAATTCCCCCACTGTCACAGATAAATAAGGAAGGAAATTAAATTTTTTTAAAACAACAACAATAACCACATCATTTCCAAGGCGCTGCCTGGGGAACAGGGGGGAAAAAAAATCAATATATGTCAAATGAAAAAGGGTGAGAGCAAAGGTGTTGCAAAGAGCCAAGGATAAAACCAGAAAGAAAACAGCAAATACACTTGGCTGCCAAAAAAACCCACCAACCTGAAAGTTCCAGGAACCTCAGCAATAAATTTGGGCCGTTTCAGCAGTTGTTGGTTGCTCCCAGTCACCCAACATCCTATCATGGATGGATGCTGCCATTGCCCAACCCTTTCCAGTAAGGACACATTATCGACCACTCAATTGCAATGGAATTACGATGGATGAACATATTATGGCACATTAAAGTCTAATGAGCAGCCAGTGATTAATGCCATTAAGAGGAATACCAAAAGATGATGAGCCACTTAAAGTGAAGTGTGGTGGGTTTCATTATTGATGGCTCCTTGGTTTCTAGCCTGAAAACTCTGGGGTTGGAAGGATGAGGAGGTTGACACAGGTAAAGGCACAAGGTTTCCAAAAGTGATGACACAAGGAGGCACCTCTTTCAGGGTAAGACTGATGGGAAACAGAGTCTGTTGGAGAAACATGGGAAATAGAAATTTCTTGAAAAAATATGTCACTGTGGGCTTTAGAACCTTTGGGAATGCCATTATAAAAGCAAATTTTAATTTTTAGCATCTCCTCAGACCCTGTTCTTGTCTTTCTTTTTTCAGCTTAGTCTTCTTACACTCATTTTCCATGGGTTCTTTACCTCCTTCCTTTAGCTTCGCTTCTGTTCCGTCCCTCACAGCACAATTGCTCCACAGCCCAATTGAAATCTCTCAGATGGTTTCTCTCCTTCCTCTCCTTGGCTGGAAGAGATTTTGCTGCTATATCGTCCAGGGTTATTGACACCATGGGGATATATCATCCCATGTGGGCACGATGACATTTAAGAATCTCCAGGAGACAATTATACAACCTTTTTTTTACAGGGTTTTTAGGGAAATCACTGAAGTTGCTTGAACTTCAGAAAGCCAAGTATCAAAAAAAGCTTAATTGCATCAATCTACAAATTAATTAAACTTAATTGAAGTTCCATTTAGTATAAGAAGCCACCAAAATTTACCAACTTCCTCCCACTTGGGAGTGATATGAATCATAACAGGTGATGACAGAGACACCCTGTCCTCCTCCATCCACCTTCTCCATGTGCTTCTTCGTTGAGTTTGGACTCATCCCACAGTGGGAAATGCTTTCTCTCCTCTATCTCCCACCAACCAGTGCCTTTTGGGGCTTTAAAAGGCATCTGCTTTTGCTGGGACGGGATTTTTTTTTTCTTTTGAAAAGTGACTTTATATCCCATTTTATTATTTTTTGAATGTTGCAGGATTTGTTCTGTTTGAAGTCTTACATCCTCATTTCCCGTCAGGACGATTAAAATTGATTTCTGCCATCAGCAAGAGAAAGATAATCTGAAGTGGGTTCCTGCGAGAGAGAGCTGTATCCCCACTGGAGCCATTACTAACCCTTTCCTATTATTTTAACTTTCTTTTTTTGGGGGGGATTTCTCTTTGGAAAAGGGCAACTCCATGCTTCTCAGCCATATGTGTCCTCCAAGTAAGTCAGGGAGAAGTATTTAACTGCATGTTTTCCCATCACAAAAAGTGGACTGAGGGATTTAAATAGCTCCTGTTTACCACCGCCACCCTCCTGGTGGTATTTTTAGAGGCGTAATAGTATCCTCTCAATGCCTTCACTTTGCTTTCTCGAGCTCCATAACCTCTGACCCCAACCTTGCACCTGTCCCAGTCTGTATTTGGACAAATTGAAATGGGATGGGGTTTTTCCTCAGCATTAAGCTGTGTGATTCCTGGTCCAGTCAGAGGCTTTGTAGAAGGAGGAGGGAGAGATTTGGGCTGGAAAATCATTGACAAGGCATAAAACCTCTGGCTGACAAAGAAAACAAACAAAAAATGAGCACAGAGGGCAAGTGGTACTCTGAGGTACAGTTGTTCCCACCTTTACCCATCTCTTAAATCAATTAAATTTGAAATAGTCTTAATAAAAAATCAATTAAAATTAATTATTTGTATAAATCAATTAAATAAATTTTTAAATTTTGTTATAGAAATTAAAAAATTTTAAAAATCAATTAAACACTGAATATCCTAAACAATCTCCAAAATATGCCAAAAACATCCTTAAAATATAAATAACATCTTTCTGAGCTAGAGGATCTCAGGGCCCCATGATCACGCTGGTTTGCAGCAAACCCCTGCAAGCAAATTTGTACAAATAGGGGGGGACTGGTGGTTCCTACCACACCAAGGATGAAAATGATGTGTTTGTACTGATGGCGTTTCTCCTGACTGCCATCCCTGGGCTCCCAACCCACAAGGAGTCCCCCAAAAAGGGGTCCCCAGCGAGGTCCCCACCATCCAACAGATCCCCATCATCAGGCTTAAACACCTTTACAAGACAGTAATTTAACGCCATTCCCAGCTTAAGCTCCATATCTACTGGGCGTGAAATTAGTTCCAACAAGCTGCAAATTTGCTGCTAATAAAAATATTTAGCAATTCACTAGTCTTTAAATCAGGAGCAGAATATTTTCTTGCTTGCATCAATGCCTGTTTCTTTTTAATTCTAATATTGCAGCGTCAGGGAGCTCCAGCCGTAAAACTGGAAGTTTTACGACTGCACAAAGAGTTTTAAATCAGTTATCCCAGGACTTCCCACTCTGCCACAAGAGTTTGATTATTTATTATCATTTAACAGTGGACTGTGTTGGTTATTTTGGCCACCGGGATGCGCTGGGCTTGGTGGATTTGCAGCTTTAACCCAAAAAAGGGCATCTTGACCCAAACCCGCCCCATTTCCAGGACCTGCTCCTTGAGTGGTGCCTTACAAAAGGCACAAAAGAGCTTTGATCCATATCATCCCATCTTGCAGGCCTTGAAGGAAGGTCACCTCTCTGTCCTCCTGGGCTAAGTGTTTAATTAACCTCAGCATTAACTGCATCTCCATGCCAAGCCCATTTCATCCAATTCCAGCATCAGGATCTTTGTCATGCCTTTGCCAAGAAATGCCACAATTCCCCGATTTTTCCTGTGGGAAAAACTCCCAGCAGTGATGAAGCATTCTTCAAATCATTCTTCAGCAGGACAGCAGCTCCCATCCTTTGCAGAAAACTGAATTATGTCCAAATAAATCCTTTACACTGGGTTTTCTGGGCCATGGGCATCTGACAGCATCTTGATCCACTTGTTTAAAGCATTCCTTAAGGGCCTTGCTAGGAAAGGCTTTATGATACCTAGATTATTGATCTCAAACACACTGAAGCTGGAATTAATCATTTATCATCATTTGTCATTGGTTCTGTCCCAAGCACAAGGGTTTGTATGCAAATGTCACATGGTGTAAGGCAAAAGTCTTGGAGAAATCTGGACCTATGACACCGGTAAACACCCTCACATCAACAGGTATCCTGGAAAAAAAACACAAATATGAAGTTTCTCCCAGAGTCATGCAAGCAACACAAAAATCCTTAATTTCTGCCACTTTTCAACATTTTTTTAATGTATCATTTATACTCACCCTTGCCTTTCTCCCAGTTTCCACTACCGTTTTTTTCCAGGTGCAATGCAACTGTGACACAAGCAATAAATGGGACCAAAACCCAGCAGGTAAAAGCTGGAGGGAAAAGTTATTTTAGGCCAGCAATAAATGATTCTTTAGCCATAAATGCTGTTCATTCCATTCAACTGACCAACTGCCAGAGAAGTCTGTGAAGCAAATCCCCAGCTTGGGGGACGCTGAGATGAAGTAGAGGGATGTGTTTAGGATGCCGAGTTTTGTTGCAGATGGGTTGAAGAAATTTCTAATGAAGGTTGTGCTTGGAAATAATACACCAGTGAGGTTGGTTTTCACAGGTACCTTCTCCCTTCTCCCCTTAGCTGTGGATTTATCATTTTCCTACATTGTGCTCAAAGAAACCTACAGTCTTGCAGTGGTACCATGTGGACCATGTAAATAAATGTTATAGGGATATATATTATTTGTATCCCTATAAATAAATATTATAGAGATAAATATACAGGCATTTTGGAGCACATTGGGCTGCTGGACACTATTTCAAATCCAATTCCTAGTGCTTGAGTTACCATCCGCCCAACTTTGATGGTGGAATTGAAACCAACAAGCAGCATGGCCCAAACCTGGCTGCTGGATGTGGCTGTTGGAGTGTATATTGAATTTATTCCTCAGCCTCTGGCCAAATACCTGGGATGGGTTCAATAGCTGGATGATTCAAGTTCTCTGCTGCAACCTCTTGAACTGGCTTAATGTTGTTGTTACCAGCATCAAGAAACTACCAGGAAGCACCAAGACATGGAGATAAGATCCAGTCAATATAGGAAGAAGTTAGAGAGGCCATTGGAAAAGCTGTGGAAAAAAGGTAGAAAAGAAAAATAAGAAAAAGCCTCATTGGCTGATGGACAAAAATTACCACTTTTAGATGGAAAGTCAAAAGATGGAAGAGGAATGGCGGAAAGAGAAGGTTCCAGCTGAAAACAGGGCTATGAAGAAGAAATTTGGGGGTTTACAAACTGCTGGGAAACACAAAGAAATGGCAAAATAGAGAAAAGCGAAGGGCGATTCCCAAACAAGAACAAATTCGTAATCTCTGCTTGCCAACAGGAGCAGGAAGCATGAGGAATAACAGAAGAGAAGGATTGGGAAAATGATAGCATGATGGACATTGGCAATTATGGGGTTTGCAGAGGGAAAAAAAACCTGCCTGGTGGGATTAACGGCACGAGACAGAGCAGGAAGGAGTTTGCTATCAAACATACGCTTTTAATGTGTTGGCAGCCAGCTCCTACTCAACGCCAAGTCAAGGCAGGTGTTGGAAACAGTTTGTGCTCTGCTTGCTGAAGCAGTTGGTGTCACGCTGGAGACTTTGATTTCATCACAGGGAAAGGCAGGTTGATGCTGCGCAGCATAATTAACTACTGGTTTATTCCTCCCATTGCGAGGAGAGACAGAACACAGCACTTCAGTGACATTTTATGCAGCAAAAGTATCATCAGACTTCAAACAGTTGAGAGGAAAAAGGGAATATATCAATGTTTAGGTTTTTTCAGGTTAACTGGTAGTTGAGCCCTGAGTACCTGGGGGTTGGAACAAAATGGTCTTTGAGGTCGGGTCCAACACAAACCATTCTGGGATTCTATGATAAAGTCACTCATCCAACCATACTGACCAGGGTCTGATGGGCAAGATGTGATGGTGAAGAGACAGGATTTACAAACAGGCTGAAAAATTGATTTTAAATTGAAAGGTCTCTTGTTTTGATATTAAAAGATGCTCAAAGCATTGACAGAGCCCCTTGCTTGGCTGATCCAGATGCCAAACATGACTGTTCCAAAACCCAGTAATCCCCATGTCTACATTATGGTATTAACTAAATCTGCCTGATTTTGGCCCTAAATGTTTTGAGGGCATGGAGAGCTCAGTTTCTAGGGTTTGGGGGTGAAAGCATGTTCAGAGACGCTCCCTGCAGCGAGGTAGGCAGGAGCCGCCTGGCCCTGATTCGCCTGCACCGGGAGCAGAGCGGGGAAGGGAAAATCCAGTTCCACCGGCAGCGGCCCCGGGGTCCGGGATGGGGCCGCAGCCTCGGGGCGGGGGGCGGCTGAAGCGGGTTCTGGGCGTCCCATGCCGCCAGCAGGGCCGGGGGTCAACAGGGACTGGTCCAAAGGACTGGAACTGCCACCGGCAGCGGCCGCACACACCCGGCACAGATCCCGCACGGACCTCGCACGCATCCCCCACACAGATCCCGCACACACCCCGCACACATCCCGCACACACTCCACACACACTTCACACACATCCCGCACACAGCCCGCACGGATCCCAGACACATCCCGCACGGATCCCAGACACATCCCGCACGGGTCCCGCACGGATCCCAGACACATCCCGCACGGATCCCGCACGGATCCCAGAAACATCCCGCACGGATCCCGCACACATCCCGCACACATCCTGCACACAGCCCGCACACATCCTGCACACAGCCCGCACGGATCCCGCACACAGCCCGCACGGATCCCGCACACAGTCCGCACGGATCCCGCACACAGCCCGCACGCATCCCGCACGTATCCCGCACACATCCCGCACGCATCCCGCACGCATACCGCATA
>JAWWMO010000070.1:1671760-1702520 GCA_035047845.1 Dendrocincla fuliginosa | reverse complement strand
CGCCGCAGCCGCAGCGATGGCGGCGCCGTGAGCGCGGCCCCGCGCCCTGCCCGAGCCCCCGCCCGGTCCCCGCCTATCTCCGCCGGGCCCCCGCCCCCGATCCCCCTCCCGATCCCTCGCCCGCCCCAGCGCCGCGCTCGGGCCCGGCGGGCAGGGGGGCCATGGCCACCCGGCGTCTCACGGACGCGTTCTTGTTGTTGCGGAACAACGCGGTGCAGAGCCGGCAGCTGCTGGCCGAGCAAGTGAGTAGTTTCGGCTCCTCCAGCCCTCTGGGTTCACGTAGCATGGCTGCTGCGGTGAGTCTCCTCCCTTCATCCTTCTGTACCTCGCCGGGCAGCCGTGCCGTGCCCCGACCCCCCCTTCCCTTCCCAAACCTTCCCAAACGTTCCCTTCCTTTCCTAAACCTTCCCTTCCCTTCCCAAACCTTCTCAAACCTTTCTCTCCCTCCTTTTCCCTTCTCTTCCCTCGCCTCCTCTCCCCTTCTCTTCCCCTCCTCAGAGCCCAAACCCCACCGCCTCCCCGCCCTGTTGATCCTTTCCCCGCTCCCTCACGGAGAGGGAATAGAAGAGATCTCACTCTGTGCTGATCGTCTCTATTCGCTTCATTAGTGATAAATGCAGTTACTCTTCTAAGAGCTTCGTGTCAGCGTTGACATGAGGTTTTTGGCCCAGTGTGCTTTATCGATGCTTCTTTACCTCAAAGAAAATCGCAGTCACTTCACAGAGAACTCTTCTATTCCCCTCGGTGTGGGCCTGTTGAATACACTGTGTAGTTGATGCCTGTTGCTTAGATCTCTCCATTGGCCTTTTTATTTTAATTTTCCCCAAATACAAATAGTACTGAAAGACACCCGTGAGAGAGGGGAGTCAGTAGATTCCGGTGTAACTCCTCATTACAGAAACTTCCAAAAGTCCTCTGCTCAGAGGCAGTTTCTGCAGCTTTTCCTAAGCATTGAGCCCTGGTGGGCTGCTTGGCAGCTCAGCTTTGCTCAGGTTTTCACACTTTCTGTTTAAACTTCTCAATTATTTGTCATAAGCAGCAATAAACACCTGCTGGCAGTCTCATCGTTCTGAATTGCTTTACATGGATGCATTTTTGTCAGGAAAAGCAGTGCTTCATGTTGCTGTTCGTGGTGTTTGTTCCTTGTTCACTTCACTACACCTGTGCCCAACAAGCTGTGTATTAAAATGCTTTTGTAGAACAGGAAATGTCAATAGTAATTTGTATTACCCATGTGTAACTTGGCTCTGCATTTAGTCCTTGACAAGGTTTTTTTGCCAATATCAATGTTTAGCTCTTTGGGGTTGTTACACTATCACCCAGAAAAGGCAGTGATAGTTTGAACTCACATAGAGACAACTGAGCACTGAAATGCACTTTACTCAGCAGGGAGAACAATATCACTTAAAGCATTTATTTCCAGTGTTTGTTCACATTAATTGAAGGTGTTTGCTGGGCTGCTCATTCAAGTGAAGGTGAAGAGTGCCTGGAATTCCCTCTGTGCAGTGGGTGAAGGGAGCCATGGCTCAGTCCTGACCCCCGTGGGCAGTGCAGAGTTCTGTGGGTGCTCCAAGTACACTGTCTGAGCAAGGAGTGTGACGATGGTGGTGTGAGTTGTTTGTCTCACATGTTGCAGGTGCCTGTCACCCAGAGCTGCAGGTTCTGCTCTGGGTTGTGCCCCAGGAGCAGAGCTGCTTTGGGCCAGCAGGGCAGGGCTGCACATTCTGTCTCCCAGTACCTGAGCTTGCCTTGGCTCACTCCCCAGCCTCCTCAAGTCATCCTTTGCCATGAGAACTCTGTCCAAAATCACCTTCTGCTCTGGCAGATGCAGCCACTCCTGAACTCAGCCACTCCTGAACTCAGATAACTAAAGCAGCTTTCTTAACAGTCCAGTCCTGCTTCAAGAGCTTGGTGTGAGATAAGAGACCATCAGTTGATGCTGCTTTGTGTTTTGTCCTCGTTTTAGATCTGCTTTGTTCATCTCTGAGTGCAGTGTCCTTTTGCTCCCACACACAGTGCAAACACTGATGAGCAGAGAAGGTGCAGATTCGTTGCCTTTTGTATTCTTCCAGATCCATGCAGGGTTGATGCTCTAGAGCACAACTCCAGTGTGTACAGAAGTGAGGCTATATGACATTTGCTTTGGCTCTTTGCCTCTTGCTGTCTGTGTTTCCCTGTGGTAACCAAGGTGCTTGTCAATAAATACCTTTCAGAAGGTGTATGTGCCTCCTCCAACTCCCCAGAGGGTGCTGAATGCAGCAATCAAATGGCCCTTGCTGTCCTACTTCAGTGTATCCTAGTGCAGTTTCTCTACCTGACATTTTAGTATTCAGACATTTACCATGCTGTTACTTTGGAAAACAAACCAAGCTCTGGGTTTGATCCCTTATGTTCTTGCTGTTTACCAAGGAACTGAAAAATTTCTTTAAAATGTTGGTGCATCAAGCAAAATGGTGACTTAAAATACAATATCATGATGTATTTATTGATTTATTGTCTTAAAGGGCAGTTTGTTTGTTCTTGGTAAACCATCATGCTTAAAAAATAAATCAGTATTTTCCCAACTGACCATGCCCTATATCTGTCCTATGTCTCTTTTTTTCCCTTTTATCTTTTGCTGTCTCTAACTGGATGGGGCTGATGGGATCCACAAATCACTTCAGGAGCTGGATGAGGTATTGTTTTTCACATTTTATTCTGCCGTGGTGCATCAAACCCACATCATTGAGCTAAAACGTTCCTTTCTTTATTCTGCTGATTTATTGAATTTCTTTATATAGGATGAAGTGCCTCTGTGCACAGTAGGACAGGGCTGCATCAAGCCAAGCATTTTGTGATGTGATATTACACTGTGAATAGATAAATGTATAAACTACTCTGATTTATTGTACGTGTATGGGATAAAGTGATTTTGCACAGTGAAGTAACTGTTTTTCATGCTATGCATAAATTCTAAAAACCTTATTGATCAGGAAATAAGGTCAGGGATAAAGAAATTGCTTTCAAAAAAGAATTGCCCAGGAAGAAAGAGGGATGGGGTAGAGAACCACAAAGCTTTACAGGCCTCACAAAGGAAAATCATAAATTTGGGAGAAACTAGGAAGGGAGGTGTTTGTATTAAATCTTTCCCTGAGAGCAAAGAGTGAAGTCATTAGTTATGTGTCAAGTGGTATCATTGATGATCATCTCTAGAACTGCCTTGGCTCTTTGTGTTTTGCACATTTTAATTTCCACTAAATAAGTAATTTAACCATTTTACTTACATGTCAGTTTGCAAGTGTTTGTTCTTCAGCTGCCCAGTGCCTGGCTAAATAACCTTGCTTGAGAAGGATGGGATGCTATTTTTATTTCTTGCAGTTACAGTAAACGTTTTTGTCTGAGATTCTGCCTAATGCAATTTTCAAACTTGCCTGGCCTGATATAAACTGTGCTGCACCACTGGCTGGGAATAGAAAGTGTACCAACATGAGAGGTACTTGAATTCTCACTGCAAGGTTTTCTCCTTGCAAATCCCCTAAGAATTTATTCTGAGAGTGACTTTCACCCTTCAGATCCCGTGGAAGTGGGAGGATGTAGGTCACTGGCATTCAGGGGCAAACCAGGAGATGTGGTGTGTGATCAGACCCACAGGCACATCTTCGAGGCTGATTTTCCTGGGGGGGCACCCATGCACTTTCCCTGCTGTCCAGGGATTTGGATCTGTCTGGAATACTTACCACCCCTGTGTGTTCCCTCTGTGCAGCTGGCTGATGATCGCATGGCACTGGTGTCGGGGATCAGTTTGGATCCCGAAGCAGCAATTGGAGTCACCAAACGTTTACCTCCCAAATGGGTCGATGGGGCAGATGAAGTAAGTTCTGTGCCAAATCCAACACCCAGTTTGCCTCCTCATGTAGGGGTTTATTCGTGTTGTCAGTCACATTCTCAATGCTGTCAGTTTTGTGATAGAAAGAGTATTAGAAGGAAGATTAAATAAAATAAGGGTGTTTTCTAAACTGACACCCTTTATATGTTTAGAGGAACATATCAGGCAAGCTGTGATTTATTGTCTCAAAGACTATATTGCAAGTCAAATAAGGGGAAGTTATCCAGTTTTATGTGGTTTTTAAGGATCTTTGGTCAGCTTTGTATGCTACGGATTTTTGTCAATGATTTTTGTCTAACATTTGCCAGAACCTTTTCCTCTGAAACATGAGTTACTTCTCTTTCTTCATGTTGGGCTTTCTGTTTTAGATCCAGTATGATATTGCCAGGGTTAAACAGAAGATGAAAGAATTAGCCAGTCTTCATGATAAACATCTAAACAGACCCACACTGGATGACAGCAGCGAAGAAGAACGGGCAATAGAAATAACAACCCAGGAGATCACACAGGTACAGGCTGATTCCAGCCCTAAACCTCCAGTCTGACACTTGATTAGTGCATTAGGATGAAGCAGTGGTTTGCTTTGAGGAAAGCATTTCTTTTGGAAGCAGTATTAGGGTGAGAAGTCCTGGGCTCTGGGCTCAGGGCTGCACTCACTGTCTGGGTGGACTTCCCAACGAGTCATTAACCTCCCTGTTCTTTTACTTGCTTGTTGGCTTTTCTGCTTGGAATAGGATTAATCAGATCAAATTGACAGATATTTCAGAGAAATGTAGATATCTATTCTAAGCCTTGCAGTCCAAGCAACTATAACAAAGCAAATGCCTCTGTTGAGAAGTAGTTGTGTTACTCTGCTACCTTGTTAACTTGGTTTGGTCATTTGTGTTCTGCTTCCCTATCTCTCTAAATATCACACAGGGCAATAAAAATTAACTTTAAAAATCCAGAAATCAAAATACTAGCCTTCAGTTTGGAACTTCCACAGTGTTTCAAGTGTGTGCTGCTGTGTGTGCCTTTCCCAATGGAATTGTCCTCTCAGTTGTTCCACAGATGCCAGCGAGCAGTGCAGGTGCTGCAGAGCAGGTCCCGCAGCTGTACGGAACAAGAAGCTCGTGTCCTCAGGAATGTAGTGTCTTCCTTAGCACAGTCCCTTCAGGACCTGTCCACCAACTTTAGGCATGCACAGTCTGACTATCTCAAACGTAAGCATGAGGGATACACGGGCACCTTCTGTGCAAACCAGTGCTTGGGCTGTGCTTCGCTTCTAGGCTGGGAAAACTGGGGCACAGAAGGGTTAAGTGATGCACACAGGACTAGCCAGAGGTTAGAATCTGAGAGTTCCTGGTTCACAGCCCGTGTTCAAACTGCTTTGTTCTACTTCTCTGTAGTATTGCTAAAGGAGAAATGCCATAGTTAAGTATATCAACAAAAAACAGTGTATTTCAGCCATCCACATTTTGACTGCATCTTTGTTTCTCTAATTGTGGTCTGCAAAGCTGCAGCCATTGCTCTTCAGTCATGAAAGCTGCTGAAGATGGCAGGAGGTGAGGGACAGAACTTCAAGAGTGGTAAATTGAAGTTCTGCATCCATAAACAGATTGGAAGTGGAATAGCTGCTGTTTAAAACTCTAAAATGTTGTGCAATTCTATTTTAAGCTAAGTCAGATTGTTTTAATCTTGGAAGAAACCCACAAAAACTTGATCCTCAAATTTAATGCTGATGTTTCTTCCTCTTGTGGTGTAAATGGCACAGGTAGAACTGAAGATCACAGTTCAGACAGGGGATGCTCCTGAGAGCATTTGGTACAAAATAGCCTAGAGTGATCACACTTTAAGGCTCTTAACTTACCTAATTTTTTTAAATTCATGGAACACAATGATTTCAAAATCACTGATTTAATCAGTCTTGCAAGTCTGGTTGAATTTGTTATGCTTTGTTAAGTAGTAAGCCTGTATGACAGTTAAAATTTAGATACTGTTATTTATGTCATTTATTAGCCAGATTTTCTCTCTTGTGCTTTTCTATCTGGTGCTTCAGACTTTACTCTTATTCAGATTTTAGTGTGCATAAACACTATGCTCAAACATAGATTGTCTTTTACAGGCATGAAGAATAGAGAAGAAAGGTCCAAACACTTCTTTGACACCTCAGTCCCACTGATGGATGATGGGGAGGATGATACACTTTATGACAGAGTAAGTTGTTAATACACAAAGAACCTTTAATGTCCCTTTAATTTTAGTGTGCAGTAAGAGTGATGGGGAAAGGACAATGTTCAGTTGTGATTGGGAGACAAAAACTGGAAGGTGTCTGTAGTTAATAAAAAATACCAGAATTGCTGCTGTCTTTACACTTTGGCATTATGGGAGTTTGTCCTGCTTGATTAATCAGCAGATACTCTCTAACTCTGGACACTTGCATGTATTGATTTTGTACACCAACAAAAATACTGTTTTCAGACAAATCTTATTCTAAAATCGTGTTTGTGTGTTTGGGCAGGATGCAAGATGTGCATTTTCTCTTCTCAAGCTATAAATAGCTGTGCAAGTTATTTTAGTGACCCTGAAAATCTTAAAATACACAGCTTTTTTTTCTTAGATTCTTGTCTACTAAGGAAATTCTGAAAGGATTATTAAATCATAAAATCTTGTAATCCTTACCATTATTTCCAGTGTTTTCATGCTGTTAATATTAGTTCAACTCCTCCCTCTTGTGTTTTACAGGGTTTTACAGATGACCAGCTGGCATTGGTGGAGCAGAACACACTAATGGTGGAGGAGCGGGAACGAGAGATCCGTCAGATTGTACAGTCCATCTCCGATCTCAATGAAATATTTAGGGACCTGGGAGCAATGATAGTAGAACAGGTACATTGGCATCACTGTTGGTAAGAAGTAGAGGATTCCAGGTGGTGTTAAGACTTCCAGACTCCTCCTATTTTCACGTGCATCTCACTCTTCAGCCTAAGACTGAAATCTGCCTGAAGGTGAAATAATGAAAATAAATAAAAATTCAACTGGTTATGTGTTAGACTAAAAAATAATAATAAAACAAAAAGATCATAAAAAGCTGAAGTTCTGATGGTTATTTCTCCCAGAGGTTCAGTTCATGTTAAATGTGTTAGCCAAAAGCTCCTGGCCTGGAAGTCTGATTAGGGATGTGATGTGGGGTGGGGACAGAGCTGCCACCAGGCATTGAGCAAGGAGATTGTTTAGTGAGTCCCAACTAGTTCTTCTGTAGAAGTTCATTGCTTGCATAGTTCATGAGCTGTTCACTGGGAGTGTTGTTAACTACTCTGCTGTTTATAATAATAATAATTGCTTTATGAAGTTCATTTAAGTTCAATTCACTGCTTGTTTTCTCCTTTTTATTTAGGGAACAGTTCTAGATAGAATTGACTATAATATTGAACAGTCTTGTATGAAAACTGAAGAGGGTCTAAAACAACTACATAAGGTAAGCTGATGGAATACTTAAGCTGTTTTGCATATCTGATAATCTTTTATAATTTAATAGCTATTCAGTCAGATTTCAGTTGGACATTGTCCCTTTTGTAAGTGATTGCTGTACAGTATAAAATGTCCAACTGTACTGCAGTGGGAGCTTTCCATGTAACTTCTGTTACTGTCGTGCTTGATGCCCAGTGTTCATTTCCTAAATGACTTTCTGGGCATCCAAGCAATGTGCTTTGATATTTATACTGCTGACCTGGTGGGACCTGTCTGCAATTCCCTCTATATTTGCAGAGCCAGGCACTTGGGAAATGGGACTGGTTACTGGGTGGATTTCAGTTTGAAAACATTATCTCAGTCGTGTGAGCAGCAAGAATAATTATTAATGTGTTCTCTCACCATCTGACACTAGTTAAATGTTAGGTCCAACCTTGTGCTTTAATATGGAGCTTTTACTATAAATACCTGTAAAGTTTTCATTGGCAGGATATCAGAGTTTTGTGGTCATTTTGTTTCATTGGCTTTTTTGTTTTGATTTGATTTTCTGGTAAGTTCTGACTTGTCAGCTCAGTTCAGTCCTTCCATTGCTGGAAATAAAGTAGAATAGAGATTTATGCAAAAGCCTTTTAAATAAAATATTCTCCTTTTGGAAACCTGGACATCTGATTACTATGCACTCAATTTCCCTCTGTGGTGGACTTGTAACATATGGACAGCAAAAAAAGTGCCATTTGAGGAAAAGCAAAATAAATTGGTTATAGGATTATTCTTGTTATACATAAAGGTAAATTGGACATCACTAAAACAAGGTGTTGACTGTGGGTGAACAAAGCTTAAAGTAATTGGAAGCAATTTGCACAGGCTGAACTGGAAATAAATGAACCGGGTGGAATCGATGCTGTTTCTAGTCTGGTGGTAGGGAATGAATTCTCAGCAAAGCCCTGGCTGGATTATGGATTTTTGATGAAATATATACCTGCTTTCAGGACAGCAGAGGAATTCTTTCATGGGAGATATACACACAGGTCTGACTGGGAGTATCAGAGCTACCTGGCTGTTTCTAATACCGGTGGTAGCTTTATTCTGATTTAATATCTCTAATGTATTTTTTTTCTGTTTTAATTGGTGTAATTATTATAAACTACCAAGACAGCACTTTCACAGGAATTGCATTAATTCACTGCAGAATTCTGGTGATATGAATCACTAGTTACCACTTCTTGCTTCACATGAAAATTGGAATCAGTTGTCAGGCATTGATACTTAAAGCTTAATTAAGTGAATAATCACAGTGGTTGCATGTTGCATAGTTTCAGGTCAAAAATTCCCCTTTAGTAGATCTGATAATTAATTACTTTCCAGGGACTGTAAAGGAGAAGAATTAATATACTTTTCCCTTTAAATTTTGAAGGTTTAACAATTAAAAAAAAAAAAAGTGAGCTTTGTTCCATTCAGCTTCCATTAGCAGACTTTCATTTGGCTTTTGGAGAGTTTTCTCCATGTTGTGCCCTTTTTAATTCCCCTGGGAAAAAGAGGGAAGGGATGAGAAAATGTAGGTAGAAGAAAGAAGGGATGAAGCAGAAAACTGAGAGCCAAATCAAAAAGAAAGCTTTCTGATCTAATTGAAACTGAATGAAAATGCACAGCTGGATGAGGTACAACAAAAATGCTTATTCAAAAATGAAGTTTTGTTATGAATTTTAATGTCCTTCAAATATAAGACAGGAATCTTCTCTCAGAGTGAGTCTGCTCTTTAACAGGGGTGGACGTGACTTCAGTGCAGGCTTTATTCACTGCAGGCTGTGGTGCAGATCAGAGTTATTTGGTGGGAATTGCTTGCAATAAACATTGTATGAAATGCCAGGTGACCAAATAACCCTCTGAAACACACATATTTCACTTACAGCAAACAAGAAATCTAAGCATTAACTCCTTCTTTTCTGTGTTACAGGCAGAGCAATATCAAAAGAAGAACCGGAAGATGCTCGTTATTTTAATTTTGTTTGTTATAGTAATTGTCCTTATTGTTGTTCTTATTGGTGTAAAGTCACACTAGGTTTCACTTCATTTTCTCATTTTTGGAGTTTCTGTGAACTTTTTTCCCAATGTGAATGGATGGACCTGCACTCCAGAAAGCTGCCTTTGAATGTACGAGCCCTTGTGGTGCAACGTCTGTGCAATGTTTCTGTAGAATTCTTCAAAGTACAAGTTTGGTGATCTGTGAGGTGTTTGTAAGGATTACATGGAAAAATTTCAGGAAATTTGATGCTCCCACACAGAAAATTTGGCGCTCTCTGCAGAGGTATTTGGAAAACACAGTACTTAAAAGTAATTAAAAATTGAAGTTTACCAGTGAGTACAGTAATTAGTGTGTTACTGTGAACAAAAATGTGTTGTCTTCTCTATTCTTATGTCATAATTGTTACAGGCTTCAAATATAAACCATGTTACTGAGTCAGTGGGACTAGATATCAAAAACTGATCTAGATGTAAAATACGTTGAGGCACAAAGTCGTTTGATTTGATCCCCTTTCCTCCAGACTCAGCACTCCAAAGAACTGGATAGACAGCTAAAACAGAAAGCTTTTAGCCACCAGACCGTAATCCAAGCCCTGTGATCTTAATTTAGATACTGCCCCATTACTAAGAATCAGTGGTACTTGATCTTGTAAATAACAAGATGTAATCGCTGGCATAATTGAACATGTTTAGTTAATTAAAAAATTTTCTAAGCTTGAGTAATCATGGGAACGATTTTCCTCACTGGAATGATCATGCATTTTTTCATGCATCGTTTTTTTTCTTTAGTTTAAAGTACAGACATGACATTAAAGCAGTGGTGAAGTTAAACTGAAAAAAATGGAGTAGAAACCCAAAAAGAGAATCTCTCTGGCCTGCTGTAGTGAGTCTCAGGTGTTTCAAACTTTACTTGTTGTATAAGCTGTTTATTTTACAGTGCATTTGTGTAAGAAGTGACTTCACTGCAGTAAATACTACATCCATTTTCCCTGACAGAAGATTCTCTTTCAAATGTCTGCCTGGAAGAGGACATGTTTATGGTCTTTTGCTGACCAGGAGAGATGTCATGCAAGCAACATATTCCAAGGCCTTCAGTGTAGAATCTGGGGGTTCTCTTCACTAGTTTTTTCAGTGGAAAACTTTGCTGCAGGCCATACAACAGAAATTAGGGCAGTGTATAAGTAATAGAACACTCCTGATTTAATTCAGGCCTGAAGTGGCGTGCAATTGTAGTGGCCTTGCCTTAATATTTTTAATATGGCTTTTTTATATTTTATTTTTTGCCCAAAGGGACTGTAACTTCCTTCATTTTCTGACAGATAATAATGCTCCCCATAAACTTGCAGAGATGCTCCACGCCCTTGAAGTGCAGTTTCATAACACTATGATACTGAAGTTGCATACATTGCCTGCCCTGAGTTTCTTTGCTGTGTACTAAGGAGGACTTGAGACGTGGCTTTAAACTGACCATGGTCAGGAATGGACCTGAAAGCAAAGACTGCGAAGACATGAAAGCCCTAGTTTTTCATGGGGCTTATGAAAAGCTTTGCACCACTCTTGTTACCTCTAGAGAAAGGGGATGTTGGACCACCAAAACTGCCAGTTCAAACTCTTCATTAAATTCCCAAGGTAAATTGGTAAAAGAAAGAATGAGGCTTGTAGCTGGGTGTGCAGCTCCCCTGTTCTGGTGATAGATCTTTTCAATGATCGTGAGTAAAACTACTGTCTCCCTCGTGCTGTCTGCATCAGCTGGTGTGAAGCAGCATATTGCTATAATTTAATATTCTGTATTTGCAACTTTCTCTCTAACATGAGATCGTGTTATTTATTTCTGTCTTGACCGGTGCTTTTGACATTTTATCATGGCAAATGAATTCAAAGAAGTAATAAAACACTTCCAACCTAATTGGGCAATTATTTATTTTTTTTTTAAAAATATAGACTGAAATATACTTTTGTGATGTTCATGCATTTCTGTTCTTCATAATTCAATGAAAGTGACAGTGACATGAAATATTTTAAATTAACTTTCTGTAGCACAAGGTAATTTGCATTGTCATTTCCCATGAGTTATGTCCATGATATCTGAACTCCAGGAGTAACTGGCTGCCTATTTCCTATCCAAATTCTGTGCAAGGAAATGCGTTTTTAATATGTATCAAACGAGGTTAAACTCAAATGTCAAGTGTCCCATGTAACTTGAGCTGGAATTTATTGAAGCTGATTATATTTTGGAAGAAAACCCACAACAGGCTTCTAAACCATTGCAGGTGTGTAGCTTGTTCTGAGTCAGTCTGGTAACTATCAGCAGCTCGATCCAACCCTTGTGCTGTGCTTTGTGGGAATACCTCCTTGTGGCCTCCTGAAGAAGGGGTGCTGTCTGTGCCTTTGGGCAGGGGAAGCCCAAAAAAGCCACAGCAGCTGCTGCCTCCTCAGGTGCTCCTGGAGCAAGAGCTGCCTGAACCTCTGGGTGTGCTTCTGTGCAGCCCTGTGTGTGTCCAGCCCTCCGTGTGCTGCTGCAAACCTGCTGCCCTCTCTCCTGCAGGTTGGGGCCCCTTCCTGGTTGCTGGATCCTTCTCAGCTTGTGTGGAAGCTCAGATTCCTTGCCAAGGAACAGAACAGCATTGCTAGACCATCTCCCAAGGCTCCGTGGCTCCTCACCTGGTGGAAATGGCCTCCAAAGCTCTTGGCTTGTACAGAATTTCTCCATTAAAATGCATGTAAGCGTGCAAAAAATGATCTGCTCCTGTTAACAGACACATGAAAAGGGCAATATTCAAAGCACTGTTATAGTACATTTATTCCTTCTGCAAGTTTTCTCTAGAAACAAAAGTAAAATGGAAGAATTGGTTTCTTGCTTGGGGATTTTTGGGATGTGCTAAAAATTTGAATGACTATAACTGATGAGGTGTTTATTGAGACTGCCTAGATTGTATTGATTTAAGATTTGCTTTTCTGAACCACTTAATAGAGTCTTAACTCCTTTGCTTAAGTGTTTGGAAACTGCTTTTGGTACAGCATTGCAAAATGTAAGTTCTTGGGTGGGTGACAGTGAAATGATTTTGTGGTGGGGGGTAAGAATATATTTACTATTAAAAAACCCCGAACCCTACAGCCTTCTTGAATAAAATCCATTAAAACAGGGAATTCATGATGATCTTGCATATTAATTACGATCTTTGGAATGCATCGATCTTGAAGTGTTTGCTGTGTGTGCTGTCATTCCTATCCCCTGCTCTGGCCAGATGTTTTGGGGTAACAGTGAACCCTTGCCCAGTGTATGTTCTGTGGCTAGGGAGGACCTGGAGCTTGTTTATGGAGTTGGGTCTGTGAGGATGCACAAAGTCCCTGGTGACAGATGTCCCTACAGCTCTTATTCAGCATCATTTTAAGTGCATCAGGCAATAAACTTTCCATAATGTCCCTTCGGAGCCCGAGCAAGACCTTACTGTAAGGAAGGGTTTTTTCCTGGAATTCAGCCTAGTGTTTTGGCTTTGGTGTTTTTTTTCTTTTGAGATTATTTTCATTCTATGCATCAGGTTTCACTATCCCAGCACGAGTGGAAGTGCCCTCCCTTTGTGCTCCTGGGCCGTCCCTGTCCCTCCTGGCTGGGGATGGAACAGGATCGGGATCTCGGGGAGGTCCCCCTGGTGCCCTGTGATACCTGTCTGCTCACCGAGCGCTCACGGGAGGCTTCTTGGCAGACAGAAATAGGACAGAATAAAACCCGTATTAACTAAACCCAAGCATTTAAACCCTGTGATACCTGTCTGCTCACCGAGCACTCACAGGAGGCGCTTGGCAGATGGAAACAGGACAGAATAAAACCCGCATTAACTAATCCCAAGCACTTCAGTTGACCGCGCAGCATGGTGTGGGGCCCTCTGGCAGCGCCCCTGTCCCCATGTCCCTCTGTCCCCGTGTCCCCCTGTCCTCTGCCCTGTGTCCCTCTGTCCCCCCATCCCTGTCCCGCTGTCCCCATGTCCTCGTGTCCCTCTGTCCCTGTGCCCCTATGTCTCCTTGTCCCGCTGTCTCCCTGTCCCCGTGTCCCTCTGTCCCTGTGCCTCCTGCCCAGTGTCCCCATGCCCCCTGTCCCTCTGTCCCTGTCCCGCTGTCCCGTCTCTCCTGTGACCCGGCCCGTCCCCGCCCCGCAGTTCCGTGTCCATGCCCATATCCCCTGTCCATGCCCATGTCCCATGTCCCCGTCCCGCCCGTGTCCCGCCCGTGTCCGTGTCCCCGTCCCTGCCCATGTCCCCTGTCCCCGTGTCCCGCCCGTGTCCCGCCCGTGTCCGGGGCGGGGCGGCGCGGCCGTGCCGGGCAGGAAGATGGCGAACGTGCAGCTGCAGTTCCAGGCCAGCGCGGGCGAGGCGGACCCGCAGAGCCGCCCGCTGCTCGTGCTGGGCCAGCTGCACAACCTGCACCGCCTGCCCTGGGCGCACCTGCGGGGGAAGCTGCAGCCGCGGGTCACCGAGGAGGTGAGCCCGGGCCTGAGAAGCCAGGGCGGGTGGCTCCAGGGGTGCCCCGAGTCCCCGGGGACGGGACCGGAGATGTGCCTTTGCTTAATGCATGTCCCCGACTGCTTTCCCTTGGGAATGGCCCCAGGTGTGCCTTTGCCCCGGGGATCGGCCCCAAGGGCCATCCTGAAGCCCTGGGAATGGTTCTTTATCCCAGGGATGGGCCCTGAGGCCTTGGGCATGGGCTTTTAGCCGTGGGACAGCTCCAGCAGCATCCTCCTGCCGCTCCCTCTCCAGCAGAGCCTCTCACTGGCACGGGCCGTGCCTCTCCTGGAGCCGGTATCTCTCAAATTCTCAAACTAAATCCCTGGTTTACACCCTGTTCCACCTGGCTTGTGGGGTTTGGCTCTCAGGGGCTCTGCACCGTGATCGCGCTGCTGCTTTGGTCCCTCCCAGCTCCAGCAGCCCCTGCTCCCCCTCTGCCATCCCTTTTCCTTATAATTTTCCTTCCAGTTCTGCAGCCTTTCACTTTCCCCCAGCTCAGTTTTCTGTTTAAGCCCAGTAACTGCTCTTCAGCTTTCTTGTAGGTTATTGCCATGCTGGAGCATGGAGCCATCTGTGTTTTCAGTAAGCCCCTCATCAGGCACAGGAATCCCCCCCCAGCCTGGGTTTGCATCAGGCTGCCTGAGCTGCCACCTTGAGCTCTCCCAGAGCTCTTTGGGCTTTGAATACACAAAGTTTTTTGGCCTTTTAGGTGCCGTTTCCTCTGTTTTATTATTAATGCACGTTAATTATTGCTCTTCTGGATTTTGATCTGTGTAAATCCCTCTTAAAAGATACTTGTAAGGTTCCTTTCTTCTCCCCATGTTGCACGTGACCTGCTTGTGTGAAAGTTGGGAGCATGATGAAGGGCAGCCCAGTGCGTGTTTGTGCCCAAGAGGCAAATGGAATTGGAAAGCTTATTTTTTTTTTTACGGATCTTCAATTGGACTGGACCTGCCCTGCCTATCAATAATACATGACCTGGGCTTTCTGCACTGAAACTCTGCTAATTGGCTAATTAAAAAGTGAAACGTGCAGAAGGAGCCAGCACTTTGCTCACCAGAGACACTCTCTGCAGCAGCACCAGGGCTGAGCATGTGCTAATGTGATGGATAAAGCTGAGCCGGGGCTGAAGAAAGCTCTGGGGGGTCTCGGGAGCGGAAAGGGGGATTCTCTAACCAGCCTTCTCGCTCTTGGCTTCTCTTTGTGTCTTGCCTTGCTGATGTAGCTTCTTTTTTTAATATTTCTTTTTTTTCCCACTATTTCCCTTCTAAAAGGGAATCAGGGCTGGAGGTTTCTAACAGATGAGCTGCTCCGGGCCTGGACTCATGCTTCTTACCTGCGCTCAGTACTGTGCTGCTCCACATTAACATTTCCACAAGTAGTGTTTTGCAGGGATTCTTGTCACACACCACTCATCCCATGGAGAACACCCATGCCAGGGATGAAAAGCAAGGAGAGAAATGTGGGGAAGCCCCATAGGTTTTCTTTTTCAGAATGTGACACGCTCCCTTCAGGAGCAGACTGGGGCTGTGACATGTGCTGGGATCTTTGTGTTTCTGTTACTTCCAGATCGTGGACACCTTCTTAATTGGTCGCTTCATCCTCCTGGCTGTGATGAGCCTGGTCTTCCTTGGGTGCTTATTCCTGCTCCTGATTTACCACCTCATGGAGCCTGTGTATGCCAAGCCGCTTCACAGCAGCTAGAGACAGTAATCCCTGCAAAGAGGAAATACCAATTTCATGGGAATAAACCAGGCAGGGAGAGCTGGAGACTGTTCTGGAGGTGACCATGATGATTTTTCCAAGCTCAGGAAGCACTGGCAAAGCAAGTGGAGTCACTTGCACCCAGCACTGCAGCTTTCACTCCTAAAAGCAAAGTTTGGGCTGGACACAAGCCCCTTCCTCCCCAGGATATTCAAGCCTCTGCACCTGCAAAGGCATTTGAACCCGTCTCCTTGTTTACATGCGAGCTGAGATCCAGGCACCTGGTGCTGCACCCGATTCAGGGAATTGCACCGAACCGAGATGGTTTGTTACTGTTACGCATTGAAGATAGCTTGTTACTACTCTTTTTTCACCTTAGCTTAATAAAGCTCTTTGAGAAACCACTGATTGGACCTTTGTTTATTCTCCAGGAATGTCACCTTTGGCCTCCCTGTGGTGATGGTGCCACTGAGAACCACCTTTTACTGGGACAGATGCCTTTTCCTGGGGCAGGCAAGGGGGTTTTTGGAAAAAGACCCAAGGAGACAAATGATCAGTGTGTGGTTGGGGATTGTTGGGAATGATCCCTTGGACTGGAAACCGGGAGCTTTGGAGTGGGAAAGGAACAACAGGCAAAATAATGCCAAAACCACATGGAAAGCTGCTCTTCCCAGGAGTGCAGAGGAAAGGCAGGTCTCACCTTCCTGCACTGAACAGTCCTGCTAGCCATGCAAAACCCCCTTGCTGATACCCAAGTCTGCCCTGGGTATGAAGGACCCCAAGGTGTCACCCTGCGTGGGACTGAAGGCTCGTGGTTGCTACTACCCTAAAGCTTCAAACCACTGCTCACTCTAGCACAGATCTTGCTGAAACTGCTGCTCAACTCCAATACCTTCCCTCTTGGGCGGGAAAATACACTATGTCTTGCAGCAGCAGCAAGGGGGTTGAATCCCATTTATCCTCCACTTTATTCAGGGAAGGTGGGGGCAAGTGAAGCCATCAGCTGGCAGATATCTGTGCTGAGATGAACCTGTTCACAGCAGCAGCATCGGCTGGGTGTCTGCACAGCAATTGCTGCTATGCGCCCTCCCTGGCTACAGTTTCTTGCATGAAATTTCAAAAGGCTTTGAAATTGCAGGAGAAAAATATTTTGGTGGCCTGGAGCATCCTATGACTGTTTCAGAGTAGGGAAGGAGCTTTTATGATCCCTACTGCATCAGGGATTGGTTCTCACAGGTGCCCAGGTCTCTGGGTGAGGTGTTGTATTATGGCTCATGTTTTCCAGCCCCAGAGGGATGGAGCTGCTCAGCCTTCCACAATTCAGCAGGCAACAGGTATCAGGTATAGCAGTGAGGTCAAAGCCAAGTGTGAGACAGCCCCAAGCAGTGGTCAGGGGCAACTTAGCCAAAAACTTCAGGGCAGAAACTTAGAATTTCAAATTTTTTTCCCATTTTAGAGATTTTTTTACTTTTCATTTTGAACTGAAGATGGTGAAAATTAAAGAACCAATGGGCTTCTTTCAGCCATGTCCTGACAGCTGTCAGTCACCAAATAGCACAGTCAGGACATAAAAGATTGATAAGCCTGAGCCAGCGGCCATAGAGATGATGCTTCCCCAGCAGGAAATGCCCCAGCACTCCAGAGCACTAACTCAGTCAGCTAAAAAATGTAAGTACATTCCCAAAAAAGGCAGAGGAGAGGCGTCTCTGCTTTCCAAACCAGAGAAACACTCGATCCTTCCTGTCCCGACACCTGTGTCCAAGGGAGCTGAACGATCGTGTTAAGGAACACGCTGAGGGTTTATGCAACACAAGCGCATTGGGGTCTCTTGGTGATTTTGAAGTTATGCCTGAAACAAAATTCATATTTAATTCATCTTCTTAATAACATTTATGAACACAGAGCTTGCCTGGCAGTTCACTGCAGCTCCATGCCTGCCATGTCATTATTCCTGTGCTTGTGGGATGGTCTGGGGAGCCTCAGTGAGGCCATGGCAGCATTTTGCCAGTGTTTGAGTTGGACAAATGGAGAGCAAACCACGGCAAAAGTACTGGGGCACTAAAAACTCAAATCTAAAAGCAGAAATGTAAACCTTCTTCCTATTTTGCAATGTAAATAAACCATGCTTTTTCCTCCCTTTAAAATGTTTGTGACTAAAATCTATCAAAAGGCTGACAGTGCAGGTGGTATTTTGGGGACAATGGAAAGCCATGCTGCAAGAGGGACGTGGTGGCTCCTGCTTAAGGAGGCCGTTTCAGCATTTTCCCTAAAATCCCATTAACTGAAGAAAGAGCCCCATGTGCTTTCACCCCCACCAAGATGTTACAAGTTCCATCCTCATCCTTCACCAGCCCTGGCAGTGGGGAATGACTGGCTGGATGAACTCAACATGGGCTCTCCATGTATTTATTTATTCTGGGCTGTTCTGCTCCTCTCCACACAGGGGCTTTCCAGACAGTTCCTGTTTATTTTTGGGAGAGGAAAAACTGCGTCAAAGAATTGGTATGAGTCGAAGCTGCTTTCCAACCAGCCTCAAAGGGTGATCTTTTTGCTGCTGTCCCAAACCTTCAGTTCCCAGAGGATAACCTCTTGTTTTAACATCCACTTCTGCCTAGAACCCTGATCCTTTTTCTTTAAACTAATGTGCAGTGAGAGGGTGAGTTTGGCTCTCAGTTGCTGATGAGGGTGTTGGGAGCTCAAGAGATGTGATAACCAAGGAGTCCTGCTCCAGCCCATATTGAGCAAAGGGTCCCAGCTTTGCTCTTGCAGGGTGGGAGCACCAGCTGTGCCATGTCCTGAGATGCCAGCTCTGTGCAGGCAAAAAATTGTGCTGAATCCCAAGGAGATAAACCTGTTGTGCCTAAAGGGCAAGTGCCAAAAGATTCTGCATGTGCCACGACAAGGACAGCCAGGCTGCTTTCAGGTCAGGTGGGAAAACAGCCCTTTCCCCCTCTAAATTCCCTGCCTGGCTACTCGTTAGAAACGAGTAGCTATGCCCCTGCACCGTGATGCATGCCCAGAGCCACCAGCCTGAAGGCTGAAGGCTCTCTCCCACCCGAGGCTGGGCGGGGAGGAATGCTAAAGCAGGGATGGAGAGAGCACGAGTGTCTGCAGGGGAAACTCCTCTCCTTGATTTAAGGTCCGTGAACGACGGCAATTCCTCGCTTCTCACGCTGTGCTCTGCCGGCACTTCATTACCCTCGCTGGAAAAGCTGCCCTCAGATTTCCACCTTGACTTTGCTGACTTCAGCTTCCCTGCTGTTGGATCCTGCTTTGCCTTTGGCTGCTAATTAAAAAGCCCTTCAGCCTTTGTCGGCTGCTCCTTGCATAGGTAATCACGGACTATGCCCCAGCCAACCTCTTCACCTTCCCATCAGCTCGGCGGACCAGCAGCATTCCTCCAAAATACGTGCAACCTCTTCCCAATCCACCTCCCGGTGAACGGTATCACCGTGGTGAGGGACTGCGAGGCCACACATGGAAAAACCCAAACTCTGCATTTACCAAACTTAAAGAGCCCATTTCAGGTGGGACAGTGGGGGTTGTGCGTCCGTGCTCTCCGGGCTGGCAGAGCCCCTCACTGCAATGGGATGACCAAGGGGCTCATGGCGGAGGGAAAAGCAGTGGCCCCTTCTCTGTCAGAGAAGGAATGAGGTAAGGTGAGCCTTCCAGACAGCTCCCAGAGGAGCTCTGCTCCATTTAAATAGTTCTTTGGCTGAGGCAAACCCAGGGGATCCCCCCTGCGCCTTCCTGCCCATGCCTCAATCCCAAATCTCAGCAAGATCTGGGATTTTCTTTGGCATTTGTCTCTTTAAGTTCAAAACTGCTATGGGCCATGTGCCCTTTCTTCTCACTCCCAGCAGCACAGCCAAGGCTGCACAGACTTTCCAAACATGAGTGGGACATAGCCCAGACCTAAATTTGTCCTGGAAAAACTATGATCAGCTGAAAGAACAGGAGGGCAGAGCGGGGGCAAACAAAAAAGGAAGAAAGGGAGAAAGCACCCGTGTGTGTCAGCACTTGTGGGGATTTTAGCTTGAAAATGTATTTCGAGCCCCCCCTCCCCCCACCCCGCCCCAGCTCCCCGACAGAGGGATGGTAATTAAGCAACTTGAAAGCTCCATCACACATGCACTGAAAGAGCAGTTCTCAGCCCACTGTGTGGCACTGCTGCTGGCAGCACCGTGGGTCCTTGTGCCCTCTGAAGGCCACATCTGCCATGAGCCACATGGCCTGAGGACACTGCAGTGTCAGCCTTTTGGCTCTGCTGAGGACAAACACTGTTATGACCTCTCCCTACAGCTCCATCAGGATTTGCCCGGGGATGGGGGTTGATATTTTCCTGGGGAAAAGGGCAATTGTTGATTTTGCTTTTCTCTGCCTGCCACATCATTTTTCCTGCTTTTTCTCCTAGGCAACCAGTGAGTTTTCAAGCCCCACTGAGCATCTCTGATCAGTGTGAGAGGACCAAAGGCCACCTCAAACCTGCAGCTGCAATGCTCCAAGTTGCCTGTCCCCCTGTGCTGCTCCATCACCTTCAGGGGTTTACAGGGACCCAATCCAACAGGCCAGCAAGTCTTGTCCTTTTTCTTTTTCCCCCCTTTTCTTCCCCTTCACTGATGAAATCAGCACTCCATAAAATCACATCAGGCCCAGATGTTTTCTCCTCGGGTTAAAATCCACAAAGGTGAAGTCAGTTAGAGTTCAGATTTATACCAGGCATAGATGCAATTGGAGCTTGCCTGGGCGTGATCCCTGGATGGTGAGCAGGCTGGAAACACAACCCATGGCTTCTGGATGCCCCATGCACCCCAGCTTCTCACACATCAGATTTGAGGCCCCCAGGAGGGCACAGCTGGCTGCACAGCTGGCCCTGGCCTTAGTCAAGTGACACTGTGGGGATCTCTGAGCCCAATCCCTGCCTGGGGACCCCATATTGCTGGCAGCCAGCAGCACCAGCTTAACCTCCTCAGGCCCCTCCTAATTAGGAGGTGTCTAATGAAGATCATCAGCTGCCCATCCTGCACTGAGAGTGGCCACAGTGTGCAAGTGGCTGTTTGCTGTAGTGTGGGGGTTGATGCATGTTCTTTTGGGGTTAAATGGCATGATTTAGGAATCATAATAATCAGGAAAAAGACTGAGTTCTTTTTTCAGTGGGATGACTTGAGGAGTAAACTTAGCTTAATTTGGGCTCAGCCCAGGTATGTTCCCTATGTGGAATAAGCAGTGCTTTGTTTGTGAGGCAGTGCCTAAAGTGATTTGGCATCATCCTCCTGATTCAGGTCCTGAAATACCAAGTGTCAGGATGGGGCAGGCTCACAAACAAGAGATTGCATGTGGAGAAAATAAAAAGAGGGGCACAATCACCACCCCAAGTATAGGAAGACCTGGCCAAGCCCCTCCAGTACATGGCACAGATTGGCCACAGAATTTTTGCATGTTTTTATTAATAAAACAGCTGACGGTGAAGAATTGACCCAGAAAACCAGCTGGCCAGGGCCGTTGGACGGCTCCTCACCGTTGCCTCTGTCAGAAGCTGACCCTCGGTGCTGGTGAGCCCACGGGGCTGTGCCTGAGGCTGTGCCTCGACTCTGCCAGGACACCAGCACTTCCGATGTGCCCCAGCTTCTCTCCTCCCTCTGGGCTTGAGGCAGCTCACAGGGGGCATGTCAAAATTCCTTAAACCTATGAGGAGAGAAGCGAGCAGCTGAGTGTGGTGGGCATCAATCTGCAGGCACTGCAGATCTGCCAGAGAGATGGAAAGGGAACGCAGCTCTGCTGGGAAAGCCCAGCCCTATCTGCACCACAAAGAGAAGCAGGTGCAAGAAGGAGATGCAGCCACCATTTTGTCTCTGGCCAAAACTCAAATGTCCTCCAAAAAAGCACAGTGTTTGCGTTTCCTCTGTGCAAGCTGCTCCAGAGACAAGGCGCTCCCTAAAGCCCTCAAGATGTTGCAGAGTTTCCACAAACTGAGCTAGCTGTTTCCCCCAGCAGAAACCAGCTGGAATTTTGTGCTAACAGGGACACTGCCGACCCATCCAGGAAAGTCCTCATCCCAACCAGCCCTGGCACGAGAGAATGGAGTCTGACAGCCCTCCACCGGCAGCCAAAGGAGATTCGGGCCGCACTTACCACAGCGCGAGGCCCAGACTATTGGTCTTTCACCTGCAAACACAAGACATAAAGGACCAAACATTCACAGGGGGTCCAGGCTCTGGCATCCCCACTGCTGGGACTGGCTGCAGTCCTTTCCCTCTTGGTGTCACAGGGGATGTCGGTGGCAATTGTAGCCAAGTCAGTGCTGATTTGGAGATTATTTATACCCTGGCTGCAGTGATTTGGCTGCAGTGATTAGCAAGCCCAGACTGTGTGGAATCAAGCTCAGTAGCACAGGTGGGTAAAGCCTATAAATTCAGCTGTTTCAAGTGCATTAATCAATGCCAATCAATCAGGCATCTGGGCCAACATCTCATAAGTCAGCTGGAGACAAAGATGTGCTGCCCACCTGCCCCCTGCACTCTCTTCCCCAGACATTGTGATTTGATCCTTTGATTCCCAAATCTTGATCTTAGCCCTTAAATGATCAGGGGAGTGGCTGTTTCTTGGCTGAGCCTGCCAAGTGGAATTCAGAATCAGGATGAATCAGTCTTGTGTTTGCATTTAATCCTCAGGGCTCAAAAGGCGATACTTACACCGAGCTACTTCCCATCCATCACTGACTCTGTTAGCTGCACACTAGAGCTACAAAGACACAAGGACGGTGTGTTTAGCACCCCAATATTTTTGTGGGCTGCAGATGGTTAAAATCCCCCAGGTGCTACCCTAGCTTGAGGTGGAAATGTCTCTGTGGCCACAGGAGCGAGACATCGGGCAGACAACCTTGCAAAGCCTGACTCGATGCCCACGCAGAGATGCAGCAATGACAGCAAGGGCTAACAAACATCTTTCTGGAGCAGCAACAACACCATGTTTTGGCATCATGGGACCGGAGGCCACCCTGGGGTGGTACGTACGTACCCTCTCTTCCTTGCCATGTAGCCACACCAGCCACGGACCTCTTTGACCACCACACGAGCAAGGAGCTGCAAGAGGAAAGGTGAAGGATCACTGTGAGGCCAATGGCTCTGCAGCTGTCAGCCTTGGCCTGAGTGTTTCCATCATCAGGAGTTCAATTCTATGGCTCTTTCTTAGCAAAGATCATATGAACTAAAACCATGTGAGGAGAAGGTTGTTGGGAAAAGCAAAGTGAAAGAAGGCAGAGGTTTGGAGTTGACACAGGCCTTTGCAATTTGCCCTGTGCCTGGCTGTCTCCTGAGGACCATCCCTGCCCTCCACCAGCAAGCAGGCAGATTAAAGGGAGCCTGTGAATCCCCCAGGGTAGTTAAAACAGTCCTGTTGAGGAGGGACCTACCAAGCAAGCCAGGACATCGGCTGCTATCAACATGTAGAAGACGTTATTCCAGCCTGTGGGAGAGATGAGTCCTGCGAGCAATGGCCCCAGTGCGGCACCTGTGAGGGCACGTGAGCCACATTAGGAGATGCCCTGTTCACACCTGAGAGGGGACCAGGACCCCCAGCCATACACACCGACGGATCCTGTGCCATCAATGATGGCCGTGACAGTCGACAGGGCTTTGGCATTTCCTTTGAGAGATTCATGGGTTCCCTGTAAGGATGGAGGGATAAAACGTAAGGAGCAGAAGAAGCTTCGGGGTCCACAGATGGCAAGTCCCAGCGTGAGGCTGACATCCCAGGCAGCAATTTCCAGGTGTTGGATGCAGCCATGGACGGGAAGACCAAACTCAGACGCTGCCTGCAGCCAAACCATGGCAAAACCTGGATTGCCACCAGCCGACAGAAATTGCCAGGTGATTTCCCAGCAAATTTTTCCATTCTTGTGCTCAGAGGGAGATGCAGTGAGGCTGAAACACAGTCACACAGCCAAGGTGAAAAAGAATTAGGAAAAAAACCTGCATCTAAGGCAGGGTGTGGAGCACAGCACCAGGTGTGACAGCCCTGCCCTTCTCCATTAGGCTTCGGAGGCATTGGAAAAAAATGCAAAAATCACAGCAAAACATCCCTCTGGGAAGGAGGGAGCAGCCTTTGCATGTGCAAGGGTAGTGTGGCAGGGTCTGAGGTGCACCTCTTACCAAATCTGCTGATACTGCTGTCGTGATGAGTGCGTAGGGCCCGTTAACCAGAGCACCGCAGATGATCAGCATGGCTGCAGAGGTACCCGGGAAGAGATTAAATCTTTAGGTGCAGGGAGCAGCAGGATGTTGGATCCATTATTCCCTGCCCATGTGCGGACATCACTGTCCCATGTATCCATCTCCCGCACATCTCTGTTTTCCCATGAAGATTCCACCCAGCAGACAGTGAACACTCATCCAACCTCATCCACCCCTAAATTCCAGCCTGGGAGCCCAGCTCAAGAGGAGGAAAAAAGGCAGGTGAATCCACAGTCTCCCATCACTCCTTCAGTGATGGGAGCTGGCTGTGCCATGAAGTTCCTTACCTATTGATGTGCCAATGCCGTTCTGACCAACGTGGTTATACAGGAACAGCTGGAAGAGACAAAAGGTGAACCATTTATGGCTATTCCAGCTGTTTTCCCAAGTGATTTCCTTGCAGCAGCAGCACTCTGGGGATGGGATGGAGAATGTGGGGACCTGAATTATTGCCAGCACCAAGCACTAGTGGGGATGGGGGGCTGAGTGTACCCCTGACCTCCACATCCCACCGGCTGCCTGCCAAATGAAATACCTGGCAGCTGGCAAACTGAGGTGCTGCACGATTTATGTCTAGCGTAACATAGCCGGCCGCCTCCTGCCGGCTGCAGCCAGACAGTAATTTGCCCTGACGGTGCTATCTGGCCCATGGACGTGACACGGCCTGTCTGCTTCCCAGCATGTGCCAGCTCCTTCAGCGAGGAGAGGCTCCCATCCCAAAGCCAGCCAGGCTTGGATTACAGCTAATTAGCCATGTTTTTGTGGCAGCAAAGCCAAATGAGCTCTATGCAGGTGCTTGGAAAGGACATCCGGGCCAAGTTCCAGTGGAGCATGAGCATGGGCTTTTGGGATGAAAATCAAAGAGACAAAAGCTGCACTGGCTCAGTGGGACCCCCAAGGACTTGAGTATGGTTATGGCAGGATGGAGGAAAAAAAAAACTAAAGGGTTTTTTTAGTTATAAAGGTCTCTGCAATCCTCTCTGAGTCCCTAGAGCTGAATATCTTCCCCAGGAACATCTGGGCACGTGAATCAATCCCAGTTCTCATCTCAGCCAAGTGCGTGACCAGTTCATCCCGGGTTTGGGAAGAGGAAGACAGCCGTGACTCAAAGGAGCTGGAGGAAACCCTCGTGACATGGTTTTGTCCCCGTGTGACAGCTCACCATGGGAGCAGCGACAACCAGCATCACGCAGCACGTGGTGGCTCTGCCGCCAGTGTAGTCAGAGATGAGGCCAGCAAAGATTCCCCCTGCAAGGAGCCACAGGTATCAGTCACACCACCCCAAAGGCAAAACTTCACTCTGGCTTAGCTCTAAATCCAATGGGATGCTCTTTTATACCCCATCTTCTGACCAGGATGCCCTCAAGGTTAAATATATCAGAGTGAAGAACTTTGATTTATCCCTGCCATTTCCTCACTGCAGATGGTTTCTCAGCACCTCCATGCAACTCTGGTCTCCTCCATGCTTGCAAAATGTGTTATTTATCTAAGGAAAAGAAGTGCCTGAGGAAGTGAGACCTGAGGAAACGAGCTGTGATGGTCCCTTGGATGTCAAAATAAAATTGAAGGGTGTTTGCTGCCTGCTAAGTGCTACGAATGCTGAATAAATCTCACTGGGGAAAGAAATGGTATTGCTTGTGAAGGGGAGCAGCCAAGGCTGGTCAAGGCCAGGATTGTCCTTAAATCATTCCTGATCCACCCCCTCCACCCGGGTATGTGACGAACCTAAAATACCCCCAACATCAAAGAGGGTTGACAGGTCCCCAGCTTCTTTGGCGCCAAAATGAGCTGCAAGAGACAAGAGGGATGAGAAGATGCTCCCTTGCCAGGCTCGCTCCTGCCTTGCTGTCTCCAAAACTCACCGACGTTGACAATGTAGAGGGGCAGCCAGTACAGGAAGGTGTAGCTCACCAGCTTAGCAAAGAGCAGGCACAGGGAGAACTCCACTACACCCTGGGAAGGGAGGAGGGGACATCAGAGGAGCCTCCTTCTCTCAAACTCCTTAAGGTGGTGGGGTTTTCCCGAGTTTTCTGCCCTGTGAACACTTTATTGCTGCACTGAGGTGCCCTGGATTTGCTCTTTCCTCCATCCCACCACTCACAGGTATCCTGAGTGCCCCGAGGAAACTGATGGCTTCAGGCTCCTCAGCTGGTTCCTTGGGGCTGTTGGAGTGATCCACACTGCTCTGGCCTGAAAGGCTGAGTGGGCCCTCATTGGAGGTGACTGCTTCAGGATCCTTCTCGCTGGTGGTCACGCCTCCAGGGTCCTCATCAGAGGCCATCTAAAAGCAAGCCATAAGCCGGAGATATGGCTCTCCTGGCTGGAAGAGGCTGAAAAGTTGGATTAGCTTCTGGGACGTGACCCAAAGGATGCTCACAGCAGAATAGCAGTGACCATCCCCCATGACAACTGAACATTGCTCTAATTCCTGCCATTACAACCTGAAGCCCCAGTTGTTTCACTGTACCCTGAGTGACACCCAGCCCAGGACAAGCCCATTGGGAATCAGCACTACTCACATGATGCAGAGGTGGACTGCAGTCAACGTCCTCAGGATCTGCAGGGAGAAAGGATATCCCATGAGAGCCTGGACCAGCCCTGCTCCATCTGCTCTCCCTCCAACATCATATAGGCGCTGGGAACCCCCAGCGTGGGGTTCTTCTCTGGGTACCCTCTTCCCCGGTAAAATTCTGAAGGACTTCCCAAATGTTTCCTAGAAGGACAGGCTCAGGGAGGGGAATGACCAGCACAGGGGATGATCCTGCCTGGATGATCCCAAAGGACGCTGAGCATCCCCGTGGTGGTCAGATCCACATCACTGCCAGCCACAAGCTGGAAATAAGTATTTCAGATTGCCAAAAATGCTTGGAGATGGGCAAGGTGGAAAATTGTATGTGTTACACGGGTCGTCTGCTGTGCCTCGGATCACACTACTCACACTCCACAAGGAAGAAGAAGCAGATGATGCCCACAGCGGTGATGATGATGCCAGGCACGACGAAGGACAGGCCCCAGGCAGAGGAAACCCAGGCGCCAGCAATGAGCGACCCTAAGATGTTGCCGACAGAGGTGTGCGAGTTCCAGATGCCCATGATCAAACCTCTCCTGGTGGGGACACAGCCAGGGTCAGTGTCACTGGGGTGGCTGCTGCGGCCAACAGGGACCAGGACTGGGGTGGGACACGTTGGAAAAAACTCACTTGCCCTTCCCAAACCAGTTCCCGACACACGCCACGACAGCAGGCCAGCCGGTTGTCTGCACCAGCCCATTGCAGACCTGGCAAGAGATGGGTAGCATCACCCAGTAAGCACCGACTCCAGCCACAGAGCGCAGCCCCTGCACTGTCTAGGGCAAAGGGGCTCAAAATAGCCACTCCCATCCTAAAGCTGTTAAGAAAACACTTGGTTTGTTTGGATTTTTTCCCTGCTGGGGCAATCCTGGAACCATTTGCATCGTTTCCATGGCTAAACTGGGAGCGGCTGGTGTTGCCAAACCGGCTGCCCGCACTGCTCGGTGATGGGCACACCCGGTGGTTTCAACGCCCACACCACACCACAACCAGGTTTTGCGGGGAGTGGAAATGCTCAGCATTTCCCCACTCAGTAACTGGGCCACCCCAGTCTCTGAAGGTCACTGAAAAACTGGGATGAGGCCATAGTGCTAAAGCCTGGGCATCCCCTAGCATGACACACCTGCACAACAATGAAGTACCAGAGGACATGGATGTCCCAGAAGTAGCCGAGGCCAAAGAGTGCGGTGAAGAGTCCACTCAGCACCATCCCCCCTGACAGGTAGTAGCGCAGGGGGAGGCGCTCCCCAAAAATGCCACTACAGAGAGAGGGAAGAGAACAACAGGAACTGTCACAGGTGATGCCACCAATGTGCATTATCACACTGAATCAGTATCCAACTCCTGAGCAGATCCCCAGCTGCTTGCCTGTTAGCATAACCACATCCCGATGGAAACCAGTTTCCTGGCAGTCTGGTGCAAACTGGTGTGTGGAGGGAAAGGGGTGCAAAGGCCCTGAGTACCTGATAAACATCCCAATGGCGTAGGCCACCAGGAAGGCATTATCCAGGGCCCCAAAAAGCTCCTTGTAGTTGTCCCCATCTGGAAAACAAATATTAGGACCACCTCAGCCTGACCCACATCTTGTATCCCCTTCCCCATGACTGCTGGCTCGGACTTATCCCCCATTCCCAAAAGCCTCATCCTCATGGGCAGTTTCTGGGAGCATGGCTGGGTGCCATCAGAGCCGGGACCTGGTCTTGTCTTGCCCTGGATTTCACCACCCACTGCTGCCCTTCGGCCTGGGGGCATAGGGCAGACACTCACTGCTTAATTACCTCCGGGTGCCTAATGAATGGCCGTCCCCCTGCCAAACCCTGGCCATGACCCGGCTTTAGGACATGGAGGGAGCCCACCTCAGCTGCCAGAAGTGTAGGCTTTGGAGTACCTGGGGTGGCTCATCCTTACCAAAAGGTGCCCAGCTGCACCATGTGCTGCTGTTTGAGTCATTGTGGGGGTTTGGGCCCAAGGCTGAGCAGTTGGGGTGCAGCTGGCTCTGCAGGAAGAGAGAAGGAGTGAAATTGCGGTGCTGTCAGCACCCCACAGTCCCATGTCCCCCCTCCAGGTCCTCTGTTCCCACAGCTGGGGTGAGGCTGAAGATCACCTTGACAATGCTGATGGGTTTTCGGGAGAGGTGGTAGCTGGTGTAGCAGAGGAAGGTCAGCACCAATGTCAGTCCCCGATAGCTGTGGGAGGAAGAGAGCGGAGAGGTCAGGGTTGGAGGGACAGGGACGGGGACAGGGATGCACCCAATGGGACTCTTCTGCCAGACTGGTGACCTCAACCAGCTCAGCTGAGTCAGCTGGGAGGTGACCAACCCTGCCAAAATAGCCCAGGATGCGGCTGAAAAAGATAGCTGAGTTTTGTCGAGAGCACAAATCAGTGTTTCCCCCTCCTCGAGCAGCCGTCCCAGCAAACCACGGGATGAGCAATTGCCTTCCTGGTGTCACGGGTGGAAACTGGGCTGCTTCATCATCACTGCCAGGGTTAATTAAAGACAAGCTGGAAAAAAAAGCTGGGGGTAGGATGCCCTAAGCAATACCCTTTCCTCCACCTCATAGCCACTTCATGCTTCTTGCTAGGATTAAATGCAGGGAAATGAGGGAAAAGGGGGTCTGTGCTCAGCGATGGAGATGCTGCTCCCACCAAAGCTGATGGATAAAGCCTGGAGAATCCCAGACGAGATCCAGCACTCTCTGGAGCAGGATGAATACCTTCAAAGAGACTGTCCTGTATTCAGGGAGGGTTTTATTACAGCACAAAGAATGCAAGTGGTCAGGGGCAGCTGCAGCACCTCGACATGTCACAAGGTTGTTCCAAGTTTAGAAAAAAAGCCCTCTTTTAGTGGTTTTGGCCCATCCTGCTCCTCTTCACAGTTTCACTTCTCCCTGGAGCTGCAGCAATGACTGGCACATTGGAGATCCAGGGCAGCTCCCTGCACCAGAGTGCTGGCTCCAAGGCTGCACTGTGGCTGAAAAACTGTTGCTTCCCAAAAAATGAATAAACCCCCCAAAATCATAGAGAGTTACAATCAAATGATCCGAGGAAAGCAGAGGCCACAGTCAGGAAGGGGAAGAGAAACTTCACATGCAGTGCCTGGCTGGGCCCAACACTTGGGTGTTGCTTATTTTCTTTTTACCCCATGTGTTCTGGCAAGAAAAATTCCAGCTGATGGAAAAGCAGGGGGAGTGTTTGGCAATAGGCTTCCAAAAAATCAAAGTATTAATTTAAATTAAATGGGCAGTAGGCCCATCACCTCTCCAAAAGGGAGGGCAGCCAGCAAGGTTGTGTTGCATGTTGGCTACATCCCACCAAGTTTTGAGGGTGGGGACATAGGACAGCTGGAGGCTGGTGGGTGCTGCTGCCCTTCTCAGGGTCCCTCCATACTCTCACGTCCACCCCTAGGCTGCAGTTGGTGTGGGCTGATCCCATCTCACAGTGGGTCTGGTGCCTGAGGGGTGATGCTGGACCCTGCCTGAGTGCCTCCCTGTCCAGGGCAGGTCCCTATCCCAGGGCTCATCCTCACCCTGGTGCCAGTCCTCACAAGTGACTTGCCAATCCAAATCTGATCCCTGTCTCAGTGTTGGTCCCCAGGCAAGAGATCTCCAGTCCAGTGTTGGTCCCCAGGCAAATGGCCCCCTCGTACAGGGTTGGACCTCATCCTGGTGCCAGTCCCCGTCCTGTGGAGATGTTCTGTGGAGAGTGACCTCTCCCAGTCCAGGGCCTGTCCCCACCCTGCTGCTGCCCCCATCCCAGTGCCATTCCCTATCCTGGTGCCAGTCCCCAGGCAACCAGCTTCTCCTGGTGCCAGTTGCCATCCTGATGCCAATCTTGATTTAAGGCCAGTCCCTACTCTGGTACTAGTCAGCCCCATGCCGGTGCTGGACCCCTGGTCCAGGGCCAGTCTCCATTCTAGTGCCGGTCCCTACGTCCAGGACCTGTTTCCATCTCCCAGTTCCACTTCCAAGTGGTTGCCCGTCCCCAGTCGAGTGAAACCTCCTCCCTCCCCACAAGCCGAGGCTGGTCCTCACGCCGGTTCTGGTCCCCATCCTGGTGTCGGTTCCTATGTCCAGGGCCAGTCTCCATTCTGTTGCCGGTCCACAAGAGAGTGAGCCCCGATCCAGAACCTGCCCCTATCCCGGTGTCGGTCCCCATCCTGGTGACAGTCCCGATCCCGGTGCCGGCCCCTGTGTCCAGGGCTGGTCTCTATCCCGGCGCCGGTCCCTATGCACAGAGTCCGTCCCGACCCCGGTGCCATCCCCCCATCCCACTCACCGGCTGTCCCGAGGGAGGGCGCGGAGCAGACGGACCCCGGGGGCGAGCGCTGCTCTCATGGCGAGCGGCGGCGGCGCTCGGGTCCCCCCGGCTCCTTTTCACCGCCCCCGGGACCGCCGCGCCCGCCCCGCCGGCCGCGGTCCCG